>JAWWEE010000021.1:2524893-2537109 GCA_035221455.1 Xenops minutus
ACGGGGCTTGGAGCACCCTGGGCTGGTGGAAGGTGTCCCTGCCATGGCAGGGGTGGCACTGGGTGGGCTTTGAGGTCTTTCCAACCCAAACCATGCTGGGATTCCCTGATTCCATAGTGGTTTGGCTACTGACCCCAGAAATGAGCCCTTGGTGAATGTGTTGCACGGTGAGCAGATCCTGATGGACACTGGGACCTCACATGGGAGCAGAGAGTGACACAAGTCCTCTGTAACCCGTGTGAAAAACCACCTTTCCTGTGCTAAGCTTTATTCTTCAGAAGTGACTCATCCCCCAGAAGGATTTACATAACAATTTCATTTAATTTCCTCTGACATTTCAGTCAACATATGATGAATTAAGGCAGGAAAAAGGATCTGTTTGGCCTATAGTCCCAAAGGGCAATGGAGTAATTTACTGTTGGGAATCAGTTCATAAAGCAGCTGAAACCAGAAATCACTTAATCAAATGAGTTTACAAAATTGTGAAATCATTCCAAACCTTTTAAGTGGTGAGAATTTTCCACTGAGAAATTACATTTATGGTCCACATTTCCAGATCCATATTCTCTTCTCCCTTGCCTCATTTTTCATACCAGTGTGAAAAGCTTTTGCACAAGATTGCCCTGAACCCTGTTGCTGATGTGAGTGAGGGAGATGCCTTTTGGAAGGTTAAGGAATTCGACTCTTTTGGAAGTCATCCCACTCCTACAAGGGACCTAATTCTGTTCATATTTTTTATAAACTTCACCTGAAAATTGCAGGTGGTCTCAGGGGTAACGCTTTTAATCTGAAAGCTGCCATTTCAGGGGAGGAATGATCCAACCTTGAGAAGCTTCTAAGTTTTTGGAAAAAAGATGGAAAAAGCAGGTTTTTTAGCCTTTTGTGATGTCCTGCTTCACACACAGCTGGGGTCTACTGAACCACATTTGCATCATTTCTAAGTATTTGAAAGGAAAAGTGTTTAAAAAGTACTAAATCAAAACTGTGTCCAAGCAGAATCAGAGAACAAGGAGCTGGAAGGTACCTTTACACAGCAACCCTGCCCCAAACAACAGTAACTGCACTTAAAATGTCCTCAATAAATATTTACTGCCTTTTTAATTCTTTTGGGTAGCTTGCTTTAATACTTGCATTCTGTTCAGGTTCCACTCTAACCCCTTCTTTAAACCACCTGTCGATACTGAGGGTGGGCATTGATTATTCCTCCTTAAGTGTAAAACCTCGTGCTTTTCCTTATTGAATCCCATCATATTTATTTCACACCCTTTCTCTGGCTTGTCAATATTTGTCTCGAAGCTGCTGTGCACATCTCTGATATTTAAGACAAAATAAAATCCACTTTACCTTTTTTCCCCTTGTCCCTCTTGAACTGAACATATCCCTTCAGATGAAAATGTTAGAATTCTGATTATTTCCTTAGGTGTTAATTCATCCTATATTAATTTTTGTGATCTCCCAGACATGCCCTTTTTCTGATCATTCCACATTTGGTGTGTGAATTATTTTATGCACATCACCTGAAATCCTTTTTAAGAGTTTCTAAGGAAAATGATGGCTCAAAGGAAATTATTTACACCCTTCAGGATTACTCATGTACTTCCTGGGGGGAATAATCTGGACAACAAAAAATAACCAATAAAAGCCAATTGACTGGCCATATCCAGAGTTTTCCAAGATATTTGCACTCTCTTGCAGGGACAGATCCTTTGAAAACCTCCTTGTTTTCTATTCTGTTCTCGTTGGGTTATAGATGAGTCTTTTGAAACCAAGAAGCTTCTGCCAATATCCAGAATATATAATCCCAAGCCTTTGTATTCATACAAGGTATTGATCAATCCTCAGAACTGTAATTCTCCTGTTTCTAGGACTGCAAATTATGGGGCATTACTGTAAATATATATATACACACACACACATATTTCCTTTAAGTAACTCAACTGGTTTACTCCTTTCTCTGTGACAAGCACAAGGACCTAACTGGCAAGCAGGCACTTAATAATTTTTACAGTGTCTTTCCAATAGCAGCTTCCATGGGATTATTTACTGTCAAACTAAATCAAGAATAAATGAAAAAACTGAAATATTTATAGCATAAGAAAAATCTGGTTCAGACCAGAAATCCCAGCCTGGCATTAAATCAAGAAATGTAACAAGATAAATTCTGCCATCATACCCTTTGTTTTCGGGATGTGCTGCTATCACTTATTCTAATTGTTGTGCCACAGTTTGAGCAGAGAGATGGATGGAAAACAAAATATGTTAAATATGATCATGGGGGAAACATCCCATTTTCCCCTAAAATTACTGATTGCACGTCCATTTGTCAACGGGATGTAATTTATACAAAAATGTTCGTTACAGGAGGAGCCAACATCGTTTTTTGTTGTTTTCCCATTAGTGAAAACAAGTCCAGAGGAAAGAAGTCAAGGCTCAGATAGTTTACACCTGTGGTTTTCCCTTCTTGTCTGTGGGGGCAGGATGGATTTCTGTCCCTGGGACATCCAGATGTGACGTGTGGGACACGCAGGGCTGTGCATGAGACGAAGTGATGGAAGCAAAGGGGTGAAACACAGAAAGGAGGGGTTGTGCAGCATCTGCTTCTCACAGCAAACACTCTGGGTCGTGTTACTGCAAAGCAAGTACACAAAAGTGTTCCTTTCCTCATATCTGGATATCTGGAATATTGAAAACCTCCATCGAAACGTGGCATTTGAGGAGGTGCATTGACTTAGTGACGTTACCCTTAGCACAGAAAGGGAAAGGTTTCTCACTGCGTGGATGAAGTTTGCACTTGGGTTGCTGCTTTCCTTGCCAATGCAATCAGAAAGAGATATTTTATGGATTCATTTATTAATTAGAATGATCTGACATCTATTTAGTGCATTAACATAAGTGCCAATGCTTCATTCTCTACCTAGCTGAGGCTCAACCTGCTTGGGTTGGGTTTTTCAAGACTTTTCCTCTCCACAACTGCTAATTTTTTTGAGGAACAAAACACTCCTGCAAAGGACAAAATGCCCTTGTGGTATCATCTGAATTTTTGTGAAAATAGGCCCCCTTTGCCATTTGTGCCACAACTGTGCTGGGTTCAGTTCAGGTGCTGATCTGACACCAAGCTGGGGTGGAACTCATCAGGCATTGGGAGGGATGACATTTTGCTCTTAGCAAAATGCAAGCAAATTGACATTTTTACCCGTGGCAAAATGCAGCTGTGTTTGCAGAAACAGCAACTTTCTGAGCCAGTGGAAGGAACAATGTTTAGCAACAGGGATTTGGGGCTAAATTCCACAGTGGAGCTCCACTGCAGGGCTGGTGTATTAGCATAACCACCTATAGAATAAGGTCTGTTGAATGTATGCAGGAGGAAAGGAATAAAAATGTGAACAGAAGAGGTAAAATCCAGGCAATGCATGCACAGCTTTCCTATTCTGCAGCCTCAGCTTTCCCTCCTGCCTGCTTCCACACAACTATATTATCTTTTGCATTTGGCCTTCCACACTTTTGTGTTCTTCATCTGCCAGGAAATAAGCTAAGTCTGTCCCAGCCAGGCTTGAATTCTTGGCACACCATTGCTCCTGATCTCTATATTGTCTCCTGAGCACCTGATTTGAAGGCATCTAATGTGAATTTTCTCATGAATGTCAATGATATACGGCTACATTTTTCTTTTCAAACTTTTTTCATCCCTGAGGCGCTTTCTGCACTCAAACTCTTTTCCAGAGATCTATAACAGACTGAATAGCAAACACTTGCAGCTACCAGAGCAGGAGCACAAGTGCCCAGTTTGCCAGGCTGCAGCAAGATTTACGTGTGCTGCTGCAGTGCTTGCTGCTTATTTAGAATTATTGACCCATATTTCGAGGCAGAAAAGCACCCCGTGTTATTTAACAAAGCTTTCCGATACCGATCGCTCCTGTTTTTCCTCTTTCACCAAAGCACTTGGCTTTTCATGTGGTTTTCACTCCTGGCTGCTGTTGCTTACTTTTCCGAGGGAAACACAAAATAGAGTCGCTTATTTGCAATTCAAATGCCGTACGTGGAGCCTTCGGGGAGGGTTTAAATCTTGTGTTTTCAAAACGTTTTCCTAAAGCCAAACAAACAGCTCGTTGTGTTTCAGGTGACATTGAGGCTCGTTCGTGGTGGGACACTGGAGAGGTTTTTGTTTCTGAAAGTCCCCAAATTAAGGGCATTGAGTGGCCCTGGCACAGGGTGGGCAGAGAAGCTGTGATGCCCCATCCTTGGAAGTGTCCCAGGCCAGGTTGGATGGGTTTTGGAGCACCCTGGGCTGGTGGAAGGTGTCCCTGCCCATGGCAGGGGTGGCACTGGGTGGTTTTAAGGCCCCTTCCAACCCAAACCATGCTAAGGATCCTGCTGAGAAGTCCCACCTTCTCCTATCAGCCACAAGACACAAGGATTTAAGGATCTTAAAAATAATGTTGATTTTTTTCTCCCCATGGTTTTACTGTCATAGCAACAATTAGAGAGCTTAAAGTAGAAAGCCAGCATTGAGATAGGAAAGGTCTGACAAAAAGGCTTCAAAGCTTTGGCTGAAGAGTAAGTGTGGATCAATTTTCAGTTCAATACATTATCAAATACATTTTCTGAAGAGATCTGAAAGTGTTAAATTTACCAAACCTGCCAGTATAACCTGTAAACTCATTATCACATTCCTTTTAATGTGTTCATAGACACTGAAGCTGCTTGTCTTGATGGTATCCAAACACTGCGAGTAAAGAGTAGACATCATTCTTCACAGATGAAAAGTTTAATATCTACTTCATATCTGTGAGTAAAAGCTTAAGAACTCTAGAAAACCTCCTTCCAAATATTATCAGTGTAATAATGATAAAAAAATGGTCCTATTTCATCTGAAGTTAGTAGCAAAATTCCCATTTCTTCAATAAAACAGGATCAAAATTAGAATGTCATCAAAAGATAATGTGCAGGTTTCTTCAAGGATATGGATGTTCATAAAGGAACTGCTGATAAACCTTCACAATGGTATCTTGAAGACTCCATCTCTTTCAGGATCTCATGCAGCAGTTGTTTCAATATGAGCCTCATATCACAGCAGTGCTTTAATTTGGGCCACCCGAAACTCTGCTATTCAGTGTTTTCACTCTAATCTTTTGCTTGCTCTGCATTTCATATCCCAGATCTTTTTATTAAATCCATATTAAAGGTATTGTGATCCCTTTATGGTCCTCTCCTTTCAAATGAAACAATGTCCTTGGTAACAAAGCTCTTCCTCCTGCATCTCCTCCACGTCTGCTCCTCCACTTGGTGACAATCAGAGCACGGAGGGTTTGGGGTCCCAGGTCACCTCCCCTGGTACCTTCAGTCCCAGCCAGGGTCAACCTGCTGTGCACCTGAGAAGCCTCATAATGAGCCTCTGTCCTTCTCAGCAAGAGACACCAGCTGATGTTTTACCTGGCACTCAAAAATGCTTTATCTGGCACTGAAAACTTCTTTACCTGGCACCCAAAACTGCTTTACCTGGCACCCAAAACTGCTTTACCTGGCACCCAAAGGTGCTTTACCTGGCACCCAACTGATGCCTTTGCCTGCACCTTTGCCTGGCACCCAGTCACTGAACTAATGGGCAGGGGCATTCCCTGCAACGCCTCACACATCTCCTTGGGTGACTTTTCACCATTTTCTGAGAGACTTTTCATTGCTCTTGGCTTGTTGATAAATGATACACTGCACAGCACAGAACCTCATTTGTGGTTTATTGCTCTAAACACCTGACATGGTGGAAGCCCAGCATGGTTTGGGCTGAAGGAAGGATTTCTGCACAGAAAAGGTGATTAAATATTGGAAGGGGCTGCCCAGAGAGGTGGTGGAGTCCCCACCTCTGGAAGGATTTAAGGCATGGCTGGACGTGGCACTTGGTGCCAAGGTCTGGTTGACAAGATATTGTTGGGTTGTTGATTAGATTTGATGATCTCAGAGGTCTTTTCCAACCTAAATGGTTCTCTGACCTCAAAGACCATTTTGTTCCAGCCCTGGTTTCAACCCCTCACTGGTGGAGTCCAGTTATGAAGAGCTGGAGAAATGTCCTTTTCAACCAGAGGGTTCAAATCTTGGAGAAACACCTTCAGAAAGGGACCAGGGTGTCCACCTGCCACTCCTGACTCAGAAATTCATGGATCAGAATTACCATTTGCTTACAAATAAACAAACAACAACAACAAAAGTGAAACCGAAGCGAATTTTTCATGAGAACCTGGAAATCTGCCTAATTATTAACAACTGGGCTTCAGCCTGGCAGGAAATATTAACAGCACTGTGAAAGGAAATTATTAACTGCAGATTTCCCCCAGGAAATATTTAGATTTTTTAATAGCCACACATTGCTGAGCAGCAATAAATAAAGAGGCCAGGAGTAGTTCTGGGCTGATCTAGGTGGATGTGGATTTAAACCATCTGGCAGTGAGATTAGGTTGAGTACTAACTAATAAAAGTAGGAACAAGCAGGACTGCAATGCCAGGGTGACTTTCAGATTAGCTGAACCCCACATGACCATTATTTTTGCCTGAGATGAAGTCTCTAATCATTTTATTTGCATATGTGCATGCATGGGTGTCAGGAGGGAAAGTTAATTTCAAGGCTTATTGTTTAACAAGTAAATGATTCAGTGTGAAATGATGATCATTCCCTTCCTCCTTGGTGATGCTACTGCTGTTTATTGCTATCATTTAGAATCTCTTCGATAATGAGGAGAAGAAGAAAATAATCAGTTGCTTTCTGGATGAAATTGGACTTAATTCAGCATAATCTATGTATTTTAGGAGAGGGGATATAGCCAAGTGGAATAATCAGTGCAGCAAACAGATTGCTTTAGTGTCTAGACAGGTTTCAAGATGATCTGGAGATGGGAGCAGGCATACAAATGATTTAGCTCCTCTGCTCCAGCTCCATGTCTGCGTGCTGGGGGAAGAGAGAAGGAAGAAGTCCTTTAAAGAAAAGCCAAGGAGAAAAGTGCTGGAGTCCCTAAAGGCTTCACCAGCAAATCCCTTTGGTACAGGAGGGGTTTGGGGTGGCACAAAAGAGAAGAGGTTTCCTTGGAGCACCTGCAGGAGGGTGATGCCACCTGAGGGCTGGGTGTGCCAAGCCAGACAGAACAAGGAAAAGGAGCTTCCATTTGGAGGGTGCTTCCCTGCCCAGGAGAGCCTGGACAGAAGGATCCCAATTCCCACCAAAAGCTCTGATAATACATGATTTATTAGGGCATAATAAATAACCATGTCTGTCTTTAACAACTTTAAAACCATTAAACACTGTTTTGATTTTTAGAGGATGATGGTATTTCAAGTCATAGAATTACATATTTTTTTTCTATTTAAGTTGGTAATTTGAAAAGAAGACTTATTTGTGAGCTTTGTGTTGAATATATATGGAAAAGCACATTTTAATGTGAACTAAATATAAGCATAACTTTAGAGATTTTTTATTACAGAGAACAATTTGAACACATTTAGAAATATTTGTTTTCCTTTTCCTATAATTAACTGTGTTTTTATGTTCCCTAGGAACATCTAAGTTCCTTCAAAGTCACGTCAAAATCAGATCACAAAACATTCATCAATTATGTCAAGTTGATTGAAAAGTATGGCGTTAATTCCAGGCCTGCAATTAATTGGAGTTTGATTGTTTATTTGTTGTTTATTAATTTTTTTCCCTGCACTTCCTGCTGGTTCCCAAAATTTGTGTCTGAGCTCTTTGCTCCTTCAGAAGTCAAACCTTTATGGATGGGCAAAAGAAAGATAAGCACTAATACAGTTTATGCCATTAATTGCTGTTAGAATCCTGCTTTGCACATGGCAGAGGATTTGTTAGACGTTGATTTGATTCCTTGATAATCATCCTGAACTCCAGACAAGTCCCACATGCAGGTATTGATGCCTTTGCATCTCCTGGATATGCAGCAGGTACAATTTATAGAGACTCAGAATGGGTTAGGAAAGCCAAATGTTAGCTCGAATAATAATCAGTATTTATGGATGTTTTTCTCTTCCTGGGTTCACTAAAGAGCTTTGAGCTCGAACTTGCTATTCTGGGGGTGTTCTGGGTTTTTGGCAGGCAAACAGGTTGGCTGCCCCACTGCTGTGAGCAGGAAAATTTTCAGATTCATGGAGAAATGTTAATTCACACCAGCAAGCAACCAGGACCAAAGATGTTTGAAGGGGAAAAGCCTTTAAATTTATCTATTTTACGATAAGAATAATAATTTTACTTGGGAGACAGATAATGTTTAGGCTGCCCTTATTTATGTATGCACTTATTTAAAATACATCAATTCTAAACTTTTAAAATGGGAAGGGCCACGAAAGGCCAGGACTGGATATAAATATTTAGCAAGAGATTTTTCCTGGCAGTGCAATTTTATTTCCAGAGGCAGAACTTCCTTTTCATTTCTGCTTTGTTTTCTCACCCATTAGTCTGAACATTGCAAGCTAATGGGACTTTAACCTGGTTTTTTTTTGTAACATCGATGCTCTGAGAAGCCTCTTTTACCCCCTTCTATTCAGCACTTTCATTTAGACTCTCTTTATACACCAAAATACGTCGTTGCAATGCCAGAGAATAATCGAGAGGAAATTGCACCGAGCCAAATGATGTGTTGTGATACAAAAAAGAAATGGGAGGGAATGAAACCCTGCCCTGTCTCACTCGAGGCCGTTTGGAGGAGCTCTCAGGTGGCAAAGCACTTCTGCAAAGGATTCTGGGGATTGAATACCCCAAAATATAACTGGGGGGCTGGGGAGCTGTGCCCATCCCTCACCACAGCTGGGCACCCAGGGCAGCTGCTCTGCCCTCACAGCTGGCAAGAGGATGACACAACCCTGAGCAGTTTGATATTGCTGGTGTGTCATTTCAAGGAAGATGGTGAAAATTCACCTGCATGTTTAGATGTTATTCCCCCCCTTTTCGTCCTCCTGATGTGTGTTTCCTATTTCTGTGCATTCTCAAACAGTCCTGCATTCTTAATCTGTCCATGGCTGTGGTTTTGGGGTGGTAGAATAAGTGAAGAGTTCTCTGGTTTCAGTCCTGCATCAAACTGCTGTGAACTCGTGATTGTTGCTTTAACAGGTTTTAAAATTATCTAAATGTCTCTTTCTGTAGTAAAGGGGATGTTTTCTTATCCCCTTATCACTTCTTTATCCCCTATCAAAAGCAACTTTTGCCTTTTGGAGTCACTAGTAAAGCACAGGATTTCCCCAGACCTCTTAGAAAGGTTGTCCTTTGTTTTAAGCCAAAACAACTCCATTTAGAACATGGACAAATGCTCTGTCACAATAAATCTGGGAGTGAATTTGTTAATGAGGAATCACAGTTACATTTTCCACATCAATAAAACCAAAACAAGGCAACAGCCCAAATTTACCCTACGTTTTGTAAAAAGGTGCCTGAGATAAATCGCCTTCCAAACTGGAGGCTGGCTCTTTCACACTGCTAATATTTCCAGCCAGAGGACATCAAGAGGAACAGAAGGAATTGCTCAAGGAAAACACTGAATATAAGGGGTTTTTAGACTGTTCAGGGTCTGTCTAATGCCAGGTTTGTGGAATGGTTGCTCCATAGCATCAGTAATTACTAATTAGCATATTTTCAGGCACATTCTTTGCTGTAGTTATGGGATCACTCTCATAGTAACTGCAAAATATGTATTAAGGTGTTTTGCTGAATTGGGACTACTTATTAAAATCAAATTCCTTTGAAATAGTAGTTTGATTGGTAAACCTGAACAGTCAATGCCCTGTGGTTATAGAGCTCCTCCTTTGGGGAGTCTTTCCATAGGACAGGGATCCAAAATGTTCAGATAATGACATTTCCATTTGAAGTCTTTCCATGTCCTTTCCTGAAGGCTCAGGAGACTTTACAGGTTGTGCCACCTTTAAGGAAGACTCAGACCAGTTCAGCTTCCACACCAACACTGGTACCAGTCCCAGCCTGCCTTGGGAGGGAGTTTTATCTTTGCCAACCCCAACCTGATGCTTTCCCAAGACTGTCAAATCCATCCCAAGGACTGCAGAATAAATACTGCGTGAGCACCATTCTCAGTCTCACATACCTGCAAAGCCGCTCCATCAACAAGTTTTGACACATTTCCCTGAAATTGCATCAGTAAAACCTCAAAATAGAGTCTGGTCTCTAATGGGCTTGAAAGTGCTTCTTGTTTTGAAGCACGAGGATCTCCGAGTGAAGCATCTGCAGTTCTGCAAGCTCATCATGCCTTCACGGGAGTTATGTCCTTAATAATGCAGATTGTTTCCTGGGATACTGCAGCTCTTCCCAGGCTTCTTGTCATCTCTGTGTCTGGTTGAGCTCCCAAATTGCCCGTGGGCACCAATAATTTCTGCTGCTGTGACCCTGCGTGTCACTCCCAGCCCTCCCTCCCAGTGTGGGGTGTGTTACAGGTTCAGCAAGAGTGTAGGGGATTGAACAGACATGGTGACAATGAGATAGCCCTGCATTTCAGTCTTGAAAACATCTATTTACTGGTGATGATCTAAATAATGGACTAGCTCTTCTTTTTCTTGACATATAAAACAATGTTGTTGCTATACAATGACACAAATCGAGCTTTTCACCGGTTCTAGGCTAAGAGCAACAAACAGATCGATTATATTCCTTTTTTTGGTCTGCTCCTCTTACAAAACTCTGCTATCCTTTAGGGGAAATAGCAAGTTCTAGGTCTGAAGGGATCCACTGCCTTTAACTTTTATTTCTGTGATAAGCAAATCAGTCCTAATCAGCGTGCAAGTTCATCAACACAAATTTCAATTGCTGTACCCAGCAGAATCCATCAGCACAACTGCATTATGGGGAGGGCAAATCACACAGTAATTAATGGAGCTAATAACAGCACACAAGGTCTGATTCAGTCTTGTGAAAGACAAACTCAGCCCACTGATTTCAGCAAGATTTAGATCCCATTTCTAAAAAGTAGGATCTTCCCTGAGCTGAAGATACAGCCACATGTTGCAGTAAATAGGCTTTTACTCTCTGTGTTTCTACAGGTCAGTGCACTTGTATTTCAAGCAGGACCTCCTGAGTAAAAGCTTCTTTTATGTTTGTGTGTCTGGCTCAAAAAAAATACAACTTAAAAAAGGAAAAATGCCATTTGCTCCGAAGTTTTGCTCCTTTGCTTTGAAATTGCACTGGGAAAATGATGCTGTGTACAGGCCAAAGACTATTGCAAAGAGGAAAGTTGTATTAGAGAAGCACATTTCAGTCATAAACACAACACACTGCAGTGTGTTTCCTGGCCGTGGTGGGAATCATTCTTTGTGAGAGGCTTTCCAACTCTCTTGATCCAAATCACCAAAGCCATGATGATCTCTGAGCACCCTCAGGCTGGGCTGGGGAAATGAAGGATTGAGCTTTCCTTGCCTTCCCTCCCTTGGTTCCTACCAAAAAACAAACATCAAACACACAGCTACCCCAGAACATCCCCACACTCACACCTTGGGACATGGGATTCAGGGGGGAAAACCCCCTCTCAAAAGCTTTATAGGCTCATCCTTTCCTTGGATGATTGTTCAGAGCATCAGCCACTCTGACATTCTGATATTATCCACTGTCTCATCCTTGTGGCCAACCCGAGGAGCTACAGGCAAAAAGCTGATGGAAATAAAAGTTGTCCCTTCAAGAAAATTTCAGGCAGTTTGTTTGTGTTTCCCTGGGTCTCATTAGGCTGCCACTACAAGATAAATGGTTTGGGTTAAGGGTAATTTAGTTTATGGCACAATAGGTATGAAAGGTTATTCCTTCTTCTGCCCTCCTCACATAAAATCTACCTTAAAAAAAGGAAAGCCTTTATGTCTCAATAAACTGAAGCCACATAGATATTGTGTAACAAATTACATATTGGATAACCATCTATAAAATTTTAGTGGCTTATGAGGTTTGCATTGATTTGAATTTTACCCAAAGCATTACAACTCCTCCAAAACACCGAAGCAAAGGGAAAACAGAAATATCCATTACGGTGTTTTTTAACAGTGTAACCACCAGAAATACCTCTGAAAGTGCAGATTCCTGGAAACAGCCTAGAAATTGTATCATACCTTCCCTGGGAGTGACTTCTAAAACATTGCAGAGCAGCTCCACAGAGGAGCTCAGCTCCATCTTCCACCAGCCCAGGCTGCTCCAAGCCCCATCCAACCTGGCCTTGGACACTTCCAGGGATCCAGGGGCAGCCACAG
>JAWWEE010000021.1:2556119-2566805 GCA_035221455.1 Xenops minutus
AAGGGATGGAGGGACAGGACAAGGGGCAATGGCCTTAAGCTGAAAGAGTGGAGATTTAGATTAGCTATTACAAAGAAATTGTTCCTTGGGAGGGTGGGCAGGGGTTGTGTTTGTGGTTGTACCTTCCTGGATGTGAAATACCAGATAAATGGGTCACATTTCACTTTGATTTTCCTTATGGGAGAGAAAGAGAGAAGCACAAAACCTGGGAATTGCCATGAAGTTTCATTGCCTCACCTCCCAGTTGTGCTAAATGGCCAGTGGATCAATGTCCACCATCTGTGCTGTGTGGAGAAGACTACAAAGACATCATGGCTCTAAGTATGGGCTACCAGATGTCACCTAATGGGCATCAGCTGCAAGGAGTCATTCAGCTGTGAGTTAAAGAGCTCAGCAAACCAGCCTAAAATAGAATAATTCAGCAAAGCTCTCCATTTACAGAAGCTGGTGTAGCTACACATTAAGTTAGTCCTTTCAATCATGATTTTCTTTTATCTAATACTTGGCAGGCTGTTAGAGGGAAGAGACAGAGTGAGAGGGAACAGCCTCAGGCTGTGCCAGGGCAGGGGCAGGTGGGACAGCAGGAGGAATTTCTCCATGGAAAGGGTGGTCAGGCTTTGGAAGGGGCTGCCCAGGGAGGTTTGGAGTCCTCATCAAGGCAGGACTGGCCGTGGCACTCAGAGCTCTGGGCTGGGGGGACAAGGTGGGCATCAGGCAAGGGGTGGGATCCATGGGCTGGGAGATCTTTTCCAGTCTCAGGGATCCTGTGCAGGGTCATGTTTTGCAAAGTGCTTGCAGATGTCTCCTATTCCCTCTGCAGAGCCATGTCTGGACTGGTACTGGTGCAAGCAGGAGGCCATCTCCTGGTGGCACTGCCATTCTGTGTGATCCGTGTTTTCCATCATTTTCATGAAGTTGCTGCAGCTTTTATAACACTGACCAATACCTTTTGTTTTCAATGTATTTATTTTCCCTTGTGTGTTTGTGTTCCTGCAAGTCCCCAGTGACTCTGCTTCATTATTTGATTTCTCTGGTCAACAGACAGATTTTCCCAGACCTTTGGGAAAACCAAATGTCAGTAGGTAGCACTTTTTCTCTTCAGCAGTACCTTATAAAACTCACTTATTGTACTTTTAGGAGACCTTCTTAACTCTCCTTCATCATCCATTTTGCATTTTCCATATTACATGCCATTATCGCAATGTAAGAAGTTGTAAGTAATTTCTGTTCTAATACAGAGCATTAATTCTGGAATTAATAAAACAGGGGAAAGGATGTGCAATTCCTGCCAAGCTGCCTTAGGACACCCTGCTCCATTTATTCCTCAGCACTTTCTGTAGCCCTGCTCCACTTGTACTTTGAATTCCATAGGGGCATTTCAAATATCATATATTGGACACTTTTGCCAGTTGTACATTGAATTCCATGGGGCATTTCAAATATCATATATTAGACACTTTTGCCAGACATTCTTCCCCCAGCTTCCATTTTGCACCAGTTTTACTTTGGAAAGCAGTGGTTTTCTGTGGGAAACTGGGAGAAAGGAGCCATTTCTGGCACCATTCAGCCTTCACCACCTTTGGATCTAATTGAAAATATTAACAGTGAAGAGTCCATGGTAGAACACTCACTGTAATAGTGGCTCTTCTTGTAGCTAACCAGTATATAAAACCCACTTATTAAAAATGTATACATGAGAACAGTGGGTGAAATTTTATAGCTCTGGTTTTACTGCAGAAAATGTGGTTATTTGGACATCCCAAAGGCTGTAAAGCTGTACCTGGGTTTTTACAGCACTGAGTGAGCTTAGGTGAATTAAAACACAGCACTTTCCTGCATCCTTCTCTGGATTATGGTTGAAGGCATTTTTCATTTGGGTTATTATATTTTTAATTTCAAATGGCAAACAGGAAATATTCCTCTTTCTAGTTGTAGATAAATTTAATGAGGAATATAATATTCAGACAGGGATGGTCTGTACAGAGTCACTCGCGAGATGCTTTGTGTAGAAATATCCTCGTGTTTTGACACACTGATTTCTTGTTTTCTGACAGTGGTATAATTTGCTTTAAGAATTGTTTCAGCCGCTTCCCAAATATTTCTCATGCAGCAGTGGAAAGAAATAATTGAATTTTGGAAAGTTATACCAACTCCCATTACGATGAAAAAGAGCTCTCTTTATGTAATCCCATCAACCTCCTCCTCAAAGATCAGCTTAATTAAAATTGCTCTCTTAAACCAGACCATCACTTATGATTATTATGGAGTTAAATGCAAACTAACTAATGCAGGTTAGTTTTTGTATAATAAGTGATAATTTCTTGGTGCTGTTGCCCCACAGAACTGCAACAAGAGGTGCTGTATTCAAGGATCAGTCTGACTTTCTGTTGGAAAACCCTAATATATTTCAGGGGTGCATAGAAGCCTACAAGGATAAATCTGGCAAAGGCAACCCCAAGATCACCAGGTCCAACCTTTACAACATGCCCACTAAAGCTTAGCACCAAGTGTATTTTTAGAATGTACTTTTACACTTTTAGACTCCCCTTTCAGAAGTGGATATTTCAGGAAGATATTGAACCATCTGATTTCCGTGGACTCCTTAAAACAACTGTATGTAGCCTGTTCTATTTACCTTTTATTCAAACTCTCCCCAACAGTTTTACACCCCATCACTCTTCCCATAACACAGCCATGTGTGTAGATCTTCGTAGGGACAGTGCTTTCCACTCTCCAAATCTTTATGCATCCTTCGACTGTGCAAAGGATTTTATCAGACTATTAAAAATAAATTATGCAGGCTCCCTGCCACACAATCAAATCTCTGCTTGTTAAGCATTTAGTGCCAGTGATCAAACCCCCTAAATGTCAGCGAGGTCAGAGCCTTGCTGTGTTCCCTGAATGAAAGAAAAGCTTGTCTGGTGGGCTGATGTGCATTTTCATGCATTGAAGGGTTCTGAATAAAACAATTAGGGGAAATAGTCAGAAATTGTGGTGCTTCTTCCATAAATGTGCAGTTGCAACTATGAGGCAAAACTTGTGTAAGGAAAGGGTGGATTTGGTGAGCTCAGTGGTCTTTTCCAATCTTAATGATTCTATGAAAGGAGAGGAATCTGGTCCTTCTATAAGGTGTTTTCTAATCCAGAGTTGATTCCTGACCCTTCCTTTTGATTTCAACATTGAGCACTGAAATCCAAAGATCCACATCCTTGAACAGACTGTCCCTGCTGTTCTAAAAAGTTGGTTGCCAGATTTCCCTGATTTCATGAAATTTTACATCTTGAAGGAGTCAACCCTGCACCTGGTCTATTAAAGCAAAATTTGCAACTTCAACTTGAAGAGCCCCTGGATGGGGCTGGTCTAGTGAGAGGTGTCCCTGTCCATGGTGGAGCGTGGGAAGTGGAGGGTCTCTAAGGTCCTTTCCAACCCAAACCATTCTATCACAATATGAAATGGCACAAAGATTTATTACCCCCAATTAAACCCAACACATTGATTTAACTTAGACCAGTGCAGCTAATCCTGGACAAGATCTCCCAGCCAAAATCTTCAAGAGAAGACAGGAATGATTTACCAGGACCTCTTTCTACACAGAGATCTGTATATTACATTTAGTTGTACCTACCCTGTTGACACTGCTTATTTCAACTTGCTTGTGGCAATTTTTGCACCATTTTTTCCCCTCTTGATGCGTAAACTGTAGTGAAAAGGCAAACATCTCAAATTAACTTGCCAGTAGCTCATTTTAATTTTGTCTTGTGCTGTGAGAGGGCTGATAACCTAAATCAGCCCGATTGTTATTTCAGCCAGTAAACAGCATAGATTATGTTCTACATATCTCTGTAATAGCCCCTGCCTTATCCTTTAGGCTGTGTATTCATCTAATAATTTATTTATTAATGCTATCCTTGTTGAAGTAACAGGGGAACACAGAATGCCAGAGTGGTTTGGGTTGGAAGGACCTTGAGGATCATCCAGTGCCACCCCTGCCATGGGCAGGGACACCTTCCACCAGCCCAGGGTGCTCCAAGCCCCGTCCAACCTGGCCTTGGACACTCCCAGGGATCCAGGGGCAGCCACAGCTTCTCTGGGCTGTCTAAAGATACCAAGAAGAGGTAGAACAAGAGAGGTCCCTGTAGAGCCCATGAGTCAAAATCCCTCATTAAGAACACACGAGGTGATTATGACTAAACTCAGGGGAAATGATCATTCAGGTTATCATTGGGTAAAACTTCTTAAACTCTTTGTTTAAGTAAACTTCAACTCTACTTAAATTAAAATGTAAATATTTCCTGTTGTGAAGAATGAAATGAAGAAGTGTAAGACTAACATTATCTCAGGTAGGAGAGTGTGTGTACTGTGACTTTTCAGCAGCAAAACACTCTTTCAACAGAGAACTGGTATCATTGTTTTGGGCATGGTATGGGCAGGGCAAAGAAATGTTAGTTGCAGTGGCACACACAGAAAGAGAATCAGAGATTTCCAAAGATGTAGATGAGAAAATCCCTTGGAGGTTGCAGCTCTTGGAGAGAATTTGTGTGACCCTTGCCAGAGACTCCCTTCTTCAGCTTCCCATGTTCTCCAGCCACAGCTCTGTAAGTCACTGGCCAAGGCTTCACCAGATCCCCTTGCAGAGATTTGTGTGCATAAAAGATAAACTATTATTACCAGAAGTAATGGATTTACTCCTTTATCTCTGGTAATAAATGGCTGTAATTTGGATCTGTGATTGAAACCTTGTCCTGAAAAAGGTCAGTATTAAAGAGGTCGTAACTGTCACCACAAAGGCAGTCCTGGTGGGGAGTCTGCAGCTAAAAATGATGAGTATTTTCAGTATTACCTTGATGAAGAAGAGGGAATTGCCTCAGATTTGCACCAAAGCAGCACATCCTTCTGTTCTCTGGAAGCAGTGCATCTCTTGGCTGCTCAAACTTCCTCTGACACCAGTAGAACATTAGAACTAAATAGCTGAATATGGAATTAAACCTATTTTCTCAATGTTGCTGGGGACAGAAAGGTTTCTGCTGTTTCACATTGGAGAGAATAAAGACAAAGTTAAAAACCCAGTCTGACTGTCAGTAATGGTGGGACTGAGAGCAATTGGAACTGGTAATACTGGGAGAGAAGGTTTTGGGCTATTCAGCACACTGGAAATATGAATGGACAGAGTGAGGGGGGAAATGTGTGTTTGTAAATGTGTCTGTATTATTGCCTTGTTCATGCACTTACATTAATTATTCTCCATGGGTTTCTGAGGAACAAGTGTGTTTAACCACCAGACCTGTGTGCAGGTCAGTGATCAGCTCCAGGCAGGACTAAAGCCTGGGAAATACCCCATAAGGATGGAGATGGAGCCTTTTGTGAGTCTGGAGTGCACAGACCTGCAGCTGAACAAAGAGGATGTGCACTCATTGTGCCTGAAGGGCTTGTCATCAATAGGTTTTATCATTCTCAATCCCTTAGGGAAAAAAACCCCAATAAATGTGTCTGTTGATGGTGTGAAAAGTGACCTGTTTGATATCCAGGCTGCAGTTCCAACCAGCTCAGTGATGTGTGCCAGGGGACACCACCAGCCTGGCTCTTCCCTTTCCTGGGCTCCAGATCCCAGGTTCTCAGGAATCCAGGTATCCTGGGCTGGTTCCCAGAATAAACACCCCCCACCCCACTCTTGAGGTGCTTGCTTTAGGGCCAGCTCTGCAGGCTCTGTGGAGGGATCCAGATACAGGACACCACATGCCCAGGGAGCAGTGCTGGCTCTCTTCTGCCAGGAGCACTGCAGAGATGTTGGGTGATGGTTCTCAACCACCACAGAATGCCCTTGGCAGGGTCTGCTCCCTGGGGATCATCCTGCTGCCAGGGAGCTGCCAGCTGTGCCATCTGCACGCTGGTGACTTCATATGAAAATGAAACAAGACTGCCAGAGGCTCCCCAGATGCCCAGGACTTGATCTTACTGATGTCACTGACAAGTGTGATGAATCAAGAGGTTTCAAGGTCAAAATACTGAATAAAAATCCGAACTCTGTGAGTCTCACACACTGCCTCGGATTTTCAAATCTTGGCTCGGTGCCTTTTGGGATCATTGATAATGCTGTGGTCTTAGAGAGGTCAAGACTACTTGTGAAATGTTGATTAAAAAGTTGATTAGTTGGCTGATTAGATGTGAGGTTTAGATGTGGATTATATTTAAGTATCAGCAGTAGTTATGGGAAATTTATAGCACGTACTAAGCATCTCAGTCATAGTAGCTAATGATATTTCAGTAATAAAACCTTCCTTTCAGGTGATGGTCCTCACCATTATAACAAAAGTTTAATCAAAGGATTTAAGACTCTTTCTTCTTGGTTTACAATCTTCAATTCTTTTTCCCTCTGGAAACCTTAAAAAGAACTGCAAGAAATATAAATTTTAGGCAAGGAAATCAAACTCCAGTTTTAATCCCAATAAAATTACTGAGAGCATTCCACAGACTTTATAAATGAGGACATCAAAACACCTTGTAAGCGTATTTATCTTCATGACATGCCCATGAAACAGGGATATTCCAGTCTCAATTTACCAGGAGAAAGCCATGGAGTAGCCAGGTCTGGTTTCACATGGCTGTTCTCTGTCCTGAACTGTGGTGTTTCCCACCACCACCAGATCCTAAAATCACCTCCAGTCCATGGGGAACTCAGAGTTTAGCATTGAAATTTTCCCACCTCTTCACTTGATCAGGTGCAGGTTTTGGGTCTCAACCTGCCTGTCCTTGAACAGACTGCACAAAACAAGGGGAAGCAACTTGGAGCTGCTCTTTAATGTTCCCAGGGAAAATCCATGTCCTATTTAACCTAAACCTTACACCAGCCCTGGGCACTGGTGGCCCATAGTGCTGGGTGGGCATCTGGGGATTCTGTGCAGAAGTAGAACAGGTCAAGCTCTGCCCAGAAAAGCAGATTTTTCTCCTGGATGCCCAATAGCTGAACCATAATATTGGCCTAGTTTAAAAGAGATCTTCTCTGGGAGGAGGAAAACATGAATTTGAATGTTCTGAAAAATGACTTGTTCCTTAGTGCCTGGGCTGTCCTGCTTTTCCAACCAAACCTGAGGCATGTTTTAGACCTAACCATAACCACTGCCCTGGAAAAGGCCACTTACACAGCCAGGGCTTGTTTTCCCTGGTGAAAAACCCTGGTCTGGGTCCTTAGGAGGCTTTTTTTTCCCAAATAACAAGGGCAAAGTGTAACCCACCCACTGCCTGTTTTGCCATTGTGGTTTGGGAGAGTTCCAGTCTCAACATGTAATTCTTGTGTCTGCTCTGAGCCCATGGATTATTTCCTCCTCCATAAAGACCAGGAGCTGTTTAAAACCCCTGATGAATATTGAAGATAAAACAAAGTGAAAGTTGTAAGAGGTTACCAGTAAACAAATTCCCACTGATGTTCAAGAGTTGATTTAGGTACAATCTGGTTTTCACTCCAGCAAAGCATCATTTCCCTCTCAATAACCTTAAATAATGTATATGTACATCAAAATGTCTGTTGCAATGTGGAATAACCATCCTGTTAGTGGAAATGGACACAGTGCTGAGTTTTGAGGACCCTGGTAGGGGAAAATCCATTTCGATTCTTTTACTGCAGGTCTGAATTTCCCTTTTTATTGTTGCAGTATCATATAACTTCATCACTTAGAACCAAGTGCTGTGATATGCAACAGGAGTTGCATTCTTCTGCACCTGAAATTATAAACCACCTACATTTAGGTGGGGTTTTGGTTTTATTTCTCCTATAGGTATTTTGCTACATGCATAATTCATAGCTTTAAATGCAGTTACTGGCAATTTTTGCAATAGCACTTAATCCCCTCTCTACCTTAAAGGAGATATTTGATCTTTAGAGGGATTTGTTTCCTGAGACAACTACAGGAGTATTTAATTATTTCTGTTTCAAATCAAGCCAACTTCACAGACAACGTTTTTTTTGTTAACCTCAGTGGATTTGCTTTTAATAGCATAAAAGAAGTGTGGCTCATGATAAGACTCAAATTCTGCTATTTTAATCCTTTTCTGACCTTCTTGTCTTCTGCAATCTTTGGTAACCGTACCAAAAAAATACATTTCCTCAGTTTCTTCTTCTATAATAAAGTAAGTACTACTTTTTTTTACCCAGATTACAGTGATTTTGCTGCCCAGCCTGCCAGATATCTCTGTTTCTGATTGCCATTCATAGCAGCAGTAACAAGAACGATTTAAATGTCTGCACATCCAGCCTGGGCTGTTTTAGATTACAGGCAGCACATTATGCAGACCACAGTTTACCCATCACTTCCTATGTGCAATTATGATTTAAAAATACCCAAATTCATTGAACAGCTTAGGCACGAATTAGGCATGAGAGGTGCTGATTTCCTTGGAAAAGGAGGAGTTCATTGACTGCTTTCAGTGGAATCCCAGCTCTGTTGACACTGTAGGCAAAGTTTCTCTCTGTGCATATTTAACTTGAAATTGTCTCTTTGCAGTGGCAAAACAACCCTCCTCACTTATTGATGGTTGTGGGATCATAATGACACCAATTTAAAAGTCGTAATTGCTGCCTTTTAAAATAAGTGATAAACACCAATGCAGTGATCACAGGTGTCATGACTAGTTTAAATGCATGTGGGAACAAAGCCAGAATAAAGTGATTTAGGATTGAGTCATTATAATAGATTCCTTCTAGAAAGTTGGATTCATGTTTACATTATTGCCTATAATTGGAACACAAACAGGCACAATACATTCCAAAAATTCAATTCTTGAGGACCTCAAAAGCTGATTCTTTCTCCCGTTTACTCATTTCTCTTCAATAAACCTCCTCAGCAAAGTACTCAGAGCCCAGAAAATCGGTACCGTTTTATTTCAAACAAAGGAAGAAAACAAACCCGTGCTGAAAGCCTCGATTTCCTCCTATTTCCAGCCCTCCTTTGTTTTGCTTTGGCCCTTTAAATGCCCCCTTTCCCAGCGGGGGAGGAAAAAATCCATGTTGTCCAATTGTCTTTCTGTTCAAATCCTCGACAAAGTCCCGC
Source organism: Xenops minutus (assembly GCA_035221455.1). NCBI lineage: Eukaryota > Metazoa > Chordata > Aves > Passeriformes > Furnariidae > Xenops > Xenops minutus. The sequence goes on from JAWWEE010000021.1 coordinate 2,565,161, forward strand.
AGTTTTATAGAGGAGTGGGATCAAGGGAGGAATATTTGCCCAGGCATCGATCCCTCCTGCAGGATATGGATAGGGGGGAAATCCCTCCCCAGGCTCTGCTGGAGTTGGGTGGCTCCCATCACTTCTGATCCCGGGGTTTCCACTCCCAGGGAATGTGTGGCAGGAGGAGATTGCTGCTTTTTTCTCTGGATAATTGCCTGGAAGATATAGGTGTAGATTTTAATCTCAGAACAGCGATATAGCTGAGAAAGAGGAGGAAAAAAAATGGTGCAAATGGGGATGGTGGAAGCCTGGCAGCTTTTCCATGGAATGAACATCACAGGACATGGACCTGAATTAGGATGTGGGAGTCAGGAGATTTGGATGGAGAGCCCTGCAAGGAGCTCCTCACAATTTCCCTGCCATGGCCCAAATCTGCCATATAATAATCTCAATAACTTTAAATATATCAACTCAGGGAACTACAAACCCTTTCACACCTAAATCCAGACTGTACCTTTATTCCTTTCCCCAAAAATGGAAAATTATTTTGTATTTCTTCAACAGCAATTTGCAAATCACACAGTCCAACTCGAGTTTTGTTGCCAGCACTGGTTTTATTTCTCATGTCATTGACTCAGATTTATCTGTGGTCCAGTGGTCTCATGGAAAGTGTTTAAGGTCCCTTCCAACCTAAACCACTCTAGGAGTCTATGAAATAGCACTGGTAGAAAAAGGTCCTTAAAATACTAATTGTGACTAACAGGGGATCTGCCCTCCCCACACACAATTTAGATATTGCAAAACTGTGAAGGCACCAGAAAGATTTGTGAGCCTGTATTTGAATTTACTGCTTCAGGTCAGGTTTTGGGTTGGTTTTTGTGTTTTTTGTTTTTGTTTTTGGTGTGGTGGGTTTTTTTGGGTTTGTTTGCTTTGGTTTTGTTTTGTTTTGCTTTTACAGTCATTCCACAGAAAACAAGATAACTCCACTTCTTTTCCTGGAGTGCTTGTTATGATCTGTCAGCTAAATACACTCCCTTGTCTTTTCCATTGATTACTGATCCAATCCAAGGGTAATATACTCCTGATGCCCTGCCTGGCATGAGGGCAAATCCCTCAGGGACTATCAAGCTTGTGAGTCTGGACTGCAATTTATATCTTAAAACATAGATTTATAATTCCTATTTGAAAAGGCACATTTGTAATTTATATTTTATCCCCTCCAAACATTTATATTGCCTATAGGTGGGTGTCATTCCACTTCTAGCTCTGCAGTGTTGGATGGGCAATGTATGGCATTGTTTCCTGTCATCTTTTGGTGTCTTCATTGCATTATTTGGCTTGAAACACCTTTTTGTCCATATATATATATATAATTATCCCTCATTTGGTGAAAGCAGAGAGCACAGGTTCTTTTGGCAGGTTTCAGTGTCCCCACAAGGCCACCAAATATTCCACCCCCGTGGCTTGTTGCACATTGAAGGATGCACCAGCATCTTCACCAGTATAACAGAATCCCAGCATGGTTTGGATTGGAAGGGACCTCAAAGCCCACCCGGTGCCACCCCTGCCATGGGCAGGGACACCTTCCACCAGCCCAGGGTGTTCCAAGCCCCGTCCAACCTGGCCTTGGACACTCCCAGGGATCCAGGGGCAGCCACAGCTT
>JAWWEE010000021.1:2581713-2596427 GCA_035221455.1 Xenops minutus
TGTTCTTTTTTTTTTTTTTTTTTTTTTTTTTTCTTTTTTTCTTTTTTTCTTTTTTTCCTGCCTGTGGGAAGAGTTTTCAGACTCTGGAAAAGCATGAGAGGCTTCACTGTTTTTTGACATGGATTTTGATACTGCAAACACCAGCTGCACTTGGGATAAGAGGGGAGAGCTGGAAATTAGAGGGGTTCAGAACCTGACAAAATGCAAGCATCTCTTTGTGAAGAGGTTTTTACATGGGCATGTGAGGTTCCTGAAATGTGTTTCGTGCAGCCTGGTTCTTTGAGGGAGTGTGCAAAGGTATGTATACATGTGTATGTTTGTGCATAGGATGATAAATAAAATATTTAATCACTTTTTTTGTATAATGGAATCACAAAATGGTTTGGGTTGGAAGGGACCTTAAAGCCCATCCAGTTCCCTTCCCTGCCATGGGCAGGGACACCTCCCACTAGCCCAGGTTACTCCAAGCCCCATCCAGCCTGGCCTTGGGCATTTCCAGGGATGGCGCAGCCACAGTTTCTCTGCCCAACCTGTGCCGGGGCCTGCCCACCCTCCCAGGGGAGGATTTCTTCCTAAAATCTGATTTAAACCTGCTCTCATTCAGTTTATGGCCAGATGTCGTGGAATATATGAAAAGAACAGCCTCTTGCAGAGCAGTCTCTCCCTGCCCCAACACACTCAATGGCTTTACATGCAATGAAATGCATGTTCAGAATGTTCATTTTTGCCTTACCCAGGAAAGCTGAAAACTCTCATATTCACCCCATGGACTGACATATCTTTCTCAGCATTGCTGGCAAAGCTGCTGCTGCTCAGAGATCTCCTGTTGCCTCCCAGAACCGTGTTAACAGTGTAGGAATCACTGAATTCCATACAAAGTGGCTTTTGCAATTGGAATTTTAGCCGTGTGCCACCTGACAGAAGTGCTCATGGAAGGTTCAAACACTAATTATGTTATTCTAGTAAAGAAATCTGCCCTGTCAGCTGCCACTTAAAGGTCACTGCTGCTGTGCAGAAGGAACAGTAAAGCAAAAGGCATGTAGAGAGAGTTCCAGGAAACAGTGGCAGATACCAGTCCCAGCAAAACCAACACAGGTATAAAAAGCAACAATGCACCACTTAATTTTACCAAAATCCGTAATTTAAAAAAAAAAAAAATCCTTCCATAAATCAGCCTCTCATGAATGAAATGAAACTTTGCTAGGAACCACCTCCAGTGGAAGGAAGCACTTCCAATTTCTGCAGTGCCTTCTGAAGGTCCAAAGGGCTCACCAACCACAGAAACATCATAAATATTACAAAACAAAGGCAGCATGGAGGGGTTCTCTTCAAAGTGTGCTTGTTGAAAGCCAAGTATATTTGCAAGGGTAAAATCCTGCTCCTTTTAAAAATAAAGATATATCTTGCTGCTAAGCCCAGGGTTTGCTGTGGGACCCCAATGGAAATCCAGTGTGTTTTCCACACCTTGCCCTTCTCCATTTTAATCCTTTTTATATTCTGGCTCTGAGACACCTCTAGACTTCGTAAAAATACCCAAATCCCAGCAAAAGTTACCTCTCCGAGGTCTTTCTGAGCAACCAAGAGTGAGAATTAGGCAGATTTCTTCGCCATATGGATGTTCTTGTTTGTACAAGTGGAATTTGCCCAAATTCTGTTATTCTACCCTCAGTGAAGCCAGCAGAGTTAAAATACAGACAGAAGTCAGACCATACAGTCCAATTCCTGTATCTTTCCTGAACATTCTAAGCTAGGGCAGTGTATATGTATATTATATTATATTTTTTGTATATATATATGTGTATATATATTAATATATCAGCCTAGCTGGCTGCAGCATTTGCCAAAGAGCTGGATAGATTAGACAGAAATGTTGATTAAGGTACCTCAAAATTATTGGGCTTGAAGTGCTCAGTGAGCTTTCACTTGATGAAGCACAGTCAGTAGTGATATTCTGGAATTTCAGAGCAAAAATATTACGTCCAATGTCTGGAATTTGAAAGAGCAGCTGTGCAAAATATGTCGGAGTTTCGCTCAGTACGGAGAACGAGAATTTTAAAAGCCATAAAAGCAGAAACCTCAAAGAAACAGAGAATGCAGAAACTCTCCATTCACAGTCTAGTTAAAGGGCTCTGTTCACAGTTGAAATAAATCTAAACTCAGAAAAATGGTATTTCTTGTGGAGCTGGACTTTGGACAAGACAGTCACGGCCTGGCGGGAGCTGCTTTCTGTCCCTCAGGACACTTTGGGGTCCCCTCCTTTTGTCCCAGCCTTGTCCTGGGTCCATGTTCTGTCACCCTCCTCCTACCCACAGCACTCGTTTCTTTGTGGCACAGAACCTGCTGCCACAGGAAGAAACTGCTCCTCTTTGACTCGACTTTCCCCTGTAAAACTCAATTCTATAAACGGCCCGAGGTGCCCCGAGAATTTTGGGGGATGTCATTCTTGCTCTGCCTCTGATGAGAAAAATGATGATCATATAAAATTCACAAGAGCTAGAACAGAAGACTTAATTTTGTGAAGAACATGTGAGATTCTGACACCCCTAAAAATGAAGGAAAAAAAGCTATTTTCTATTTCACGTTCAACAAGAAACCGTTTGTTGTTTTTTTTTTTTTCATGACTTGGAAATGGCTCTGAGGAGGGAAAAAAGACCTTTTGATAAATTAATGACTTTGAACCTTTATTATTCTGATTTTTAAGCTCAATCATATGCTATGCCTCCTTCTATTCCACTAAGAGATGTCCCCACCACCTGCTTGCACTGGTTTTGTCTTTTTAGGCTTGCCCCTTTGTTTTCATCTCTGTAGCACATATAACAATCAGCCCGGGGACTTTTGTAACTTCTTTATTTTTATATAATGAAGTTGCCCTCCTTTGAACACATATAGCAATTAAAAGTATTTATTTTAGAATCCCTGAAGCAAATTACAAGAAGGAAACTTTAACAGACTCGCAGTCAATGAAACGAGAACCACTACAATGATCTATTTTCTCTTCCTTCTTATTTCTTATGTAAAACTTACTTCTCATGCAGAACTTCAAATAACATTTCCATCACCTGAACACAACTTTTGTTCACCCACAACACATCCTTTAGAAAAACAAACAATCTTCATACAAATTTCAGAGAAGAGTTCACTACATATACAGGCAATGGATATTTCCAGAAGTCTCTCTGGAGAAGTGGCCAAAGGGAAGAGAATTGAGCATTCTGCTTTCCCTAGAACAACTTCCTGAGCAGTTTTTTCTCAGCCTGCTCTGTTTTCACCTTTCTAACTGGGTTTAATTTTCCTTGGTGTCTAGGTTAATAGGTTTGGATTAATAGGTTCCTCTAGTAACTCCTCTGAATAAAAAATACCATGCAATGGTTGTGGCACAAGGAAAAGATCTCCTGGAAAGTATGGTGGCAACCTGATGTTAAGGGTAACTTGTTTTGTCATAGTTACATTTTTTTGTTGCTGTACTTTTCTTACTTTTTCTTCTTTTTTTTTTTTTTTAATCTACAAAACTAACAAAAAAAAAGTTCCATGCACCAAAAATTGTGATCCATTATTACTAGAAATTCCCAGTTCAGCTGGATGATGGGATTTTACGTCCCATTCCTGGAAGTGTCCAAGGTTAGGTTGGATGGGGCTTGGAGCACCCTGGGCTGGTGGAAGGTGTCCCTGCCCATGGCAGGGGTGGCACTGGATGGGCTTTAAATCCCTTCCAACCCAAACCATGGTATCATTCTATGACCTTCATCCCAGGCTCCCAGGGTATGAACATGCATTGGAATGTCTTTGACAGCCTTTTGTGGCTCTCAGGTCATCATTCCATCACTGGAAACAGGCCATTAATTAAGAAAGGTCCATCTGGGATGCTTTTCCTGCTGCCACGTCGAAAGCTGTGCCCAGATCTCCTGCCTAGGGCAATCCTGCAACCCTGAGAGCTCAGGACTGTGTGAGACACAAACCCAAAGCTGTCCCCACTGGTGCTAAACATTCCTGGGGAAACAATTCCTTACCAAAATCAGGCCCCGTGGTGGCAAAATGTGGGCACTTTCCACACTGGTGTCTAGGGCTGGAGTGAGGAAGACACCACAAGCTGTAGGATTTGGGGCAGCAGCTTTTAGGATTGGTGCTGGATACACCCCACCATGAGGAGGGAGAGGAGCTGGGCACAACCAGCAAACAGCTCCAAGGAGTCAGTACAGAGATTTTTATTTTTTTTTTCTTGAAGATATATCTTTGCTTTTCATATCCACCCACACAGAAGCAAAATGCCAGCAGGGACAAGTTGTATTTCTCTTTTATGTAAGATAGATGCTACTGTGGTCCCTGTTACCTAAGAGCCTGAGCACCTCCTAAATCTGTCATTTATTGCACAGTACTATATTAAATTGATATTATGGGGTGTGGATGTGCCAAGGGAGTGAAGAGCACAAACAAGTCTGCACAGGGGGTCTGCAGTCCCCGGAGCAGGGAATTGGTCCTTCATTTTCTTCATTTCCTGACTATCTGAAAATGCTTCCCCCTGTGTTTTCATCCTTCTCCCAAGATCAGATCAGCTCCTGCAAAAGCACAAATGCTTCAATTTCTTCCTACTGTTTTCTCTGAACACTTCAAATTTTATCCATGGGCTTCACAAATTTGAAGTTTATTTGCTCCAGAGTGCCAAGATTGTGGGCTTTCTTTTTCTGCACCTCGTGCCCATGAAAGCAAAGCCTTTTGCTTTGCCATTAATTTATCACATTGTTACCCAGAAATTCATCAGTGTTTCATTAACAATAACACCTGGAAAAGGGTAAATTTAAATGCCTTGTGGCCCCCAAAGTGACAATATACCCAAGGAATGAAGTGATAATGCCTTCAGGCTTTGCCAGTGCCCATGATTTGGTACTTTATGGGATGTAGTGTGGAGACAGCCCTTTTGCCTCAGAAGAGATCTCCTCTGTGATGCTCTTTGCAGAAGGAAACAGTGCTTATTGGGGGCACTTTTGCTGTGCTGCCCCAGGGAGGGCATCAGCCTGGCCTTCTGAAATCCATCTCCAGCCAGCCCTGTGCTCACTCCTAAAATAAGGGACCCATTTCCAAAGGTGTTACAATTACCCAAAGCTTTCCCTCTATTCCAGCCCATGTAACACGGCACTCTGTCAGTGAGTTGCAGAATAAACCTGAGAGTATCATGCCTAAAAGCTGTTTGTGTTCTCTCCAGACAGCCCTGGGGATGAGGCACAGCAGTCTGACACATTTTACTCCTCTTTTTTGGGGGGACACAGCCCCTTCCCAGCTGCAGCCACACAGGGCAGCTCTGCCACTGAACACGAGTGCTGTGTTGGGGCAACTCCAAGGGCTGAGGACATGGGTGTGATGGCCAAGGATTTTAGGACATTTTGTAGCTTTTTAGAATTGTATGGGTTGAATGGATGTTCCTGGCTTGCTCAATGTTTTTAGGTGGTGTTTGGAGATCACTGGGCACATTCTCACGCATTTCTGAGTTTTGCCAAGGACACAGTGTTTTGAAGAAGCACCTGCAAGAGAGCTTGGAGAAGGCTCAAAGCCCTTGGAGAGGCTCCAAGGGGCAGTTCTGACCTTCCTGAGGGTGGGCACCAGGGAAACCGGGTACCATGGTTGGGTTTAGATACTATATATGCTAATTACTGGAAGTTATAAAACTGAAACATCACTGAACCACACGTGCTCAGACTTCTGGTGTGCACCTGGAAGCTTCCAAATACAGGGACTTCTCTCTGTATCTCCACTCATGCTGTTTTGAGCCTTTCCCCAGGACTTTTGGCAGCAGGTGAACCCAAAGGAAGATGCAGGAGGTGGATGCAGGAGTGAGGGTGAAGGGGCCCTGAGCAGAGCGTGGCTTTATTGCTGCTGGCACTCTTGGGGGGCTCTGTTTGACTCCAAACCATGGGACTCAGGGTTGATCTGACTCCCCTTTATGGAAACACTTTGCCAAATATTCCAGGGCCAAGCCCACTTCAATGTCCAGAGTCCCTAAGCCTGAAAGGAACTCACCAGAAGGCTTATTCTTCTCTGGGTAATTTTCTTTTTTGCTCCCCTAAAGGCAGAAGTTTATTGTGTTTGTGCCAGTGCTGGAGGAAAGGATCCTGCACAAAAGGCTTGCTGGGGGCTAGCCTGCTCTCATGCTGCTCTGTAGGGCTTTATTTTATTAATTTTTTTGTTGTTCTTTGTTGGTTTTTTTTAATGTAAACTTTGCAGAACATGTTTCTGCAGTCCCAGATCTACTTTTCTTGGTGTAATTGAATTATTAAGCTGCTACAGGGTCAGCAGAATGGCTGATTTCTCTAAGAGTACAGCCCAAATCCTGTCTCATTATTCACATTGAGAAGCACCATGCTCAGCATGAGGCCTCACTGAAGGATCTACCTGCAAAGTGTGCTGCTGCTGCTGCTGCTGCTGCTGGGAATTAAATTAGTAGTCCCTAATAAATGGAATCACAGCACAGGCTGCAGAAAATCAGGAGGGGTAATACAAGCCTGGACTGATGTAAACAATGCAGGTGCAGTGGGATGCAAGTGACTCCAAGCTTTGCTTATTCAAAAAGAATAAACCAAAAGGAAAACCAGAAAACCACCAAAACCCAGCTTTTGGAAAACCTCTAATCCTCCTTGGATGGGCTGAGTTCCTGTGCATTAACAGAACCCTTTTTCTGTTTCAAATTCCTGCTGCAAATCTTTTGCAACCCAGAATGAAATTGTTCACTTCCTAAAAGTGAATAATTCAGATCCCAGCACTGAAACCTGTTGAAACTTCAGGTGTGCTTTAATAGAAGAAGATTCCCTGTCATGCATCTTCCTCTGCACAGTTTTTTTGTTACATCCTGTTTCTTTACATATTCTGAGTTTGCTTCGTGCTTCGTTCTCCAAAGAAAGAGAATTTAAGGTCGAGTCTCTGCAGCCTTTTCCCCACAAATATAAAAGAAATAATGCTGAAGTAAATAACAGATGTCAGTTCCTGTCATTGTGTTACTTTGAGATGAGAAATGGAGTGTTAACCAGAGAGTTCACAAGTCCTGTGAGCTAGAGGGCAATTAAGCATTGTTAATCAGATGTGTTTAGTAATCAAGCAAAGAATGAACTAACATAAATATGGAAACCAAAAGCACATTTCATACACTCACCTGGAGCTCCCTAAGAACTGAAAGCTGTCACTGCCATAAGTTTGTCCTGTGGAAAGTAAATATCCACATTGCTAGAATTAAAAGCAACACTGCATGGTGCAGGGGGAACTTATTCTGGCACATTGCAGAAAAAATATGGAATTTGGGCCCCTGACTGGAGTGTTTCAGCTTCCCTTGTAGTCCTTCTTGTCCTCCAAAGATACAGTGAAATATCCCTCTCCACCTAAGGGTCTGTATTTCAGGAGAGGAAATCTTTGGAGGCTTTTATTTCTTTCCTCTGACTCTAACTTTGTTATAAATAATATTCAGAGTTGGCAGCCTGTACTTTACTCCCAGTTTACTCCCTGGAATGGGAATAAGAGGTTGTGTGTTAGTCAGGCTGCCTCAAGCACCACTAAGGGATGTTCAACACCTCTCATGATCCTGGTGGTAAAAAAACAGCTACTGGATTTGTCTGACAAACCTCTTACACTGGGAAATGTTGATATGTCACAAATACTGCCAACATCATCATCATCATCATCATCATCATCATTATTATAATTATTATTATTATTATTATTATTATTATTATCATTAGTGTTGTTACTAATGCTATTCATTAGTTTTGTTGGGGGTGGTTTTGTTCTCTGTTACATCCCAAGGAGAAAGAGGGAATATTTTTCATTTAAAAACGTTTTCTGAATGTAGAAACCCTTCTCTGTTGTGCTCTGTCTCTCTGGCTGGGAGGGGCTTTCCTGCCTGAGGAGGAACATTGTGGGATGGGTATCCCAGGAATGTGGTCCCTTTGGAAGTGGCCACAGCACCTTCTGCATGCTGGGGGCTGTGGCACTGAAGTGCTACAGAATTCAGTTCAAGAACCAAGCACTGAAGTGCTCTGAAATTCTTTTTGATATCCTTTGAAGGAATTCTGACACCTGGAAAGAATTCTCAAACAAAACAAAAAAAAAAACACCTGCCCAATGACTTTCCTGGAGTTTCCCAGGTTTGGAAGTCTTGCTCTACCTTGAAAATAATTACAGCATTCCGAGCCTCCTGCTGGATTCCCTCACCATTCAGCTTCGGTACAGCCACGGAACGAGCAATTAAACCAAGCTGAGAGGAAGAGCAACGTGGGCTCTGTGTGTGGGATGGTTTCCAGGTGGGATGGCTTTCATAAGTGCCTTAAAAAACATTCTGCTGCATGGTTCTTTCGAGGCCTCCCCACAGAAGCAGCTCAATTATTCATTCAGAGCAGAAACTGTTTTATTACATGTCTTGTAGTTCGAATGGTTAGACTGAAATGTGGGACACTCTGCTCTCAACAAGGTTCTGGTATTTGCATTTGTACTTGCACTTGTCCTGTGGAGCAGTAAAAGAGTTGCCAACACCAGCTGGGAGATAGGAATATCATTAGCACATATTTTGTTTTGTATCTTCAAGGTTAGTACAAATCACAAAACCTCTGCAGCTGAAAGAGAGGGGGCAAAAAACCCCACAGCTCTGGAATGAAACTGGACAACTTTTAAGAGATGATGGAACATTTGCCTTTGGCCCAGGGGAAGATCACTGTTGTGTGGCACCGTCTCATCCTTGCTTGAAAATTGTTCTTTCTGCCCCAAAAGATGTATTTCCCACTCTCAGATGGGCAGTCAGTGCTTCACTCTTGGTGTCCCTCTTCTCTCTCTCCCCAGACAGGGGGATTTGAGGACTTGAACTCAGGGGGGATCCTCCTGTCCAGTGTGGCTTCCCCTCCACACACCACCAGCTTTATATCCAGCTTCATTTTTTGGAGAGCTGGGAGATTTAAAACTGCTTTGGGTTAAAAGAAAAAATACATCTAAAACCCCCCGAAATTTTAAAATTAGCATTTTTCTAGCTGAAGAAAAATGCAGTTTCCCCCTTCACAGCCAGCACGAAGTTGTGTGGGCTCATATTAATCTAGTGCCACGAAGGTGCAGGGCTGCACTGGGGGCTGTGTGCTGCCACTGCATTAGCAGGAAATGATTCTCCAAGATTTTCCTTGAACTAACATTGACTTAATTGTGTAACACATTCTATATTACCATATGCACACATTACCAAGGCTCTTGATTATTGTCTCATTTGAATTTCGCCAGCGGGTCTCTAAAGGGCACTAATTCAGCATCATGGGGAGAATGGAAGCTCCTCAGCACCACGATGCCCACCTGGAACCATCCAAGCGAGCCAGATATCTCCCCATCCCTCCCCAAATATGCCTCTCCCAAAGTGGAGAATGCCTTGTTCATTGTGGGCAGTGTTTGCATGGCCAAGGAATGTGATTTCAAACTGTTCTGCTCACTTTTAACACCGGATTAGCTCATGATTCTTCATAAAGCCACCACATTTGGCCAAGCCCATTTGTTGGCACTCCAGAGACACTAAAGCAGCAAATGAACCCTGTCATCAGACACAGAAACTGATTGTGCCAGTCCATGAGCTGGGGCATCTCCTGCAGACAGGCTGAACCCTTTGTCTCAGAGAGCAGGACCAAGCCTAGAAGCCCTGCCAGCAGGACATGGGGATTCCCAGGTGGGATAACACCACTGGGGGACACATCCTTGTGGGCACAGAGCTCCTGGAGCAGCTGGAGATTTGCTGCTGTGCTTTGTACCCCTGGGAAAGAGTTCTTCCAGCTCTGAGACAGCATAACATCTGCCTTCTCCCATGTTTCAGAGCTGGAGAAACAGAGGAAATGACTAATCTTGCTCTGCCAACACAGAGTTGCCTCTAGCACGACTCCCTGCCCATCCTACTATCCCAAACCTCAGGATTCTGGAGATTTAAAAAGCTGTGCCTGTTTTGCTCCATTATTCTGATTTATTCCCCAGTGTTTGCTGTGAGTATCTAAAGTTTTAGAAACTGTTTATGCTACCCAAAGAATTCTCAAACAGAATGCAAGTGCTCATCTCAAAGGGTAAGACCGAGCCTAGAAGTCCTGCCAGAAGGACATGGTGATTCCCAGGTGGGATAACACCATAGGGGTAGGGTCACTGCTGCATTGTGTGCCAATTTATACAGCTGGGAAAAGAGTTCTTGCAGCTCTGAGATAGCATAACATCTACTTTCTCCCGTGTTTCAGAGCTGGAGAAAGAGAGGAAATCCCTAATCCTAGTGGCCAGCATAGAGTTCCCACCTCGGGACTCCTTGCCCCTCATCCCAGACCTCAGGATTCACATTTAGGAAGCTGTGCCTGTTCTGCTCTGTTATTCTGGTTTCTTCCCTGGGGTTTGCCAGGAGGATCAAACCTTTCAGTAACTCTTCATGCTACCCAAAGAATTCACAAACAGGGCAGGAGGAGCAGTGAGAGGCTTTCTGCCCTGACCCTGGCAGCTGGGGGCTCCACGGTTTGTGAATCCCATTTTCCCATCTGATCCCCCAGAAATTCCCTTCCCCTCACTGACCTGCTCTTGAGGAAGCCAGTGGGGTGCCAGTGTATGTAATTCAGGGGGCAGTTTTATTAGAAACAGAGAGGTCCCTTGTTGTGCACATCATCTCAAGAGAAATGGGATCTTTTGCACGCCAGCCCCACAAAATAATAGTGAATTAACACGAGTTCAGCCCAGAGATCCTTGAACCTCCGGGAGTTTTTCCAAAGAGAGTGGCCTGAGGTTTTAATTTATGATCTAATCCGAACTCAGATAAACTGCAGCTTCATGATTTCATGCCCAGCATGAGAGCACTGCAGTCACCACACATTTAATGAATATGCTAATAGGTAAATTCAGGCTAGGAAGGGAAAAATGGGAAACTTCTGGCTAAAAGCAGCTCAGAATTGAGATGCCCCAGTCCCTGGCTGTGCTGACACACACCTTTCCTGCCACTCTTTCCATTCCCAGTTTGGATCAATCTTAATGGAATAACATAAGTGTGAATTACAATATAGAGGAAGAGCTGAACAACTTCAAGAAACTCCAGATCCCAATTTAGATTAAAGACACGAGCAGTCCCTCCCTGAACTTCCCCTCTGAACAGTCTCCTGTCCTGCCTGGACAGGGTGGTAATTGCAAAGTAAGAGAAGGCTCAGGGAATGCAGTTTATAATGAAGACACAAAGATACATAGAGATGGAAACATGATTATTTAGCCATGTCAGGCACCTGACCTCAACTGACCTCATAAAATGCCTACAGGAAAAATGACTCCTGCCTGAAATTCCAGGTACTGTTATCCTTTTTCATCATTTCTGTGGTATTGTGTAGTGAAATGTTCTCCTGGAACTAAAACATACCTAGATGGAGTCTCTCAGAAATACATTACTTTTTGAAACACTTTGCTTGCTTGTTATACAAGTGTTTTGAAAGCCTACTGAATATGAGTTTAAATACTCCAAGTGAGACATGAATGTTTGGTCTGGAGCACATTTATAGTCTTCGGTGTCTGGAATGAGTTTATCCAGAGGATTCTGTTCATACAGGAGAAATTGTTGTGATCAATCACTGCATAGGCAGGGATAGAGAAATGCTGAATCAAGGGCTGGGTCTCATTTTAAGCCCTCAGTGAAAGCAAGGAGACACTCCAAGGGACCTGCTGGATATCCTCATGGAATCTACAATTGATTTTGGGTATTTCTTCCTTTCCATACACCCTGAGTCCATCCAAATGGTATGAAAACATACATGTTTGATTTATTCTTTCCTTCACATTGACAAGCCAAAGGCTGCTGGCTTTGGGTCCCTCTCCCTCCTTGTGCTCATGGAAATCAAATATAGCAAGAGGCATTTTTTTCCCTGTTTTGCCCAGAATTCTGTCCTTTCCTAGGGAGTAACTCAAATAAAGCTGGAGAATAATCCAAATACACATGATTTTGTGTTCTTATGTTCTTCACTGAGCAAAAAACACTTTTCTCTCCTTCCTTTCCATGTGCCAGGTAATAGCTGTTCCTTAAAAGGTTATAACACATATTGGAGCCCAAATTGAAGTGTCAGCCAAGAGGGAAAAGCTCAAGCTCTGTTCTGTTCATCCTGGAGGTGCCTACAGATCCCTCAAAGGGTTTTGCACCTCTGAGTCCATGGAAATCAGAGCGTTTGGTTCTTATAATCCACTGAAAGGAATAATCCTGTTAGATCTGTGCATCAAAACCAAAATTTCCAGGTCTGATGTTGTCCAAATCTCCCTATTAGCCTGGTTTGCATGAAATTTAGGCTGATGACAGATCTAGCTGGATCAATTCCCTTTCCCTTGGACCATACCCTTTGCAGTGCCATCATTCCCTCCCCCAGAACTGTTGGGCTTTGACATCAGGTGAAAAGTGGGGCTACATCCTTCATTTGGATAGAGACGGAGATCCTGTCACCTTTTTGAGTAGGAGAACTGCATGAGAGAGGAAAAGTGGGAGTGGAATCCCTGTTCCCCAGCACAGAGGTGGTGCCTGTGGGATGAAGATATGGGCATCTCTCCCTTGGAGCTGGCAGGGGCTGCATTTGGGATGCCACCATGGTGTAGGGAGGCTGCCTGAGACATTCTCCAGGCTGTATTTCAGCTTGGCCTGGGAGCAGGGGCTGTGCTCAGCTGGGTGGAAGCAGCACTTGTGCTGGATGAGAGGGCAAGAACTGGAAGGGGAAGGAGTGTCCCCAGCCCTCAAGATCAAATGGCTTCAAATCATCTCACTGCAGCTGCTCTGACACACAAGGACAACACGTTGGGTGTTATCAAGCACTGACAGTGCAGATCTGTCAATAGAAAATATTGATTATATTAGCTATTTTTGCCACTCATGAAGCTGTATTTTTATTATTCACAGTGCAGGTACAAGTGTATCCAAACCCCTGGTCCAACATGGGGTATATCCCTAACCTGTAACTCTGTCCTGAGGACAATGTGGGTGTTTTAGCAGACCCTGCTGGAGAGCAGAAGGCTGAAAAAAGCCCCAGCTCTGCTTTGCCCCCACTGGGACAATTTCCTGAACTAAATTAATGCTGCAGATGTCTGTAACTGTGAGGCAGGAGAGGCTCAGGCACATCCCCAGAGTGTGGGCACTGCACCACTTCAAAATTAAAATATTTTTAATTTGTAGCTCTCCTGGCAAAAAGGTTGTAATTAACCCCAAATCTCCCCTGTTACCTGATCTTTATTGTCACAACAGCATCCAGCACCTCAGTCCACCAGAGAGATGCTCCTGCTATTGCTCTAAACCCAAAGCCTGATTTTACAACTGGTTATTCCAGAGAAACATAGTCCAAATAATGATTACAAGGATATAAAGTGAAGGTTCTGCACTTTTTTGGGGGTAAAATATTTCATTTTTCTATGTAACAAGCAGCAATTCTCATTGAAGCCATAAAGTGGACACAAAGGAAACAAGAGAAGGGAATTCTTTCCCACACTTATTTATAACTTCCTCTCATGGAGCATCTTGCTGGGGAGGGAGAGAAACCCTGACATTATATCACTCCATGTGGCAATGCAGATATGGAAATGAAGACATCTCCCAGCAGAGAATGTAGCATTAATAAGGATACTGCTGGAATTGTCAGGGAGAGGCCTCTGGAGGTGAAAGGCTGTAGGATTAACTGCTTTGTTATTCAGGTTCTCTTTCTCCACCTGGGTGATGAAACTGTGACCATAAGAGGGAATGTTTTGTGCAGATTAATTTGGTGTCCCAGGCTGGGCAAGAGTGGTAGAAACAAGGAAAATTTATTAACTGGCAGCTCCAAACCAAAGTTTCTCCCTGCCTTGTCCCCAGTGTGGGATAATTAATCAGCTTCATGGAGACCCTGGGATCCTCTTCCAGTGAGCACAGGATTTCCACAAAGGTACAAATGCAGCAGGGACAAACTGATACCCTGGAAAAATGATGGCACAATTCCTAATACAGACATGATTTTTGTAGGAGGAATCCAGTGAGTGATTTTTCACCTTGGCTTGGTTTTTAGCAATTTTTCAGGTATCAGTTTGGCTTGGAGTTGTGACTCCAGAGGCACAAATTGAGGAAGTTTAACCTATGGAATCCAGAATTCCCATTTAGTCAGGGTTTTTACATATTCCTTGAATTCCAAATTCTCACTTTGGGATGTTTTTAGCTTCTGATGTATCAAGGCAGTGCTAAATGACTGAAATTGGGGCTTTCTGTTCTGTTCATCCCTCCTGGATGAGCAGCTTCAGACCCAGGAGAATGCACCAAGGTGAAGTGACTTCTCCTGTCCTCTCACTCCCCTCCACTCCAGTGACTGATGCACTGAAACATTTTATCACAGACTGCAATGTATTCAGAAAGACTCCATTTGCTTTATGCAAGTGATGAGATGCAGCAAAATGTATTATTGATACAATCTATGAGACTAGTGGGACATCCCCCAAATAAATATGAATTTATATTCCTCCAGCAGCCACCTCTTCTATGCTGGCCCCAAAGAGAAGGGAGATCTTAGAGGCACATCCTGTACCTAAAAGGGCTCCAGGAGAACTGGAGAGGGACTTAGGATATGGCATGGAGTGACAGGACAAGGGGGAATCACTTCCCACTGCCAGAGGGCAGGTTGGATGGGATATTGGGAGGAAATAAGGGTGGGCAGCCCTGGCACAGGGTGCCCAGAGAAGCTGTGGCTGCCCCTGGATCCCTGGGAGTGTCCAAGGCCAGG
>JAWWEE010000021.1:2597336-2615819 GCA_035221455.1 Xenops minutus
CCCCTGGATCCCTGGGAGTGTCCAAGGCCAGGTTGGACGGGGCTTGGAGCACCCTGGGCTGGTGGGAGGTGTCCCTGGTCATGGCAAGGGTGGCACTGGATGATCCTCAAGGTCCCTTCCAACCCAAACCATTCTTTGACAAAATAAAGCGTGAGTTTGGGAGCTGAGGGGATCCTACAGAAAATATGACCATAAATTTTTAAAGCAAGGAGAATGAAGGAAGGAATCATGACAAGCATTTCACAGCTCCAAGTGCTGGGTGCCAGCACCCTCTGTGACCCTTCTCATGGGCACCTGGTGCTGCCAGGGATGGGGTGATCCCCATGGGCAGAGCCACCAACCTCCTCCAGCCCCACTGAGGGACCACAGCAGTCCTAAGGGGGCAAAAGATCCACATTGGAAGCCTTTTAAGTGTAAAAAACCAACCAAAGAAAAATACTGACTTATTTTTTTTAGTGGAGCAGAAAGAAAAGGCACAGGTTTGGCTCATGGGGATGTCTGTAAGTCCTCCCTGTATTCCATCAAAGCTCTAGGAACCCTTAATGAACCTAAAACATAAAATAATTATACCCATTTCAGCTTATTTCATGGCTGCACCCCCATCCCTGCTGTGCATTTCCAACAAAGCATTTAAATGACAGTCACAGTTTCAAGTCAACCCCTCAGCTATAACTGGAGCCAAGAGCCAGTGGCCCTGTCTGGGCCATTCCCTGCCCTCCACTGGTGTCCAAATTTGCAGCAGACTCGGAGCTTTGGATATTGCCTGACTATCTGGTGGTGCTCTAAGACTGCTCATGAATGATTCATGTAGTACATCTGAACACGGGAGGTTTTACAAGAAAGAAAACAAAAAAAAAATAACTCCCAAATTAACCCCAAAAATGAGCTTTGTGACGTTGTTGGTTGTGTTTTCCACCCCCTGTCCTCTGGTGCTGTGGTGCAGGGGGGGGATGTTTGGAGAGCACCCCCTGAGCTGGACTTGTCAGCTCCTGAAATGAAAATCAAAAGAGGGCTTTGATGAGCAGAGCAGCAGGAGCCATCTCCCAGCTCTGGGGCCATCTGTGCCTCCTGCACATTCCTGGTGTAACTCCAGTGCTCGGGAGCAGTTGGATAATCTGAATTTCTGGCTGTGGGAGCAGGTGTTGTGGCCAAGGATGTGATTTCCCAGCCATGGCCACTGGCTGCCCACTCCTGCCCAGCCCCAAAGCTGCAAGCTGCAGTTCCCACCAACCCCCGAGCTGCTCATAAAAACTCCCAGCACTCCAGGAGTTGTAATATGGATTTTGGCTGCACTAAGATGTTCAGTGAGAGGGTCAGGAGTTGTTTGCTGTCACTGAGGACCTGGTGGCACATGAGGAGCACAGTGAGAGAGAAAAGGTCAGGGAAATTTGAGTTTCCCTGGGGATTTAATTCACCTGTCTTACAACTCAGGCTCTTAAAAGCAGAAAAACTGTCCAGAAGTCTTAATTAATATGCCAGGAGATGACTGCTAAATTAAGCACTTTAGGATGTTATCTGAACCTTATCACATGTTGTAGCAGCAGCTAAAGGGCAGTGAGCTCTTGGAAGAGAAAACCAGGCTCTTTCTTTCCAAAGGCAGCAAGGTCAGGGTTATTTAGCAGTTTGCTGGCTGCTGGTGAGATGATACATCACTAAACCTTCTTTGTGGGAGTGAGTCCTGCTGTCTGGTGCTACCAGAAAGGAAGGGCCTTCATCTCTCATGGCTTTTTTGCTGTTCAAATTCATGATTTTTAATTCTACAAAGCATTTCTATGCCCCACTTTTGCATGACATCAAATGTTCTTTACCCATATGCCTTTGCTTAAGACTCAAGTCACACTGTTGTTTGTGTGTGTTCCCTTCTTCCCACCCTGTCCTACAGCTGGAATGTCACAGTTGCATTTCAAGGTCCTGACCAGGAATGGGTCCCTGGATGCTGCACAAACAGAGATAACAAAAGCACCTGCTTTGGAGAGATAAAATGCCCCCTCAGGCAGGGTTGGTACCCTCCAGGTGTGGGGGTGTTCCTGCAGGGGGACCATGGAGAGGTGAATCCATCACCAGCAGAGCCATGTGGATCCAGGAGATGGAAACCCGACCTCGGGAAACTTTGGTGAGGACAAAGAGCCAAAGCTTTGCCTTATTTATCATCCTCTAGTTCCAGGTTAAGCTTAGCCTTAATCCTAATGGAGCAAGATATACACAACTTTTATTCTCATGTAGGTGATTAAACCAATAATGCACCCACCTCCCCTCATCTATTTAGCTACAGAGGTTAAAAACAATCTGTGGTTTGCTTCACAAGAATTTTATATTAAAATGCACTTTGGGATACTGTGAGGCTTCCAGACCTTCTGGATTCCACTCCTGCAGATCCCACCATGTTTCTTTGTGTATAAATCTGTTGTGGAAGGAAAATGTGAGCATAGACAGGGCTGTGTGTCATGTCTGCTGTTCTATTATTTTTATTTTTTAATTACTTAGAGTGCATGCTTTGGATTAGTATTGCAGCCTTGATGATTACAGTGGGTTGGGTGCAGAGCTTGTTTGCAGGGATGCTTTAATAGATGAAAACCTTTGGTGCTGGCACTGAAAATGCTTCTGGGGAGATGCTGAATCAGGGACAAGTTTGCCTTTATGTTCTCTATCATCTTTATCTAAGAACTGCAGCTCATACCCGAGTTCCATCCCATCCCAATCACTGGTGGGACAGCAAAGTCCTTAATTGAGCAGTTAGGCAAGACTTAAGGCAATGCCAGGGTGCAGAGCTTGTCATCACATCTCAGGGTGAATGGCTTTGAAAGCTTCACCTGGGGTGGGTTTCTTGCTCTTCCCAGGGAAGGTTTGCCCTGGAAGGAGAAGGGCAGAGCTCTGCTGTCCTCCCTGAAAGCCAAAATCCTGCAGTACATCTCCTTTGATGGCACAAACCCGACTGTGTGACCCCCCTGCTCGTTCCCTGGCTTCATTTTTAGGTGTATATTTAGGTGCTGGCTGAATAAATCCTGCTTAAAGATATTTTAGCAAATTAAAACGTCATCTCTGTGTGAGCCTGTTATCCTGCTCTGGTGCTTCTCAGATTAATTATTGCATAAACAGGGGGCTGGACTGGGGTTGCTGCTCCTCTGCTGCCTCAGGTGACCCTGGGAGTCAAACCTGAATCGTTAAGAAGGACAATGATTCGTGGTTTTCATCTAAAACAAATAAGCCCTCCTTTTAATTTAGGCAAAAGGGAATCTGCACCTTCTCCCAAGCTCCAAAGTCACTGTGGGAATTCTAAACCAAAAGGGCTTTTGCCAAAAACCTCGTGGAAATTGGAAGTTTTGGGGACAATCCATCCCACCGATTTTCAACTTGCATTTTTTTTTAGATTTTCAGCTGAGTGTTTTGATTGGAATTAATTGTGGTTGTACAAATTTAATGCACCCAGAACTACGGATGTCTCTCTAATTCTCTCATAACATGAGGTCTCATAATAGGGGGGAATGTTATAACTATTTTAATCAGCATTTCATCTCTTTCTTTAGAAAGGCACCCAAGGAAAAACTAATTCCAGCAGCCCAAAACACTGTGCTAGAGGAGATAGCAAACTGAACCCCAGAGATGTCCCCTGAAGTTCTTCCAAGCCAGTTCTGTTGGTTACCAAGATTGTATATTTCTATGTACTTGAAACACAAATTTTTGCTGCAAGCATTCAGAAAAATCATCCCTCCAAATTAAAACCCAAACCCAGCATTAGATAATACGCTATTTTTAGGGTTTCTCCTCTGAAGAACAGATGCTACAGTGATAGAAAGAGACCAAAGTACATTCTTTGTCTTCAAAGACATTAAATAAGGGATGTTAAATGCCTTCATTTGTGCTCTCTCCTCAGAATTACAGAAATAATTCAAATTACATGACACCTGTATTTTCCTCCAACTCAGCTGCAAATATGGGGAGGGGGACACAATTTAACCTTTTATTTTCAAGCCAAATTAAGGTCAGCTCTGTGCACTCTCAGCTGAGCTGGTAATTTGGTGTAGAAACCATAAGAAAAGGCACAAAGGGCACACAAAATCAGAAATAGGTGATCCCACAGGGCACTTTTATTTAGGATACACCCCCGTGTTATCCAGGTGGGATATTGTACCTTGTCCTAAGTGTTGGGAAGCAGGAGAAAGGCTCCAACTGTTGTCACTGTCACCAGCAAAGTGTCCCCCTGGGGCTGGGGACTCTGTGCCTGCAGAAAGGCAGCTCCCAGTTTATCCACCCAGGGCACAGGGGATTGCTGGGGGAAACTGGATTCATTCAGAGTCAGACTCTTCAGGGTCCTGGTTTTTAGGGTGTGTTTGATGTTCAGATCATGCAGGAAGGGTGTAGACAATTCACATCATATTAAAAATGGTTCCACTAAGAAAATCCCAGAGTTCAGTTCACTGCTGATAAAATCAGGCACTGAGATATTCTAAAAAATATTTTATTTTGATTTTTTTTTTCCTGGGCAATAGTTAATTTATTAAAGGAGGGGGAAAAAAACCCTCTCCTGGTGCAGTTGTAGGAGCTTTTCTCAAGAAACACTTTTGGACCCCTGAAATGGTGCTCAGAAATAGATATTTTTTGGAATTAAGTGAATAACCTGATGATTACAGAATCCAGTTTAGCCCTTGGCAGCGTGTTCAGTCCTTATCCTGCCTTCCTTTGTCAGACACCCTGAGATGCTGGGAAAGCTCTGATGGGCTTCTTTATTTATTAAGCATTTCTTAAAATGAAGCAGCTTGGCCTTTCAGAAGGTGTGTGGGAAAGGAAGAGGAGCAGCCTGTGTTTGCATCAGGGGATGGGACAAAGCTACTGGAAAGAATTATTTCTCTAATTACTGCCTTGTTTACTACATCTTTTTTCACATCAGGTTGTTGTGTCAAACTGTTTCACTGCAATTCAGCTGAGAAGGGCAAACTTGGAAAAAGAACTATTTCCAGAAAGCAGGAGCTGCCCCTTAGTGATTTTTTTTTTTTTTCTGTTTAAATAAAACTACTTCCAATAATCCTTAAGGGAGAAAGAGGAGGGAAGAAGCATAAAACCAAAACAAGAAACCCACCAATACCAACCAGTCAACCCCCAAAAAACCCAGAACAAACAAAAAATTCCACCAAAACCAACCAACCAAAAAAAAAGCCCCAAACCCCATGTTTTTAAACAGTGTTTCTGTCAAGTAGAAAACATGACTGTGAGTAGCTCAGGTGAGCTCTCCCTGCTGCTAATTTGGTGGAGGCAAAATCTGCTTTATAAATATTGCATTTTGAAAAGAAAGTTTCCAATTTTTTTGTGAATAATGCCATTCTTTTTATTCTGAAGCAAACCTGTAGTAAGAGTGAAGCAACACAGCCAGCAGGAGGGCCAGGCAGGAGGAGGTAATAGATGCTTTAACTCAAAGAAAACTTCCAGCCTGTGATTCAGGAAATCAAAATAAATAGGCTGCCTTATTTTATCTCATGTAGTTTGGGGGAACTGAGTGTTTTGGTGGATTTGAAAAAAACTATCTATCTTTAATACCTGAACAAGAGTGAGCAGAATAATTCCCTTCCTGCAGCAAGGCTGCTTGGAATTGTTCTTCGGGGAAGTCAGAGAAGGCTTTAAGCTGAGAAAGAAAGTCATAGCATTGAATAAAATCGTTGTGACTTTTATTTCTCAGGACAGAGTAGTGGAAACACTCACAGACCCAAATCCTGATGGAATTACAGGAAAATGGGTGCTGGGAGACCTCAGGCTGATGCTGGGGAGAGCCACTAGATCTGGCTTTGCTCTTTTGTTGGCTCATTGTTGAAACTCTTCCCCAGTCAACGTGATGATAATAATGACACAAAATTTCTAATCACTAAGATATCCCAAGCTCAGAGTGAGAAGGAGAGCAACTGAGAAATTGCTTTTTCCTGTTTGATTTCAAATAAGGAATTCAATCCTCAGAAGTCTTTGGTGGCTGTGGCTGAGCCAGAGGAGTGCCAGGCTCTGCCCTAGCCCAGGGAAATGGCACCAACACGGATCACCAAGCAGGAATTTCCTGTGCCCTTTGTCCCTCTGAGCTTGCAAGGGTGTGTTGAAGAGTTCTGCTGGAGAAGGGGCTGCTTTCCCTACATAAACAAGATTTATCGCTGCAGTACGGGCAAAGAAATTTCCAGGGAAAGAGATTTCATTGGCATGGATGTTTATTTTGGGACTCTTTTAATCTCTTCTGGTAATATCAGATACCACCCTTGTTTATGAGAACTTCAAAAGCTGCACAGGAGTCAGGATGGAATCTTGCTCCAAGATTCCACTGGTGCCAGTATTTCATCCCTGAGGTGTTAGAGTTGTTATTTATCCCTAGGTTTTCCTCCCTAGACTCCCCAAAAGCCTTTGAGTGTCCAAGGGTTATACACAACTGCAAAGCCCAGCCCAACATCCCAGTGAAACCACCCCCGTGTTCCAGTTAAGCGCTTCAAGAAGTGTTTAATTTATCCCTCTCTACATCACAGGACCACATTATATCATCAAAATCCTGAAAAGTAATTACCACTGGAGCTGAAAGTGGCAGCAAATATATAAAATAACACTATACAGTATTTCAGACAGAAAACATTCACATTGGCTGCACCAGGGTGATTTGTTTTATTTGCTACTTCTGTTTGTTGTTTTCTGGTTGTTACTCAGACAAATAGCTGCCCAAACGTTGAAACTGATGGGAGCAGAGCAGCTAAAAGCAAAATTCAAGTTAGGATTTCATTTTTGCCCACAGCGTATTTGTATTAAAATAAGATTTGTTTAGATTATCCCAATACTCATTGTCTGCAGCGAGCACTATGCTCTAGAAGGTGACCATACCTATTTATATGAGAATTCAGTATTCATTCCATTTTGATAAAAACTAGTGTGCTGGAAACCACAAATCCTACATGTCATTTAATAGCCAGTGCTGTTCTAGCAGTGACAGAGACAGTCATGGAATTGTTTTGGGTGGTCTCTGGTTGGAGCAGCCCAAAAGTTCCTTTACAAGATCCTTGATCCTGAGCTGTGTTTACCTTCTCCACTGTATTTATCCTCTGATAGACCATTAGGCACATTTTTCTAACCTCCTAATATTCTCTAATTTAAAGAGCCACTTGAGAATGCTCATTAGCCTTTCGGTCTAGGAGGGACTACCCTGCTATCAAGTGTTACCTGAAGGTCTGCAAGCTGTCATTCTCCCCAGGGTAAAAGGCTTCTTCAACTGGAATCTGAACACACAATTTGGCTTAAAAGATGGGGGGGTTATAGTTTCAGTAAATGAAAAAATCCTAGACTACACTAATTAGCAATTCCTCGTAGCACTTCACTATAAGAAATGACATTGAATCTGAAAGCTTCCTAGTATTTAAATGTATTTCAAGGCAGAACACTGGCAGTGTTTAAAAGGTCTTGGGTGCTTTGAGTTCCTGATTGCTTTGACAGCTTGACAGTGATTTGTAAACCAAAGGTGTTGGCACAGCTTGCTCTGCTGTCGGAGCAGGTACAAAGTTCAGGCTCCAGCCCAGTCACTGCTTGAACACAGAGATGAAAAATTGCTCTGATAAACATTTTCACGGTGGGGGAATCGAGCTGCTGCTCCTGCAAACAGCAAGAGCTCATCCCAAAATGATTCAGACCAATGGAAAGGCTCCTATTGATTCTGGTGGCCTTTGAATCAATCACTTTTTTTTTTTCCCTCCCATGTCCCATTTTATGGGGTGTGTTTGGGGTTTATCAGAGCACAGTGCAGAGCTAAAACACGGTGAGCCTACATCAAAATGAGAGGCTTCACCAGCATTAAGGAGGGAAACAAGGCTTAAAAACTGAAGCAGGTAGAGAGTGATTTATAATCTGTAATCATATAAATTGAGCTCAACATCAGACTTGAACATCCTTTTCCTTCTTTCTCAATCTTCCCTCCAAACATGAACTCATATTTTTCTCTTCATATCAAAATCTGAAAACAATTTATTTCCATTCTACTGAGATTCCTCTTTCACACACCTGAAGCACAATTCTAGCAGGAACGGGACAACTTCCCAGCCACGTATTTGCAATTTTAAAGGAAAGAATCGAATTTCCAAAGATGGTTGATTTCATGATCTTCTACTGGGATCTCCACAAACCTAGAAATAATTAAATGGGGCAGCTGAGCATGAAACACCACACCTGCACAGTTTGTTAGCCATGAAAATTCACAGTTGTTTCCATTGCAGTGCTGTATTTTACGCATTAAGCCGAGCCCCTATTACGTTATGAAACCATAAATTTTCATGGCTTGCAAAGTTTGCAGGTGTGGTGTTCGATGCCCAATTGCACTGGTTAATTATTTGAGTGGGTTTTAGCATCCTTGTAGGGCACTTGGAAGCTGCACATGTGGGCAGTAAAAGCCCTGCCCAGCCCTTGCTCAGGAAAAAGGCTCTGAGGTGGAAAGGTTTCAATTAAAAATCATGGGTGGTTTTTATAGGGCTCTATTTTTAGCTGAACTCTGGAAATGTTGGCAGGGTGGTGGTGTGGAGAAATCCTTTCTAGGGGGAAAAGTGGTCAAGCACTGGAATTAAGAGGTGTTAAGAGCCACTCCATAACCTGAGCCATCTGCTTGGCTCTTGACTTGTGGAGAGGTACTAGAACCACTCTCACAACTTCTCTCCATTCTCCTCCTCAAGTGTTTTCCCAGATTCTCCCTGTTCCAGGGGTGTCCTTACCCTGAGAGCTCCCCAGCAGTGACTGCTGAGCTGGGAAGGGCTCCTGGAAGATGCTCCCCACATCCAGGTACCTCTGAGCTACCACTTCTCCAGAGGTCAATACAAGCCTGAGATTGGCTCCTGATCAACAGAACATCCTGGGGAAAACATGGGAAAATGGACCAAAATCTCCTGCTGAGGTCCCTTCTCATTCAGCACTGACGCTGGCACAGAGACAAAGGCACAAACCAGACATTTTCAGTTATAAACCACCAGGATTTTGACACAGTCAAATCCTGACTCCTGTACTTGCTGCAGATGCCCAAGTGTCACCAAGTTCATACAGAACTCCATAACTTTTTTTTTCTCTGTCCGTTTTTGAAGATAATAAAATTTAAGTACAGTTTGTTCTATTTTGGCAGCCCGGGAAGCAGATGCAAAGAGAAAATCCATACGTGTTCTCTCAGCATTAGCTGCAACATTTCAATTTATGTCAGTCATGTCCAATTTGATGTGATTTACCCACGGAGGCGCTCAGTGGCGCAAGTAAAAATAGCAGCAGTGTCCTGAATCTCAGCCCCATCTCCAGCCCTAATTTATTCAGCCTCAATAAGAGGGATGCTGAGCATTCAAGAACATGGCAAAGCCTGAGCTGCAGCTCAGAAACCAGGGATTTTATGGTGACTGAAATGGAGAAGGTCATGGGAATGTGCCATATGGGAAAGGCTTTCCTTTGAGGGCTTGGTTCTGCTGCCTGCCACGTCCCTTAGCTCTCCATGAGCCTAATGGAGAGCAATATTAATGAGGGGCCCAAGGTGTAATGTTCTTGCAAGAATGCTGAACAAGGAGGGAGCCCACGTTTTAAGCAGGGATTGCTTGCTTTAGCATTATCTCTCTTGCTGTTAAACATGCTCTACATTTTCTGGGCAAATATCATTTGGAATTAATTGAATGGAAAGGAGGATGTTCGGGAAAGGCATCTTCGGAGTTGTTGGAGTATGACTTTTTAATCAAACTGAGTGATTGTAAACATAAATTAGTTCTTGTTCTTCCTGCTGACTTGGAAAGGGAGAAATGTGAACGTTTTGAGGTTAAAATCTTTTCCTCCTGAGTTTGCAGTTTCAGATCTTGTAGATGCTTTGCTGGTCTGGTTGAACCATTAAGGAATGATTATTACTTGAATGGTACTTGAAGTACACACTGTGTATATACTGATTTTTTTTATTATCATTTTGTTAAAGTTTTTCCTATATTCCATTATTCTCCATGTTCCAGATATGTCATCTGATGGCAAAACTCTTCTTGTCCTTCCTATCTCCACCATTTCAAGGTGTCCTTAACAACAATTTCTTATACATTTCTTTTCCTAAGGAGTGACCTTAGGCTTTAGGACAACAATGAGCTAAAACACCAAGGGTATAGTTTTTCCATGCACTTTTTATAGTAAATTGAATAAAGCTTTGGAGTCTTGTAGGTCTTCAGCCTCCATGGAGTTGTGAGGGAAAGAGAACACGATGTGGATGTTCTGGGGATCCAACAGTCTAATTAGGTCTGAGCTGTAAAGCTGAATGATCTCATTTAATATCTACTGGATAGTCTGATTAGAGTTTGGGCTGCAGCTTGATGGGAGCAGAGGGAAATCTGAGTAGAAATGCCTTTAAGGGAGGAAGAAACAGCATCCCAGGCACATTCTAAGACTTTATACTAAAGTGCACTTCCTTTTATTTGCAAAGTGGTAGTTATATAAAGGGGAATTAAAAGATCTTAAACATGTCACTGCAACAGTCACAGAACGCTGTAAAACTCTCTTAAAGGTGTTTAAACCCCTCCAGCCTGCAAGATACAGAAGGAATGTGCAAAATGTTAGTGGATAAAATCACAGGAAAATCAAACATGGTCTTTGGGCAGTTTCAGGTATTTGCTCTGCTGTGCCCCGAGTGACTCTGCAGGTGGTACACACTGAAATGTTCCTTCAAAGGGATCAACAGCACCATTTGATTCAATAGAAAATAATTTTACTGAAGGTTCACAAGTCCACTCACTGCACATTTTGATGCTGAGGTCTGTCTGAAGTTTAAGGGTTTCTTTAAACATGTAGCTTAGCCATAATTATTTCCAAACATACAAAGTGTAGGTGTACAGAAATGAATGGCTTTAAAGAAGAACTGGGGAGGGGGGTGGTTTTTTATATTTTTTCTTAGAAATGGGAAAAAAAAAATAGATCCTCCTTTCACCCTTCCTGATGGAGGAATCAAATATGAGCCGGCCAGCAGCTGCAACCCCCCAAAGACTCTGCTGCTGCTGCTGCAGTCTGAGTTAATGCTCATTATTTTGCTGTGTATGGGCTCCTAGAGATGTAACAAATGCTTGAGCTGTGGCAAAGGTTTGTGTCAAAAACTGCTCAGCAAATGCCAGCAGGAAAAGTATTTCACCTTCCTTTAGGGGCTTAATAAGAGCTGGTGTAACTATTATAGTACAGAATGTCCTGGCTCTAAGAATTCCCTGCAGGCCCTTAACTCTGCCCAGACACTTCTGTGGGACCTCCTAACCCACCTCTAATCCATGAACTCATCTCGTGCAGAGCTTCACAAAGCTGGTGGGGGCTTCATTAAGTCAGAAGTAAATATTTCCAATTAACTTGAATTTGGGCTGTTCCTTGACGGAGTGAACCGTGGGATTCACACTAGAACTAAGAGAAAGAATTACCTGGGAATGGAGAGGCAGGTGGTGGCTCTTCCAGCAGTACCAGTAGCTTGAACTGGTTTAAATGTCACCCTGGTGCAAGTGCCTCTGTCACATTCTTGCACATGTCAACATAGCAAGGGAGGTTTTCCTTCTGTTTAAAGTGTTAGAAAACTCTCTGCTTCAAAAAAAAAGCCCTTCTGGCATGAGCAATGCACTGCAAATGTGAGTCTGTGGTAATTCCTGTTTGTTTAAAATCATTAAAATCTGTCTGTGCTGCAGCTTAGTCTTCATTTTCCTGCCTTAATAAGCACTTTGTCCCACTTTTACCATGCAAAGCATGAACTGATTAACCAGTAGCTGTGCCATTAAATGATATGGGAAGCACTGCAGCACTGATTCTTATTTATTTATTTGAATTATCTTAACACTGAGCAGCATCAAAGTCAACAGGGACATGATGTGTTCATCACCTTCCTGAGATTTGCTAATCACTTGTGTAATTGGTGGCTTGGCAGGGCTGACTTAATGGTTGGGCTCGATCTGAGAGGGCTTTTCCAGCTTTAAGGATTCCATGATTCCTATTGCACCAGGGATTGGAGAGCCAGAAACGAAAGAAGTGTCTGAGGGCAGAAGCTGCCACTGTCCTTTGCCTTGCCTTTAGTCCCCACCTTGTAAAATCATTTTATCCCCAGTTTGCAAATCACAAAAGTCCCTCTCAGTCCTTTGTGTCCCAGGCTGAGCCCAGGTCACCTTCCAGCAGTCTCTGGTGAGTGGGGTGTGTGGTGTTTCAAACACAAATGGCCTTTCTCTTTGTCCAGTCCTCATCCAGCCCCAAGGATATCACTCCAATCTTCTGGACAAGCATTCAGAGGAAGAATTGTGTGTCTCTTTGTGTCTGGCTGATGAGTGCCATGGCAGAGGGAGACAAAGCAGCAGAATATGCTGTTTGCTAACAAGTCAAAATGCTTTATTCTGTCTTCAGCAAAATCAATGTCTTCTCCTGGGTCCTGTTCCTGATAAGAGAATACAAAAGTGAGGGACACTCATGCAGTGCCTTCCATAGCAGGCTTTGGAAGATGCAGTTTATAAAGTTTTAAGCTAAAAGCTGCTGGTTGGCTCTGAAAAGGACGGGTGCAGTTTGGCTGTTTTAGGGCAGGAAATATTGTGAGTCCTTAAGAAAACCCCATTTACCCCTAATTCTCCTCCTGCCCCTTCCCTCTGCATCACTGAGGATACTTTCATACACTGAGACACGGCAAATGGTCATGGAAAAGCTCTAGTTTTACTTTTCCTAAAGAAATTACTCTGTCTCTGCTAATTGATGGGTTTTAATCCCTGGGTAAATGCTTTTATTTGACCCTCCAGTGCAGGAACTACAATCCTATTACCTCTAACAAGAACTGTAAGGCTAAAGGCCACATCTAAAATGAAGGTAATGTTTTTAACTCCTCTTTTCCTTCATTTTAGTGGAGATGAACATAAAAGTAAAGGAACCAGTGCAGGGAGGATCAGAAATTTGTGTTAGAGGGTCAGAGGAAAGAGCTGAGAGTATGGACTGACTCACTGAGGGGACAGCACATCCTAAAAACACTGAAGAACTTGAGAATCTTGGGGGTGAAGCAGCATGAAAACATCCTTAAAAAAAAAATAAGAGAAAATATTTGTCATTTCCCTGCATTAAAATGAACAGGAATTGAACTGGAGTAATTTAGGAGTAAGTGGAGTAAATCGGGTTCCAAAAACAGATCCAGTCAGGTTTAGTTTAAAAACAGAGACAAACTAATGGCAATTCAACTGTTAGTACAGAAACAATCAAGCCCTTCCTTCCTGCTTTCATTGTTCCCAATAAATAATTCAGATTGTTTCAAATTCAGATGGTGAGTTTACTTTCAACAATTCACAGCACACCCCACTTTGGGTTTGCCTTTGATAGGGGAAATCATAAATTATCCTCGGCACTGTTAATGTCACACAGAACTAATCAGACATATAATCATGTATGATAGAAGTTCTCCTGTACTGAAATGATGTTAATTATGAGGATTTCATTTATTATTAATGTGGAAATATGTAGTTCTACTGTATAACTGGAATTAATGGACTGTAAATTTTGACAGCTTACGAACATCATCTTTTGTGTTTCTTAATTAGCCACGTGTTGTTTCTTTTTTGGCTGGGAAAGCTTGTGCTGTGTTTGTATTACACTCTCTTTCTTGCCATAAATCAGAGCTAGGAGGTCAAAATGAAAGACTTAGGGACAGAATTCATTCTTTTTTGGAGATCATCTTTCCAAGTCAAGAATTTCTCTTACTTCTACAGCGACTGGAGCTAATATGAGTTAGGCAAAGATGCATTATAATTTAATTTATTTTATGAAAAGCAATAATTTGATTATTGATATTGCATGATAGCCCTATGAAAATACCAAGCTGATATATAAGGCTGGATTAAGAGCAATGAAAGCAAATTCTCAGTTACCAGGATTAATATTATCTTTTTTCCCCCCTCCCTATGTTGAAAAAAAAAGGAAATTAGACCGTGTCAGGATATATTTTTGTCTCACTTGGGTTCCTTCATAAAATCCCATTAGGCCCTTATCAGCATCTTCACATGCCTAATAACTCATGAAATTTGCTCTAAGTGGTTTGGCCAATGACACACGGCTCATCTCTGGCATTAGCAGGAGATAAAGCCAAGGAAAGTTTCCCTGTTTTCTCACAAAACAACATCTGTGAGACCTGGGATAATTCTTAAAGGAACAGAAATGCTTCCCTGTGAGAGTGGGGAGGCCCAGGTTATTATTCCATGGGTGCCCATCCCTGGGAGTGTCCAAGGGCAGGTTGGATGGGACTTGGAGTAACCTGGGATGGTGGAAGGTGTCCCTGCCCATGGCACGGGGTGGAATGGGATGATAACTTTAAGTTCCCTTCCAACCCAAACCACACCAGGATTCCATGTACTGTTTTAGGTGGGATGTTAGGGATAAATCTTCCCTGTGAGGGTGGTGAGGCCCTGGCACAGGTTATTCCATGGCTGCCCCATCCCTGGAAGTGTCCAAGGCCAGCTTGGAGCAACCTGGGCTAGTGGAAGGTGTCCCTGCCCATGGCAGGGGGTGGAACAAAATGAGCTTTAAGGTCTCTTCCAACCCAAACCATCCTGTGATTCCACAGTTCTAAGAACACAGCCAAGACCACACCAAAGCCAAACCTGTGACCACAATTCCCCCTGAAAGAAAATCTTTTGTTAGTAGTAAAATTGCAAAGAATAACCAATTGCTGAATTAATGATGAACGAGAAACAGCAGCCAGGCAGGATGCTGGTTCTGACCTGGAGCTCCTGTGGTGCCCAACAAACCCTGCCAGGCGTGCATATTAAACACTGTGAGCCACTGAAGTTGTCTTGGGCAAGGAAACAAGCCTTGGTGAAAGGAAAGTACAAAGTCATTATGATTCTCCAACTCCAAGTCAATCAATCTGCTCCCTGCTGCTTGACCTGATGCCAGGTACCAAGTTCCCCCATAGTGGAATTATACTTGTAATGGAACAAACCTTCAGGAAACGCTTGCCAAAATATGGAAACAAATCCCCCACTGTTTAAATGTCCTAAAAAGAGAAATAACATGGAGCAAAGTGGGGTTCTTACCTTCCCTAAACCCTGTGTTCAGCAGTGCTGGATATTGAAGCTTCCCAGAGATATCTGAATGTGAATTTTAGTTTTTAGACCCTGAGAAAGCAACAGCTCGGAGAAACAAATACAGTTTTGTACAGAATTGGATTTCCTTAAAGCGTCTTATCTGTTAATGTGACTTATGTTGTTGAATAATGTGAAGCAGAATGCATGAGAGATTTATTTGTTTATGGGATGCTGCTTCTTTTTACAGTCAAAACCCAAAGGCTAATCCAAGGCAGTGGAGCAGCTGTCAGGAGTTCCTGATGTTGGGCCCTGTTTGTTTGAGGGGCTGAGAACAATTGCTCTCAGAACAGTCAAGAACAGCCCAGCCTGGACTTTCCAAGGTTTTCTGACACTGGAACACCCTTTTCTACAGCAGCTGCAAACCATGGGGCTCAGGATTGTTCTGAGCAATCCCCCATTCCACGGCTGTGCAAGAGTGGTACCCACGGAAACCAGAGGTGGGATTGCATGGAAACCTCAGAGCCACTTTTCCCTATTCATGCTTCCCATTTCAGGGAGTTTCAGACCCATTTCCAGCTCTTGGGTTCCCACACTGGTGCTGTGTGATGGACCTGAAGAGTCACATGAAAGTCTGACTTGGGAAAAGTTTGGATTTGGGTCGTGATATGGTTTTAATTTCCTCTTCTGAAAATGCTTCTGATGGAAAGGAGGGTTTTGTTGTAGGGCTTGGGGTCTGTGGTGAGATATTTCTGGCAGCAGAATTTTTCTGTTGTGCCCTAATATTTAGAATCACTCCCAAACCCAGGTTCAGTATGTTTTTTTGTAGCATTTGTGGCAGGGTTTTACCTCTGCTGGGAGCCTGCAGAAGGGAATGGACACCCTCGGCTGTTTATACAAGTGTGTTTCTTATGATAAAACCCTGAATTGAAGGGCTTTGCAAATGTTTTCCTTCCAAGTTAGATTTCTATCTTCAATCAGGTTTTGACTAAATGAAAACTGAAGACAAATTGTGGGGGTGGCAAAAAATATTATTTTTTTGAAAATTAAGAACAAACCAAAAGTGTTCATTTTAATTCTCTGAGTGACTGCTTCAAAGGAGAACTGGAAAATTTAATTTGGCTATGAATCATAGGTTCTTTAAGGTTGAAAAATACCTCTAAGATCATCAAGTCCATGGCTGGTTACCCCTGAGTTACCCATTATTTCACGTGCAAGACTTGAGTCACACAATGTCTCCTCTGTTTGTTGAAACATGGGAAGAACAACCTAAATCCAAAGAGCTCTTGGACTCCAGTCCTTCTTCTGTGCCTTTGTTTGTGGAATGCTTTGCTGATAAGCTTTTCTCAATAATCATACCTTTCCACAGAAAAATTGGGTTTGGTTTTTCTCATTGTCATATTCTACACAGAGCTGGGGGAGGAAATTCAAAGCCTGTAGCCTGACTTGTGGCTTTGGACTGCAGACAGGGTCTTTCATTGCAGAAGATGATTTTGGTGAAGGACTGGGTGTTTTAATGGCTGGGGGAGTGAGTAGCAACAGCAAATCACTGATTTTAGCACAGTCAGGCTGTTTTCAGGGCTGGAACACTCCGACTGTGGGGGTTTTTCACCAACATATGGAATATTTGCAAACAGCCACAGTACAGAGTAGAAAGCCAAATAAACCTGTATGATTTACTTTCTGTTTGAAACACACTCTGATCTCCCATTTCTACAGCCTCCAATGAGGAAATAATTCATAAATCCCTGTTGCAGGAGTGAGAACAAACACCAGAGTTACTGCTTGGTACTTAAGGCTTATGACAATGTGCATCCCACAGCTCTGTGGTTAAAGGTCTCCCACATATACAGAATTTGTGAGTCAGTCCACTGAAATCTGGTCCTTCCAAGGATGGTTGTAGTTAGAACTGGAGTTGCTAAATTCTCTGGGACTTGGCTTTGGCAAGGAAATACTCATCTTGAAAAAGCAAGCAACTCTTTCACTGCTGTGCTGGTTTTTCAGGGGTACTTTTCTTTCTTGGAGGAAAAAGAAAACCCAGTACTGCAAAACCCAAGTAAAGAGCTGAAAGCTCTTTATTCATCCAGTCTTTGGTCATGGAGGAGACCTGTGCAAGGAGATTGTTTGGGGGTGGTGGGCTATGAAAACTCCTTCTGTCAGATGCCCCTCCTGTGCAATTTATGGAAAGAAATCAATCATGAGAGAAATGCATCAAAAACTTTTGTGCAAAAGAGTTGAGAGTGACAGATGGTCTGAGCCTGGAACATATGGATTTTGTCAGGCAACAGGCAAAAAATACATAAGATCATGTTGTGGAAAAGTAGGTGTAACCTCTGTGTGTGTACTCTGAGAGGGAAAGGAGGCGGTGGAGTGTTTCAAAACTTATCATCTTTTCTTTGACAACGATTTAGAGAAAAGTGAAGGAGAAAATACTTGGTCCTCCACCTTTCTAACCTCCCAAGAAAGGCTGGCGCCAGGGAAAACAGATGGCACTCAGGTGTCCTCTGGAATGAGAGTTATTCCACTCCTGCCAGATCTCTGTGGTGTGCAAAATATATGGTGTAAGTCACTAGCAGGAAACAAGCCATTAATTAATACCACCTCACTGCTCAAGGATCAGGCAGGTGAGGCAGGCAGGCAGCTGCCTCCAAGGAATCTGCCTGGCCAGGCAGGAGAAGGGGCACAGGAGGGATCACTGTCCCCACCTCCTCTACCTGCCACGTAGACATCCATCATTACAAGTAATCAAGCCTCAAAATATTTGTCATCCCCAGGGCATGAAGCAGTTGGAGGTTCAGAGTATAAAGAGAACATCAGTGAAATAACAAAACAATCTGTCAAGTTTTAAAAAAAAAAAGGTGGAAAACCCAGATAGAATAACAGAAAAATTCTAATTAAATCCTTAAGTGTAATTAAATTCAGTGTGATGAGACAAACAGCGCTTGCAGAACGATTTTTGCTGCTGAGGCATTTGATGTATAATATGGTTTTTCTTTATGGGTACTACCCTAATTCTCTTTTGGGGAGTCCCAAGCAGGAGTTACCCCAGGAGCACAAATTACACCTTCCTTTCCCTCCCAGGTTTTACTGGGTGCAGCTCTGCAGGTGGTTGGAACTCAGGGCTTTCCAGGGAAAACAGGACATTAATCAAAATAGAGCTTGAAACATTCAGCATCATCTTCCTCACTCTTCCATTGTCCCACACCAACACAGGCAGGGAACAGTGGGCTTGGCTGCAAATCAGCAATTTACTAATAACAGCGTAATTGAAAGGAGAATTCCTTGAAGATCAGTTTAAAGCTACCTTTGGCAGTAACTGTTCCTAATTAAACTCAACAAGTCTATTGCATTTTATGGCTTTAAACTGGCAGAGTGTAGGTTTGGATGGGATATTGGGAAGAAATCCTTCTCTGGGAGGGTGGGCAGCCCTGGCACAGGGTGCCCAGAGAAGCTGTGGCTGCCCCTGGATCCCTGGGAGTGTCCAAGG
>JAWWEE010000021.1:2622256-2632270 GCA_035221455.1 Xenops minutus
TTGGATGGGGCTTGGAGCACCCTGGGCTGGTGGAAGGTGTCCCTGCCCATGGCAGGGGGTGGCACTGGATGGGCTTTCAGGTCCCTTCTGCCCCAAAGCATTTAATGATTGTGTAATATCTTATGAATTAATACCACACAGTGTATGTAGCACCCTCATGGCTATGGGGATTCCAACTCCGCTTTTGTTAACCTTATATTCTGGTGAAATTTAGAGCCAAACAAGGGCTGAAGAGAGATTTTGAACTGGTAAAGGTTGGATCAGCACAAACCCCAAAGTTTACACAGCACCAACACCACATTTCTGACACTGCTGGAAAAAATCAATGTACAATAGGTGATGGGTAACGTTCTACTAAGTGTAGTTAACTGGTGGTGTAGCCAATCCCACCTGAATAACTTTGCATTCTTACCCATGCAGATGACCTCAAATGCATAATAATGCGTCCTTTTTACCCTATGAAAAATACAGAATGTCAAAGGAGACCCAAACGATTTCCTTTCATAAATGCGCTTTTTTCTCGCTCTAGAAATGTAACATTACGAGCACCTCAATTTTCTCACCAGTCACAAGTAGTAAATAACTTAACTGTATCACATTATAGCCATTTAACAAATATTCCCCAACCAGCAGCAACATTTAGCTCTGTGAAATAGATTTGTTCTGCATATAAACTGAGGAGAGCAAAGACGTATTTCTTGGCCCTCGTGGATAGACGTGATGGAGCCGGGCGAGGTGACTTGAATTAAGATGGAGCCTGTGCATAACGAGCATCCCCTGGCCAGGGATGTTTATACACATTTCCTCCCAACCTTCCCTTTCCCCTCCCTCCCAAGTGCTGCTTATTATGCCTTTTTTCCCCCCCCTGATAAGTGGATTTTCAAGTTCTGTCGCAGTTTTCTCACTCCCGGATAAACGTGTGTAATATATCTCTCATAAAAATGTTACTACCCAGATGGGACCGAGAAAACTTTTCTTCCCCCAGTTTATGAAGCCGTCGTTAGTAATATCTACCACTTATGAATAATAAAGCAAAATGGCCCTTGGCAAATTCGAGAGTTTTGTTTTGCTTTCTGTGGAAATCCTTGAAGGAGAGGAAAGCTCAGACATGGAGTGATCAAAGCCTGTGATATCCCATTTCCTCAGGTGCAGTTGCTGTGATTCACATGGGTGATATCTTTTGCACGTGCAGCAAAGCCTTGCCTTGGCTCTTTTATTTTTTGCCACTGCTCTTATAAAAACAGACAGATCTCAGCCAGTTCTCACTCTGTGTTTCTAATGAGTAAACAGAGATGAGCTTGGGTGCTACTTTCTTTTTATTTGGTTTCATACAATCCTTGTCTGTCTTTGGGATGGCAGATGAAGGAAGATATCACTAATAAATGGGAATCGACAGCCAGTAAACATAATCTGGGATAAAGACTGGCCAGAGGAAGAAGAGTAGATGATAAAACTCTACAGTTTGACTTTATTAGGAAATAAATGGTGGTGAAGGGTAATTGTTTCCCATATAACTGCAGCTGTAAAAACTGGGAATATCTGGCTGGTTCTGGGCTATCAGTGCCTCGAGGACTGCCAGGAGGCTGTTCTGAGTTCAAACAGAATCATGGAATATCATGAGCT
Source organism: Xenops minutus (assembly GCA_035221455.1). Lineage (NCBI taxonomy): Eukaryota > Metazoa > Chordata > Aves > Passeriformes > Furnariidae > Xenops > Xenops minutus. Next base: position 2,623,880 of record JAWWEE010000021.1, read on the forward strand.
GGAAGGGTCCCACAAGGACCATTAATCCAACCCCTGGCCCTGCACAGACAGCCCAACAGTCCCACCCTGTCCCTCAGAGTATCATCCAAACCCTCCTGGAGCTCTGGCAGCCTTGGGGCTGCTGAAGACAACAACAGTGTGTTGGGCTGGAACAAGATGGTCTTTAAGGTCCCTTCCAACCCAAATCATTGTGTCTTTCTGTAGTTCTACAAAGTGGAAAATGATGAACAGGAATTTTACAGGGAATGCAAAGTCATTTTGTTACTCAGACATAAACAAACCAGGAATCTCCTGCGGGCTTGGGAGATTTAAGCAAGTTTGAAGTTTGTCCCAAAGTCTTCAGTTTCTAAAAGGAAAATGAAATATTTGCCTCATTGTGTCTCTGGCACTGCACAGAGTTGCTTTTGTTCATGTTTTGATTTACAGAGCAAGGCTCTATCAGACATCTGTTGCTGGATGGATTAACAACATCCAGTATTTATTTCTCAGCATGTGATACAAACTTCTTCTGCAATGAAAGAGCAGAGAAGAACAGGCACTATAAATTGATGCAGTATTTCAAGGAAGAGAAAAACCAAATTCACTAATCATACAGTAAATTATTAAAACATTCCTTTCACTTATCATAACAACAAAGGACAAGAGACAGAATTATACATATTTCTAAAAAAAAAGAAATATATTTGTGTCTATATTTACATTGGCGTGTTCTGTACTAATTTAGTGGGTATTGTGATGGAACCTGTGATCAAATCAAAGTGATAGCTCTGCAGCATCACGGATCTGTGCCTAATTTTTAGCATATGAATAATATGACTGATTCAAGTAGGCTTACCTGGAGGTTTAAAATTGTGTTGCAAATTCTTCTCATAGCTGGAGCCTTATTTTCTTGCTAATCCACAAGTATGTCAAATATCAAGCCTTCATCTAATTTGATTTAATTACTAAGGAGTGAAATGAACGGTGTCAATATGGGAGGTAAGAGGGGGGTGAGGTTAAAAATATGGCACTTGAGACAGAAACCTGAGGGTTCTGCTGAGAATTCAGAGTGATTTGCTGACGTGCACTTTGTGGCTATTGACTTCTGGTTTATGTCTTGGTGGGGCTCTGAGATGGACATTCAGGACCAGGATTTACTCAGTTCTATCCAAATATCAAGCAAATCTTAAGCTCCCAGTAATTGAATGCAAACAGATAAAATAAATACCACAGATGATATGACTTTTGCAAATTTGGATGCTTGCTGCTGAAAGCTTTCTGATCCTGTAAAGACAATGCAATCCACTTGTTTATGTCATTTTTTCTTGCTATAAAAGGAAACTAAGCTTAATAACCTCCATAAAAATGACTGATGATGCAAAAATTCAGATATGTCTGTGCATACACAGGTGGGTCCAGGCAGATCTCAGGTCTTCATTCCGAGCTGCTTAGGCTCAGTTCCAGTCTGAAAACCATGTAATGATGTAAATGGAATGAATTAAATCCTCCTCAGCCCAAGGACATTTGAACACAAGGCTTTCACAGGAGATCTCTGGAGAAAAGGAGGCTCAGAGGAGACCTTATCCCTATCCCAAGGAGTTTAGGCATCCACAGGAGAGCTGATTGCACTGTCTCATCTGTCCTGCCTGTGTACAGAGCAGAGTCCCTTTTTATGGCAGGATTTCTTATAATCCACCTTGTCTCTTCTGCTACAAATGATTTGTAGCGAAACAATATTCTTTTCAAGAAAGGCTCCTTACATTGTTTCTAGTCAGTCTTTAATCACCTGTAGGTTTTTCCTGTATGCCTTGTTATAAATTTTCAAGTCTGAGAAGATTTATCTAGCAAAGGTTCAGAGATACTTGTATAATGAATTCCCATGTTCTTTAAAACTACTAATCAATGAAGATACATTTTCCAAATGACTTCCCATAACATATGTTGTGTGCTGCTGGCTCCTGAGAGATTCTGGAGATTTATGTGAAATATCATTTTCAGACTTCACAAACTTCCAAAGTTACAGATTGCCTTCACAGGAGTGTTTGTGCCCCCACTTGTGCTCAGTTATTCACGGCACAATCTTATGTCTTATTTGTGTATAAACACAAGCAGAAGCCAGGGTATATTATTACATTACACCTGGCTTTGATAAATTCCATTCAAATTGAACAGCAGTGGAAAGAACATGGAATTATTACTTATTTTATTAATTTCTCGTCCAGCTAATAAGAAACAAATCTTCTTCCTAGGACCCACGTTATTTTGTTACCACCATAGTGTTTTAACAACATTTCTCTGAAATATTAAACAGAAATTAAGGACTCGATTGACACATCAGTTTTTAATTTCGGCTCAATTTTAAATTCCAAACCACAGGGATTATTTTTTACTCTGGGGGTGCAAGGTGGGCATCAGGCACAGGAAAGGGCTTTTCCAACCTTCATGGTTCTATTTTTTGCATAAATTAGTTGCTTTCTACAGGCATGTATGAATATCTAAGTATAGACTGAAGACAAAATCAATAGAAGGTAAAGAAAAGCACTGGGAGTCCTTTATTCAGAGCTGAGGGACAGTTGCCCCATTGAAAATTCTTCTTCCTAAAGAATAACAGGTTTCCTTTCAGGATCTTCTGATATGTTGAGTAACGATGGCAATATATTGTGAGCAGCAGTGCTGATAAAACGGGTTGGGAAGCTGAGCTGATTCAAGTCCCATGAAAAAAAACCCATTATCCCATTAGAAATAGGATGTCAAAGAGAGAATTATAAGCACAACTACCACGTAACACCTATGTCTCCTCAGTGTAGATCAGCCCTGGAGGTGGGTAAGCACTCATTATGGGAATATGAGTGTTTATACAGATTTCTTATCCTCTTACTGAGAAACTATCCTAAATCTGTCCAGGGAAATGGGAAGTGCATTACTGGAGGTATTAAAAAAATGTGTGGATGTGGCATTTGAGGACATGGTTAGTGGTGAACATCAGGGTTGGGTTGAGGGTTGAACTTGATGATCAGAGAGGTCTTTTCCAGCCTTAACAATGCTATGATTTGCTGGCAATCCCAAAGTTCTGCTCAGAGATATAATGTCTAAGTCACATTGTCTGACAATGTGGGAGAAGTAACTTCTCATATCCCAGAAAGGCAGCTGACTTTTTCTATGGAAATTTGTCCTTGACCTTGTACATCAACAGTCTGTGTTTTAATGGAATTCATCCTTATGGTGCCCCAGTTTGATGGTTTCAATTCAGTTGAAAAGGCAATTTGCTTTGATGACGCACGTTATTTATTCGCTGTAGAAAAGAAAGAAAACTATTTTGGGAAGCAGGTAGTTTTCCAAGAAACTGGGCACGAGGGATTCATTAACATGAGCAAAACAAATCTACTTTTGAAAGAGAAATAAGAGCAACTTTACATAATTTTCTCAAAGCAAGGCTGCTATATTTAGCTCTGAAGATTTTTGAATTTCTGCAGCTTTCAAACCCAGGACTTTTTATCTTTAAGGGTCTCCAAGATCCATTCCAAGCAGAGTTAATTGCATCCTCTGTGGAGGGTAAAGGGTCTTTATAGGAACTTGCAGGACATTTACAGGACATTTGTGGTACATACTCTGTACCAGAGAGCAGAGATCAGTGCACAGATCTCACCAGTGCAAATCACAGTGTGTGAATTAAAGATTTCTTTGTTCATCAAAGTTCATATATTTTATACAGACAAATTTGTATCCAAGTACCTCTAAACTACATCAAAGCCTTGCAGGTGGAATTCCTGACTCCTGTGCTCTCATGGCCAGCACAGCCAGACCTTCCAAGGATTCAGTCAGGGAGCCACTGGTGCAGCTGCAGTTCCAGGGGTTTTGGATTTAATTGGAAACAAAGCAGCACTACAGCAGGACATTATGCCTTGCCCAGCTCTAAGGGCTCTCCTGGCATCATAAAGGATATTAACTGAAGAAAATGACCCTGCAGGATGTGCTAATTCTCACTCACTGTTCCACACTGCCACTTTCTTTGCCTCATCTTTCCATATGATTAGACAGCTCCTGCAGCAGCATATGCTGGAGGTAACGGATGGAACCATTCGGGGCCATTGAAGACCAGGAGGTTTTTAATCTCAGCCCAGGAACAAAAACTTCCCTGTGCAAAGCAAATGGACCTGAACGAGCCAGAACTGAACTGCTGAAATCAGCAGGTGCTGCTTTGAGATACAGCTCAGGATTTCAGAGAATCACACACTGGTTTGGGATGGACGGGACCTCAAAGCCCACCCAGTCCCATCCTGTGGCATGACCAGGGACACCTTCCACCAGCCCAGGGTGCTCCAAGCCCCATCCAACCTGGCCTTGGACACTCCCAGGGATGGGGCAGCCCCATCTCTGGGCACTGGGAAGCAGAGGTGGGAAGAGATGGGAGTGAAATCCACGTCTCAAAGTGGAAAGAGGGCTGATTTTAGTTGCTGTCCAAGGTGTGGAGTCCCCAGACCCCACCAGGCAGCTCAGCCAGGGGTCAGGGGACACACAGTGAGGACTCTGGTGCTCCAAGGGATGGGTTTTCCTTCCCACAAGGATTTATGGATTTCTTGCATCACCCACATATGGGCCATGACATCATTGCCTGAAAAGGGCTGAGTATTTACCAACTTCCCCAAAAATGAAGACTATGGGAAACCACACTAGTTTCAACATTCAGGTCTGATATACACGGAAAATAATTTGAAAATATAAAGAAAATTTTGCTACAGGAGGAAAATGAAAGCCCCAAAGAAGCTTTCAGCATCCCATTTCCCACCCAATTACTGGCCACCAAGGGCTGGTTCAACTGGTTAACCCTTGAACCATAAAAACTCCTTAATTTTACTTGTAGCACAGAGAGCATTTAGGGGAAATCCTCTCTTTAATGCTCATCCAGCCACCCTCAGCCAGGAAACATGTTTTGAAGTGGGATATCTCTGGGAAGGGGGATATCTCTGGGAAGGGGGATATCTCTGGGAAGGGGGATATCTCCTCCCTGGATCCCTGCTGCCTCAAACCAATGACTCATAAAAATTACAGCCTTCATGCATCACTCTGATGAGTCTCAGAAAAATGAGACCTCAAGCCCCATTTTTCCTCCGTTTCAGACTTCAAACCAACAACAACAAAGAGCATTTTTCCTTGGAAGGGGTGGATTCAATATCTCACTTTTCAACATCCATTCACTTGAGATAAAGCTTTGCAAAACAGACCAGAGGGGGGAAAGAAAAGAACCCCAAACCAAAAAAAAAAAGCCTTGCCTAACTGGTGAAGTGGCTGGAGATGAGGCTGTGGTGGAACTGCACTCTGGGCAGCATCTGATGGGGCAGCTCCTCACCCCCCCAGCACAGTTTACTGGGTTTGCACATTCAGAACATTTTATTATGGGTTCTTCAGATACCCAGGAACTTAAATATTTATCTGGGCAAAAGCCAAGCTCTCCACTCACTGCTGGGGCCCTGCAGCTTCATCAGGACTCACTGAGGTCCTCAGTGAGTCCTGTGGGCACAGCATGAACTCAGACTGCCCCTGGCAGGGGTTTTGCTGGAGCCTTCCCAAATTCTGGGTGGGAAATCCAAGTGCCTGCTGACCTAAAGACTTGCTGATGGAGCAAAACCACCCAAAAAAGGGGGTCAGTGGTGGGAATGTCTGTGTGAGCAGTACCCAGAGCTGAAGGAGGAGGAAGAGGAGGAGGAGGAGGAAGAGGAGGAGGAGGAGAAGGCAACGATGGAGCTAAGCATTATTGCAAGTCCAATAAAGTGCCATTGGAGACTCAGAGTCAACAAACATGGAATGTCTGGATGTTTTTTTTCCATAAGTGGGATGAAATCCCCTGACTCCCGTTATCCAGATGCCTCTCAGAGCCCAGACCCCTGAAGTGGCTGAACTGCAGCAAAAATCCAATTCAACTCCATTCAATCAAGCCCCACAAACCAGAGGAAAACAAAACCCACTTCCACCCTCTGCATCGGCCCATAAGGAGCAATGCCAGCAATTCCAAGGCAGGCAGCAGTGCTGGCTCTGCCAGCATCTCCTGATGTCTTTGGGATGAAAGTCTATTTAAAGGGTCTCTGTCAACAGCAGAGTAAGGATGAAAAAATCCACTGACTCACACACTGACCCAACCTGCGCAGGCACAACACGGCCTGGGTGGGGAGAGGGGGGACAATGGAGAGGATCTGGGTTTTTTTTCCCCCATTTCAGACACTTTGTATTTAAATCTCCTTATTATTATCCCTGGGGCTGGGCTGGATCCTGCACGACAGGCAGGCAATAGAAGGGGAAGAGGGCACTGCTGGCAGAGGAACACTCGGGCTGCGCCGTTCAAGAGCTGAGCCCGTGGCAATTTGGCCAGCTCTGGCATTGGGAAGGTTTCCTTCCACACCCATCCCCTTAGACAGATTTAGAAACGGGCTGTGCTGCTGCCAAACCTCTCTGCTCGTGGCAGGGAAAGGCAGCAAAGCCTTCCCTGGTGTTTCACCGTGACTGTCTCCAGGAGAACGCTGCCCCCAGGGAAGGTTTGGGATGCTGAGCATCCCCTGGCTGTATCCTGAGAGAATGGAATCATTTGGGGTTGGAAAAGACCTCCCAGACCACCAACCCACAGCACTGAGTGCCACATCCAGCCATGCCCTGGACACCTCCAGGGATGGGGAGTCCAAACCTCCCTGGGCAGCCCCTTCCAATGCCTGCCCACCCTTTCTGCCAAGCAATTCCTCCTGAATGCTCCTCTTGCCTCCCAAATCTCCACCCTGAGATGCTCATGTGCATCTACCAGCACTCCATTTGGCTCCATAAATTTAGGAAAAGCACTGCTTTATCAGTGGGGTGTGAAGGAAGAACAGAAGGTTTCAGAGGTTTATAATGGATAAACACATCTTGGGGTTGTCCAGGGCAGGGCCAGGAGTTGGACTCAATCCTTGTGATTCCCTTCCAGTCAGGATATTCTATGATTCTCTGAACTCCAGACAGTTTTGTCTCCTGGAAAGCAACAGTGCTGGGGATGTGGCTCCAGCCCTGGGAACGCTGCACATCTCTGACTACCGAAGGGTTTCAGTTTTGCAAAAAAGGAAAAAGAAAAAAAAAACCCCAACAAAACCAACAACCCCAAAAATCAACAAACAGTGGCTTTTTATAGAAGCCCTTTTGGCAAGGGAGGGCGTGGAAATATTACAAATACTTCAGGAGTCAGAGGACGTTCTGTCCTGGAGCAGAGACCGGTTGGAAAGGGGGAGGAAAGGAAAGGAAGGGTCACGTTTGGCATTGGGATGGTGTCACCTTGCCTGGGCTGGGCTTGCATCCCACCACTCCCAAATGCCACTGTCACCTCTTCTCAGGTTGCAGTCGGTGGCTGGAGGCAAAGAAGGCTGGCTGTCACCTTCCCATCACTCACAGAACGTCGGGAACCTCCTTATTTTGGGGCTGGAGAGGTGATGGGACTCTCCACATCCCACCGCTCCTCTCCCAGCTCTACAAGCTCCCTGAGATGGGACCACCATGCAAGAAAGGTCCCAATTTCTCAGCATCCCTCGCCTCCAGGAGGGTGGGGATCAGCTTGAGAGGGGATGTGGGCATGGAAGCTGCTGCTGCTGCATGGCACAGGATGCTCAGCAGACTTGGTTTTCCAAAACAGGTGACTAATCCACACGGAGCTCTTTGAGGATTATGAGACAGGAGCGGGGGGTGATGCTCTAAGAGACTCTGGGGAAAAAAAACAGCCTGAAGGGAATTTCTCTGTCTTACACAGCCTCAGGGTGAGTAAGGGAGGGAGAAGTCATGAGTTTTGGAGTGTTTCCTCCAGAGCTGCCTCCTCCCAGCTCCTCCACCTCGTCCTCCTCCCTGCACTCCCAGCTCCCACCAGCATGGGCTGGGATGATCCCTGCTCCTCTGCTCAGGCTGGAGGGTAGTGTAGCTCCCAAATCTTCACAGCCAGAGGAAGAGAAGGATGTTCTCCTTCCTGCTGTCACAGCATCTCCTCTCACCCTGCAGATCCAAGCTGTGTCCTTTCCCCAGGAGAAGGAGCATTGCCGGGGCAGGAAACGCCAAGGCATGGGAAAAAACTTTCACACTCCCATCTTGCTGTTTGCTTTTCCTCTCCCACGTGCCCACCCTGCAGCAGCAGAGCCTGCCTGGAGGTCCTGAGTGATCCCAGGGCACAGGGGAAAAGAAATCCAGGCAGCAGGAGGAGAAAGGGGATGCTGGAAGGAAGCAGCTTAAGGGCATGAGCACATCCACTGGGCTGGAATCAAAGGAAGCCATCAAAGAATTGTGGAATTCTGGAATGGTTTGGGTTGGAAAGGACCTCAAAGACCATCAAGTTGCAACCCCATGGGCAGGGACACCTTCCACCAGCCCAGGGTGCTCCAAGCCCCGTCCAACCTGGCCTTGGACACTCCCAGGGAT
>JAWWEE010000021.1:2632370-2644169 GCA_035221455.1 Xenops minutus
TCCCAGGGATCCAGGGGCAGCCACAGCTTCTCTGGGCACCCTGTGCCAGGGCTGCCCACCCTCCCAGGGAAGGATTTTTTCCTAATATCTCATCTAAATCTACCACCTCAATATTTATGCCTTTCCTTTTCCACTGGTGAATGTTTTATGGGGTCCTGTTCAGACTCAGTGCTCCTTGTAATGAAGTTGGACAAGGAGCTGGGTCTTGTGTGGACAAGATCAGCCTTTCTCAGAGAGGGAGCCCATTGCATGAGTTTCTTACATTTTCTTTCCTCTTCATGAAAGATGACAATTTTATTCAAAGTTGCTGAGAAATTTATGGCCAAATCCCTCAACTCAAAACATCTCACTGTGTGGAGATGAGAGCAGGCAGAGTGTGTGCAGGGCACTGCACTCACGTTTTACCAGGGCAACGCTTTTTGATTAGTTTAGCACGAGATTAATATGAAAACTTTTCCAAGGGGGAAGATCAGCAGGTTACAAAGCCTGAGCATTTGGCCCTGCAACAATTGGTATTGATACCTTCAGGCTAACTATATTTTTTCTTGGCAATTTCTGCTACTCAACTCAAACTATGAGCTATCATTTGTTTCTGGATTCATGGACAGAATGAGAAGTTGGTTTCCAACTACATCTCAGGGCTTCACAGAGGGAAGGGATCTGTTTTTCTTTTATTGGCAGATTTGAGCTGTAAACCCCTTGGTCATTAGAGGCATTACTGAAATTCCATTTTTTGTGGTATTTATTGTGATTTCTAATGCTATTATTTGATGCATAACATTATTCTTTAGGCAGTCAGCAATTCCCTGTAAAGTCTGAGCATGAAAATGTGAACATGCAAATTGCTCGTATCTGGCACTGAATATGTATGTTTGAAACAAAACTCTGCTCCTCGTGAATAATCAGGACTCCTAGCTCTAAAATCTCCAACTGTTTAAAAGACAAAGTTCATTAAGTTAATTACAATTTCTTGATGACAACTCATCTTGTTGGCAAAGTTAATCTCTATGGGAAACCAAAATAGCTGAAATGTAATCAGAGGCAGCTACAAAAAGTGGTTTAAAAAGGCAAAGTCATTGAAATTAGTTAGTTTTTAAACTCAAGGCAAAGGGAGTTTGTGTCTTTCCTTTTGTCAAACAATTGATTTTTGTGTATTGTTTTTAAGTCAGCCATACAATAGGTAATTCATCATCACTGGGAGATACAAACTCAAGCAGTCTCCAAAAATAATTGCATTTTTCAGAAATTCTCTAAGGGCGTGAAAAATCCATAACAGCCATTAAATTCTGCTCTTTGTAGAAGGAATATGAAATATTACAATGATGATCAAGAAGAAAAAAATCCCTTTTTAATTCCAGTTGCTGAATCTAGCAGGAATAATTCAGTGTTTTGTTATGCTCTTCCGCTCTTTCCGTGGAATCTGTATGAAAAAATGTGATAACACGTAGCAAAAGATGTCATTTACAACGGGAGAGAGGAAGCTGTTTAGGGATTCCAGCCTGACAAATGCAGGAGATTAGAGCCCTGATCTGGAGCTGAGCTCATATCTGCACCCAAAGTGGAGAACAGCTTGTTGCTGCATAATTAGGAAGCCTTTGGTGCCTGCCCTATTAGTGCATTTCTGTGGGATCTTCAGTCTGGGAGCATCTCCACACCTTTAAACTGGGCTGTGATTCCCAGGATCAGCCCCTTCACTGCACAACTTCAGGCCATGGGAAAGAGTTATATCCATGTTGGAAAATCCACCTGCTCTTGGCAACATCATGGGGTGGGAACGGCACAAGGAGCACAGGCAGGATCTGGGCTTGAGCTCTTTAGCAAGAAGATATCCCAAGGGCAGAGCAAGTATTGTCAGGAAGATTTCCAAAGCATGTGAGGGAGTTAGGCCTGCTTCTCCCAGGGATTTTGTTCCTTTCCTGGTACCTGTAGGGTTTGACTTCTTCATCTTCTTCAAAAAGGGATCAGCATTCTTACTATTGTGCATTAGTAAGACTTGGGGTCTAGTGGTCATAAACCAAGTATTTGCTGTCCAGGAGAGACATCACAAATCCTGTGGTCTGTGCTGATGAAGAGCTCACCAAGATTAGGACAAGGACCCACGTTTTTGGAAATGCACTCACATTGGTGTGGGTTAAATGGGAAAGTAAGGAGATGCTGAAAAGTAAATAGATGCTGGGATAATTTATTGCAAGCTGGTTTTTTCCATCTCCATAATAGAATGCTGTAAACTAATAGATCATCTCAGACGAAGCCAGAGCATGACAAGATGGATCATTTATGATATTAAATGATGCTTTTCCATGTACTGTTGTTATTCAAAGTACATTAAAAAAAAATCAGACAATATATTTTTCCCAATCACTCTCATATGTTTAGACCTGGCTTAGTAAATCTACTGTATCATTAGCTCCTGCCTGAGTTCAGCTTTTAGAACTGAAAGTATTTAGTTGTAAATTGTCATTTTATTGGTGTTTTTTAGTGCAAAAGGTCTTTTGGGAACAAGGGAAAGAGGTGACCGTGTTGTCTTATAGGATCCATACTCAGATCTAGTGGGAAAATGGTGGTGTTTGAGTTTACATACAAAGATACCATTTTGTGTTGGTTCTTTAGGTGCTTCCCCTGGATGCTGTGAGGGTTTGCTTTCTCCCACCTCTCAAAGAGGGGAGAAAACCCAAATTACGTGTGAGACAGGGATGGGGAGTCCCTTCTGGTGTCTCTGACCAGGCTTCTCGCTCAGTGTGAACACATCTTTAAAGGCAATGAATCACAGAATGGTTTGGGCTGGAAGGGACCTTAAAGACTATCCAGTTCCAAACCCCTGCCACGGATAGGGAACCTTCCACTAGACCAGCTTGATCCAACCTGGCCTTGGACATTTCCAGGGGTGGGGCCAGAATATTTAATTTAATTTAAACCCAGACTTATTTCTATAGTAGCTAAAACAATATTCCCTGAGCTTGATATTATCTTGCCAACCTGCCTCTGACAGTGACGCTTCGTGCTGTTTTGGAGGGACTGTCATAAAGGGAGGGTCACTGGGTTGCCCTCCTTGTCACCCCCAGTTGGGGAAGGGGAATAGGGAGTGCCAGTAACACCCCTGGCTTTATGAAGTGGAAACATCTTTATTCACAAAGGGCAGCGTGATCGTAAATTTTAGGCAGCGTTGATGGGGAAAAGAGTCATAACCTGAGGGTAGAAAGCACCTCATTCTTCCAGCCTTCCAACACCCAGCTGAGCTTGGTTCTAACTCAGTGAATCTCTTCTCTTTAGTAAAGCTATCAGCTCTTATTTTTGGCAATTTCCAAATTTTTCAAGGGCTGTCTTGCCCTTTATTTCCTGCTTCTTCTGGCTTAGAGCAGTTTGTGTTTCTGAGTTGTATTATGAGGGGCGGGATTGTCTTCCACTGAAGAATTAACTCCTAGCCAGTTGAAAGAAGGATATAGGATTTCATGGCCCAGTGAACTAATGCAATGTGAAATCCTATTTTCCTATCTTCCAAGTGTCTACAGAATTCCAAGTTAATGTACTTTATATTATATGGTTGCCACCTGTTTATATTATCAGTAGTTGGAATATTTAAGCATGACACACTCCATTTCCTACCAATTTGTCTTATTTTAAGAATGGATCCTCCTAGTGTTTCCACACATAATTTTTTTTTCTCCCTTTCCACTCCAAAATGAATATTGTGGCCTGACTACAATATGTGGCATGACTACATTTAAATTTTCATTTAAAAATTACATAGTTCACAGCACAGCTTTAATTGATCACACTCTTACCTGGTGTAAATCAACACAGTGGCATTAATTCTAACAAGATTTCTCACCAGCTGAGGATCTGCTTCTGTGGATTTTTGTGTTTCAAAGCCCAGAAGAGCAAATCTTCAAAAATATCTTTGAAGCTGGCTCACTTTTAACAGTTCAAAAATCACATTTTGCTGTCAGATGCACATTTGAGGAACATCATAAATCTCACATAAACAGCTCATAGTTTCAATGCATACATTTAAATATGTGATGATCCAAGGGCCTATTGCTGAGCACAGACGGGTGGGTGGGTGGGAGGGTGGGTGTAAACACCCCGACTCCAAAGGGGTCGTTGGATCATTTCTGCATCTGGACTAATAAATGGCAACTGCAGTTAATGGAGAACAATGAATCTTGGAACAAAGGGAAAAAATAGCGCATCTGCCAAAGGAAAGATGTGTCGAATACTGATTAGGAAAGAGATCTGGGAGTTGTTGTAGAAAATCTCCAAAGCATTCAGCTTCATGTGCAAGTGCAGGGAAAAGGGCAAGCAGAACACTGGCTTGTACTGCTGGGGGAAGGCAGGATAAATCAAAGCAGCTGGCTTTGTTACCATCAGGCATTGTTTTGACATCACCCAAAGAACTCAACTTTATTTGCTATTGGCCACTACAGCTTCAGAAGAATGTATTTCTGACTGGAGGGGGTTTTCTGTACACTGAACCAAATTACCATCTTCTGCATTTTAAGATAACACAGAGCAAGAAACAGAACAAAAATCAGCTCATTAAGAAGTAAAGCCTCTGCTCTGATTGGGGCAATTGTTGTCAGCAAGGAGCAGTCTACAACTTGACCTGAGGTTCAGTTTCAGGGAAAAAAAAAAAAAAAAAGGCTGTGGAAATATTCCCTAAAACATGGTGAATTCAGATTGGAAAATAAATGTTTTGTTGGAAATCTCATTTCGTGACAACTGTAAAATGATGTGAGTTATCACTACAAAGACAGCAAAGGGTAGTGAAAAATGTAACTGCTGGGGAATGAAAAGCTCAGCCATAATGAGCTCTGGGCTCTTATCTGCTTAGGAGCATTTGGATTTTGTGAGGTTTTAATTTTACAAGATTCTCAGACCCAAGGAGGTCTGATGCTTAACACAAAACTTAGAGCACGACCCGTGGCAGCTTTTGGGGGTCACTGTCAGAATTGCCATTGCAGTTCCTTGAATACAGAAATTGTGGATTCAGCCATAAATAATCACTGCTGGTTGTTGGAACCCTGGTGTGCAAAATTCTAGCTCGAATTGAGCCACAGAGGCTGTGAAATGAAACAGAAAGGAGGTATTTTAAGCAACAAAAAGTTGTCACTTCTACTTCCTTCAATGGGAGTATCTGAACCTAACAAAACATTTTGTTATGGCCTCAAGTGGCACCAGGGGAGGTTTAGGGTGGATATTAGGGAAAATTTCTTCCCTGAAAAGGTGATCAGGTGTTGGATGGACTGCCCAGGGAAGTGGTGGAATCACCACCCCTGGAAGCATTTAACAACATGCAGATGTGGCACTTGGGGACAGGGTTCAGTGGTGGCCTTGGAAGTGCTGGGGGAACAGTTGGACTCGATGATCTCAGAGGACTTTTCCAACCTGAATGATTTGAATACTTTTATGGGGTTGGAAAAAAGATCTAGAACTTTTATCTACTTTTCCTCTTTATACAGTGGGAACTTTGAGTCCCTTCTGTGCGATTGTTAAAAAATCACTCTGCTTTCTCCAAAATCTTCTCCCCATCAGGAAACATAAAGGCACGTCAGGTGTTCACCTCTGTTTGTGGTGGAGCTGTGACAGCTGCCCTGGCTTGCTCCTTGATCCCTGGGTAACTTTGGCAGGATCCCAGAATCCCTGTGGCTGGAAAAGCCCTCCCAGCCCACAGAGCCCTCCCTGTGCCCGATGCCCACCTTGTCACTGAGTGCCAGGGCCAGTCCTGCCTTGGGCACTTCCAGGGCTGGGCACTCCAACCCTCCCTGGGCAGCCCCTTCCAATCCCTGACCACCCTTTCCAGGCACAAATTCCTCCTGCTGTCCCACCAGCTCCTCCCCTGTCCCAGCCTGAGGCCATTCCCTCTTGTCCTTCAGAGAAAACCCTCGAAGCTGCAATTCCTCCTGAGTCAGTTTGCACCACCCCACTGCAAACCTATTTTGGCAAAAAGCCCATGAAAGCGAGTTCATGTGAACCAGAGATCTCACTGGCTTGCTCTGAGTGCTTTTCCTTCACTGCACTTGAGAAGAAGCATATGCAGCAGGGGGGGAAGCCTGAAGAGAACGTGGTATCACATTCTAGAAATGTCACCCATCGTGGATCACAAGTCTAAGTGGAAGGTGTTAAATGTCTTGCTCCAGCTCTGTCACTGCTGGAGAACTTGGTTCATCATTCACACTCTGAGCATGGAACTGGATCATGAAATCACTCTAAAGTAGCTCTTAGAGGAAGATTCAGAGCTTTTAGGCTTAGTGTTTGTGTTTTGTTGAACAATAAATGTGTGTGTTATTCTCAACCCTGGTCCTCTCTCCATGCTCAAAGACACTGAGAGAAGTCTCAACAACGTGTGTAGGAAGATGCTCTTTCTCCCTTGATTTCAAGGGGTTTACTCCTAATTTACATCCTGACACACAAGAAGGAATCCAACTGCACGAACGCACCTTTCCAGCAGACCTTTCATCTGCCAAATCTGACCTTTAGCTGCAGTTTTTCCACCTTCTAACATCTCTGTGTTGAATGACAGCTTTATGATGAGGGGACAACAGAAATGCTCAGGGAAATGTGAGTGTTGGCTCTAACCTTTGGTGTGCTGGTACCGAGAGGGTTTTAGACCTTCAGACGTTCTGGGACCCACCTTAGAGGTGAAGTCCTATCGAAAACTCTTAATAAAGTTTGAATAAGCATTGAGTTTGCAAAAAACTCTTCAAAATGCCTGATCCCTGGGATATCTTCCCATGCCTAATTGGGATTCAGTTCCTTCACTGTCAAACGTGTGATAAATGCCAAAGCAGCACAAGCACGTTCTGCTCAGTGTGAAGTTAAAGACGTGTTTGCCTTTAGACCTGTGAATTTAATAGACAAGTTTCTAAGCCAGCCCTATTCTTTCTGCCTTGACATGGTTGGTCTGAGTGAAAAAAATCCACAGATTTTATTTTTTTCCCTTTTTTTTTCCCCCCATCCACTATTAGTTTGTCTGCAGGGAACAAAGGCACAGCTTGCAAGTGAAGGGGGGAAAAAAAAAAACAAGCTTCTTTTGCTACCCTGAAGTGTGGGGTTTTTAATAACACAGTATTGAAAGTTCAATGTCAGCAGCATTTACTCTCCAGATGATCAGGAATTCAAACAATTCGTGGCACCTATTTGCATATGTAACTGACAGAATGTCATTTCATCTGTCCCAACAAAGGAAATGAAAGATTTGAACATTAATTTGTAGGGTTTTTTTGAAAATGAAAAGTCTTCTGTGGTGCTCCTGTTAATACGCAGAAAATGAAGAACTGAAGTTTTGTAGTCTTTTATTCACCTTTTTTCTTCTCTTTTTCAAGTCAAAGAATATTGTGAAAATAAAATGAGAACCTCAAAGGCTGATCTCCAGATACTTAAAGTTTTGTTATCCCTTATTCACCTTGTTAGAGGCAGTGAGAAGTAAAGAGAAAGACACAGATTCTCTTGTGTGGACGCCCTTTCTGAGGGAAGAAGACCCTTTTCCTGCAGCTATTTTTCTGGTCATTTATCCTCCTGGAGCAGAACCTCTGGTCAAAGGCAGAGAGTCTTCCCAAAATATTCAGGGACAAAAGGTTACAGAAGAACCAGGTTCAGATACAGGCTTTGTTAGTGGGGGGATAGGTATGACCTTGAGTGTTCTGTATCTCAGGTGAGAAAAACAGCAGGTTTTCAGAATGCTCTGGGCACCCAGGCACAGAGAGAAGAAACCAAACAACAAAGACACAGGCCTTGCTGACACAAACCTCTCTAGTCCCTTTCTCTTTGTCCCCATATTTTAAGAACATGTGCACAAGAACTCCTTTTGCTGGAAATTGGGATGTACCTCAAAGCTCCCAACACTTCAGAACCACAACCAGTCCCATCGCTCCTGCTTACCTGGAAACACAGACATATCTGGGCTGGGCAACTGTGGAAAAAAGTGTTTCTCTGCTATTTTGAGCCTTTTCTTATAGGCAAATAAACTTTTGTAAACATTGATGAGTTTGTAAATGGGAAACAAACTCGAATTTTTGTTTAAGTGGAAACCAACAATTTATTGCTCAGACATGCCCTGGCTCCTTTCCTCCTTCCAAGGATATTTGATTTACCATTTGCTTGGCTGTGTCTTGTGCCAGGATGAAGAAACAGCCTCAAGTTGCACCAGGGGAGGTTCCAAACCTCCAACAACGAGCTCCCAAACTGGAATTCAGGGACTGGAGTGGCTGTGTGAGCTCCAGGAAAATAATAAACCCCCTTTGTGCTGTGAGCAGCCACTGCACTAAGGCAGCTCTGCTCAAGGAAGGCTGCACATGGATTGGGATGAGTTCTACCAAAACCCTGCAGCTCAGCCCTCTGCATTAGCAGCTCCCTGCCCACTCTCACCTGCAGCTCAGTGGCCCCAGACTTCATTAATAAATGGAAAAAGGAATAGTTTTATTATAGTTTCAAGAAGGAAAGAAACCCCCAGAACCTTCCACAGCGTGCTCTCTTGCAGACAAAACTTGCTTAAGTGAGGGGGAAACTTGAAGACAGGAAGAGTTCCTGAACTTTTGCTTTTCCTTTGGCTTCAGAAGAGAATGATGGTGATAGCAAAGCACCCACCCCTGTAATTGCACACAGGTAGGGTTTGTAACCACCTGGAGGTTGAGATCTCTGGGGGGAAAGGGAGGATTAACCAGCTCCCTGGGCAGAGCCCCCTGCCTCATCCCACAGCCCTGGTGCAGCTCTCAATTAAGGGCAGAAAGGAAGTCCAGCTCTATTAAAAGGTGAGAAAGAGGGTAGGTGGTGGCGTTTGGTTTCTTAAGGACTTGATTACCTTCATTTGCAGCTCGGAGTGTTCCTGGAAGGGTCGTGGTTTGGGCTCTCCTGCTAGGAACAGACGTTCTGGTGGGTGAGTAGCCTGGCTGGGGTTTTCTTTGGCTTTTGTGGGGCTATTTTAAGGAGACTTTCAGTTTTGGACTAGTTAGACCTGGTTGCTGTTAAATTGGAGGCTGTTTGATGCTTTGTACTCCTGTGTGCTTTTCACATGCTGCTCTCAAAGTGACTGGGTAACAATTCTGATACCCCCGAGGTTAAAAACTATGAGTTCTCCTTTATAAGGTAATGAGAGAAGATGGAGCCACAGGAAGCAGCATCCTGGTTATTCTCCTTTTGGATTAATGACCCTAATGGCAATAACTGGAAAAGCAAAGCAGGCAGGAATTAGAATTATACAAGCAATGAAGCCTCAGGTTACCTTTCCCTCTGAATTCCTGCCTCCTTGTGTGCAATCTCTACAATTTTCATTATATGCTCCAAGTTTTGTCAGTAGAATGTTCACAGGCACAAAATGACACCATTAGGCAGGTTCTGCACTGCCTGGTACCCTTTGCATGTTTAAGCAAAGTGGAGTGAGTTGTTTAACCAGGCACAGAAATCAGAGCTGATATTGCCTGACCCAGCTGACCCCAGCATAAAACACCATGGGAAGCATCTACTGGGGGAACGGGGCACTTCTTAAAGAGTGTTCACTTTGAGTCATAACAACCTTAAAATAACTGTGTGTGTGTGTGGTTCTCTCAGCTGTACATTTCTGTGGACCTAAAGCACTGCAAATATCGTGGATTTAGTTGCATTCAGAGCTGTCTTTAGCTGTGCTCAGTGTGGGAAAGGCAGCTGTGATGCTTTAGGGTTGCTGGGTTTTGCCATGAGAACTTGTAGCCTCGCTTTCTGCTATCAGATTGCTTCCTTCCTGCCGTGGTGTCTGCAATTGTGAGGCAGGAATTATTAGCAGGGCTTTCCCCCTGGTGCCTGGAGAGCTCAGGGGCTCCTCTGCTCTCTAAGGAGATGCTGATGTGAGAAGACAGGTCCCTGTTGCTGGGAAATGGTGAGCTGGTCGTGGAGCCTCTGCTGAGCACAAGGGGTGGCAATAGGGCTGAGCCTGCAGCAGTTGAGCAGCTGGAGGGTGTCTGTCCCCATGGGAGGAGAAGTCACCCCTGAGCTGTCAGAACCTGCCCCAACACGGGGTTTGTAGGGAAGACCAAGCCTTGCTGCCTCCCAGATGGAGCTGCTCCCTCTTTGCTCCAAACTGGGTCCAGATTTGCTCAACAGGCTGTGAAAAACTCTGTCCTTTTTATGCCACTAAATCAAATTTCAATTTGCAAAGAGACCTGACAGCAGCTGAATTTTATCTTGTTTTATATTTGATTTCATCTTAACTTCAAGATTCTGCTTGCTACACCGCTCAGTTTTGAAAGAACCATCAAATACCTCTTGCAAATAATTCAATAGAGCAGAGCCACATGTGAAAAGATCTCAGCAGACATATTTAACCTTGTGAAACAGTTTCATTTCCTACATGTTTAGTGCTTTATGAAAATTCATGTTTTTATCTGCATCTCGCAAATTTGTCATTGTATGGAGGCTTTTTCATTGAAAGAAAGCTCCAAAAAAGCTTGACTGATATTCTAATGAGTTCTTTGGCTGAATGCTGATCAGCATTAATGGGCAGACGTTCCTTGGAGCTGCTGTTTGACTTGAATGCTGTCAAAATAATAGTGGTTGTTACTCCTGCACCTCCAATTTACTCTCGTTAATGGTGCTTTAGTTGTTGCTGAAATCATCCTTCAAAGATGATTTTAAGTGACATCCGTGTAGGCCTAAAGACCTGAATTGCCTTCTAAATCATATCCCCTCGTGCCCAGGGATTTAATTAAAATATCATGAAACACAGAAAGAGGGGGAAAAAAAGGCTCAGGAAGAGTTAGAAATAAGATTTCCCCCCACCCCCAGTTGGCAGCCGTGCTCAGAGAGACAGGGGACTGCTCATAAATATGCTGTAATTGCCTTAATGAAGTACATAATCACATGATACTGGAAAAATAGGATGGAGGTGATCTTTAATGGGATGAAAGAGTCTCTGCTAATTCTAATTACAAGCTACAATTTCCAGCCTCTCGTATCTGTCTTGAAACTTCTCAGTTTTGGGTGTGGGACTGGCATTTGATACCTCTGGGTTTTACTTTTCAGTAAAACACACAAGCAACTGAGCAGGGCTTTACCCCATTTAAACAATCTGAAATTCCATTGCTGAAACAGATTATTTAGATTTAGAGGGGAAATAAGGGAAAATTAGACAAGTGTTGACATGGTTAGGAATTTAAAGTAGCTCAGACTTTTACTGGCTTATAAATTCAGGTAAGACATTGACCAGAGCAGGGTTCTTTGTTATTTAAAGGAAAATTTGAGTGAAGGGAGCTTGGTGCAGCATGTTGGGAGGAAGGGGTGCATCTTCCTGGGCAGGTTTTGTGTCTGCTTTTTCTAATTTTAATTTTTAATCTCCCAGGCACTGGAGATCAGTGTTCACCTGTAAAACATGGCTTTTCTTTCCCTTTTTTTTCCCCATTTTCTTTCCTTTGAGTAGCATTATTCACTATGAGCCAAACCAAAGAAATTTATGCTGCTCTCCTGCCTATTTTATAGCTCCTGTCCAGTTGGTTTGGAAATACATCAAGGGTTCTGCTGCAATGTCCACCTTGCATTCACCTCTGATCTTTTCTCTTGCAAACCTGTCACTTGTTCTAACCCAAAATATCGACTGCTCAGCTTGGAGAAGTTCCATGTGTTGATTTAGTGACTCTGGCCAGAGGAGGTTTAGTACCATCTGTCATTATAGAAATCATATGATTGTTTCATCTGTGGTTTATTATCCTAGAATATCCAGAGCTGAAAGAGACCCACAGGGACCATCAGTCCAACTCCTGCCCTGCACAGACACCCCAACAACCCCACCCTGTGCCCCAGAGCATCATCCAAACCCTCCTGCAGCTCTGGCAGCCT
>JAWWEE010000021.1:2668189-2704911 GCA_035221455.1 Xenops minutus
AGGGATCCAGGGGCAGCCACAGCTCCTCTGGGCACCCTGTGCCAGGGCCTGCCCACCCTCCCAGGGAAGGATTCCTTCCCAATATCCAATCTTAATTTACTCTCCTTCAGCTTAATGCCTTTCTTAAGTTAATTAATTAAAACTATGCCAAGCAGATTGAAATTGTTCATTCTATCAACTCCATCACCCTGTCCTGGCCTTCCTCTCTCTCCAGAGATGATAAAGTTCAGTGTTTTATCCAAGGCTTGTACAATCTCATTTTAAAGCAATTTTCCACCTTTTTTCTCTTTTACCCTTTCTCTCTCCCAGTATAACTGCACAGCTGCTCTGTCCAAGCACGTGTCTCTAGGTACCAGTCTCTTGACTCTTGGATTGCAGTGTACACCTAGATTTTTATTTGTTTTTTTTAAACTACTACCCACTGTTTGGCATACAACAATACTTAATTTTCCTGCTACTCTCTGCAGAAAATTCCCAGTCCATTCAAGTCCTTTGACCTCTTCATATTTATGTGAGTCTGTGTAGCAGAAATATGTTTGCTCATGGATTCCTTTCAGGGTTTTTTTTTTTTTGTGTAGCTTAGTAAAAAATAAAAGACTGTGATTTTTGAGTTATTCCAACATCTATTTTTTTCAATGCTATGAGATTTAAGGATTAGTGTAAAATATGTGGTAATGCACCTTGACTTAATTTGTAGCCTTTAAATGTGTTTGCAGCAGCTGTTAGTCTGAACATAAGACCATGTTAGAGTTTATAAAGACAGCCTGGCTTAGTATCATTATGCAGAAGATAAATCTTGGGCTGCGTGCTATAATTTGTAACCCTGGCTATTTCATCTTTATTAGCTTTAATGATATCAGATATTCTGATTGTTTTAACAAGTTTGGTCAACTGTCAAATCCAGTTAGCATCATTTATCGATAAAATTTAATTTTTTGCCTCCAGCTTTGCACTGACAATTTTATGTGCGTTCATGTCTGTGTATAATATATAGAGATTCATTGGGCGCCGTAGAAGAACAGAGATTGAGGTTTTTAAATATAAAATAAGAAATCACACTCTACAGAAGGCTCGAGGGAATGTTCGAAACAAGGAGTATTTGTCATTTCCAAGCTCAAGCAAAGTGGTTATAAATACATGGTTCACATTAACATCACACTTCCTTTCGGGTAGGCTGTGCAGAAAGGCTTGAAAAGAATTGAAATGAAGAAACCAAGTTTCCAAGAATTGCTGACCATGGGCACAGAGGTAGCTTTGAGGGACTAACAGGGTTTGAGTGACTGTCACTGCAGATATATGGAGTTCCTACCCAAAGAGTGGTCTGATAGATTATATATTCCATAAACGAGGTAAATAACGAAGTGAATGAAAATGGCATCTTAATTGCATGTTTTTTATAAGTGTAACAGCCCAGGAGGAGAATTTTTTTGTAGTCAGCCACTTGCTGCTTCTTAAAACTTTGGGATAATTATGGCAGAAAAAAAGGAGTATGAATGGAATTTAATGTGTGAAGAGCACTAAGTCACCCCCACCTCATATTTCTCCTACACTATTGTAATATGTCTTCAAGATAGTTTTACTGTGCTGAATTAACCAAAGAGTCCTCTGAAAAGGGAGCTAAATTATCACCCATGATGGTGAAATGTGGAAGAGTGAGGAATGTGCTTTAGGAAGGATCCAGGTGTGGTTTGAGTGTCATTTCCATGTCATGGTGTAAGTGGTGCTCTGGACTGAGGGCACATCCTGCTCCAACCACAGCATCCCTGTGGCTCTTGCACAGGTCCCCTGCAGGGCATCCTCAGCCTCTCCCAACTTCCCACACAAAAGTAAGTCTGGCTCTTTTAATCCTCCATCAGGTCCAAAATGATTAACATTTATTATGTAACCACTTCATGGCTGGTGGCCATCCAGTCAAAGGAGATTTCTATCTCCTTACAACAACTAAGTGTGGACTTTTGGTCCCCCAGGGTCCCTTGTCCAGCTGAATGGCCACAATGAACGTGTTCAGTGCTCTCTTCCTCTCAGCAAACTCCAGACCCAGTGGCCACTTGGCCCTTTTCATCTGATCTCTCGTGTCAAGGATAATAACACCAATGCCAAACTGAGCTGTACCAGGGTCCTGCCTGCAAGAAACTCTCTTTTCAGAGGCTGCCCTGAACTGTCACAACTGGTGGGTTTGCTGTGCAGAGGGTTGTGTGACACTGTGTTAACTTTTGGGTACAAAATGAAGCATTGTCTGTGACCAATTTTGGCTCAGGGGGATGCTGAACAGCACTCCCTGCTCTTATTTAGAGTTAGGAAGTATTTGGTGTGGTTATAAGGCCTTTAGGTGTCCTTATGGGAAGCCCAAACCTAAAGAACAACATTGGCATTGAGTGCATAGGACATGTTGCTTGTTATTTTATGCTAAGCATAATTTCACAATATTGTTGAGTATGAGCACAGACAGCCCTGCTGGGGTAAGAGAGAAGCACCACAGCATGGCAAACAATGCATCTAAAATGAGCATGCCTAAAGAAATCAGCTGGAGACAACATTTCCTTAAAGGCCTTCGCTCAAGGTTTCTGTATTTGCTTATTTTTACACTCCTTACGGTGAGGGAACCATCCTTATTTATGATGGAAACATTCTGTAGTCAAGCCTCTCCCTTCTTCATGGCTATGTAGCTACTCCATCCTGGAAAGAGATCCAGTAAAAAATTACTATTGGATTTTTTTTTCCTTGGATTTGAAGTTTGAAAAAAGCAGTTGGCCAGTGTTTTCTCTATTGCTGGGGAGACAGGAAAACAATCTGTTCCTTCCTTGGGCACACGACCACATGAACCCTTCATTCTTTCTGCTGCCTTTGGCTCATGCTTTGAGAGCAGCAAAAAGTGAATCTGATCCTTCCCCAGCCTATGCAAAGGAGCTCTGTAGCACAGGGAATGATTTTTAAATGACTCCCTTGCCCCCCTTCCCCTGTCTCAGCAGATGAACTGGTTGCTCCTGCATTGAGACTGTTGTCCCCAAATGCTTTCCTGGTCCTTGCCTCGAAGGGAAACGTCTCAAAAGCCTTGCAGAAGTCACCTGCTAAATCAGATCTTGTCTCTGGTCGGGTTTCTGGTAGAATCATTTGAATCCCTGGCCTTTCTAATTAGTGCAACCTAATCAGCAGCACTGCAGGAGCTCCCTGGCTCCCTCCCTGTCGATTCTCTGTTGTCCCACACAGTGCCTGGAATTTCTCAGTGCTCAGGGACAGCTGTGCCAGCTTCACCTGGGGTTTTTTCCTGGGAATCACACAGGCTGCCCAAAGCAGCTCCTCCTGCACTGCCTGGAGCTCGGAAGGAGAGCAGAGTGCCCTCTGTGCCCACAACCAGCATGTTTCCAGGAGACCAGCAAATGCTTTATGATGTTATTCACATCCATTGCACCATCAGGAGCAGTCCTGCATTTCAGCTTAATTGAGCCACTGCTATGACACAGCCAAGCTTTTCAAGTGGTGAAATTGTAATTATAGAGAGAGCTTCTCTGGCATTTTCCATTGGGTAGCTGCTTTCAAAATATTAAGCCTTCTGAATATATCTATGAGGAAGATTTTCCTGGGGAAACTTTGAATTTGTGTTTCCTCTGCCAAGCTCCTGACTCCTTATGAGACACGGTCAAAAGTTGGACTTCATGATCTTAGAGTTGTCTTCCAACCTGCAGTTAATTACAGATTTATCCTAGAAAAGGTGCATTCAACCAAAGGTCATGATTTAAAGTAGCTAATTCTGAAGAATCTAGAGCTCAGACATAGTTTTCAGGGAGAGGCAGAGTGGCTCAAGTGCCAGTTTGCATCAA
Source organism: Xenops minutus (assembly GCA_035221455.1). Classification (NCBI taxonomy): domain Eukaryota; kingdom Metazoa; phylum Chordata; class Aves; order Passeriformes; family Furnariidae; genus Xenops; species Xenops minutus. The sequence goes on from JAWWEE010000021.1 coordinate 2,672,008, forward strand.
AAATATAGAATTAAAATTAAAATGAAAGGTCTGCACTGAGCCAATGGGTAGAACTTGGGTAGCCACGCAGGGTGGGAGAGCGTGGAGGTGCATAAGGAAAATATGGAAAAGGGGCATTGTGTGCAACAAGGGATCTCCTTCCTTTGCTTCTTCTGTCCATGTTGGAGAAGAAGAGCAGTGGCAAGGTTTGATGTCCAGGGGTGCTGTGGAAACCAAGTGAAACAAAACTGGCTTTGCCCAAGTTCCTCAGGGCACAGATACCATGGAGGCTTCTGTTCTCTCAGCTGCCTGCCTCTGCTCCCATGGGACAGAAAGCACTCTTTTGGTTTAAAATACACTCCAGCTTTTGCTGGTTTGGTTTAGATTTTTATATTGGGCTGTTTTTCCCCCCTCTTTACCTTCAGCTGCTGCGTGTTCTGAAGTTCCATTGCTGTGCAAAGCTCTGGGACATCACCTGACACCCCCTGCTCCTGGGGCTGTATGGATGCAGATCATTGCTGCCTCTCCTTGCCTTTCATCCCAGACAGTCTGGCATTATAATTGCTTGGTTCTAATATTTCCTGTCCCAGGGCTATCAATTTGTTTTCAATTTCTCCACCTGTTGGGTTGGCTTAGTTATCCCACAGGGTTTTGTCCTCGGCATCCACTACTTAATTTATTATGCTCCCAGCTCTGGAACACAAGCCCCCTGAAGCATTTTTACAAGCAGGATTGTATTACAGGGTTGTTTTTGTTTTCCAGAGATTTTGGCAGGAATGAAGGTGAGTTTTCATCTTTATTTTCTCCGTGCAAGCCTTGCTGTGAAGCTGGTTATTATTGCAGGGCATAAATCTAAATTCTTTGCCCAATTTGCTGGTCAGCAGTGCGTTGTGTCTGCCCACTGCCATGGTTCATGCCGAGCAAAGGGACACGATGGGCAAGAGCACCCCAAGAAAGGGCTTTGCAGCTGATTGTTTCCACAGAATTCACCTGCCTTTCCTGTGCTTGACCTTGAAAATTACTTTGTAAGATGATGGAAAGAGGCCAAATTTTGCTCTCTGCAGCGTGGATTTCAAAAGGTAGAACTTAGCCCAGGGGGAGGCACTGGGAAATAAGGTGGAATAGCACACTTAGAAAGGGCAGGAGAAAAACAGTCTGTCCTCAGCCAGAGCTCAGGGCTTGCTCTTTGTCTTAGTAGAGGCTGGAACAAGAATAGTAGGAAAAGTAGCACTGGATCACTTCTGTGTTTGGAATTTGAGGCTTTTTATCTGGATATCATATATATGTAAAATATATGTTCTGAAGGTTGGTGTAGCAGGTTGCTGGCTGGAAGAGGCCTAACAACTAGAAATGGGTAAAATCCAGAGACAGGAAAGCCACACACCTTTTCCCCTCCCCTGTCCTGTGTGCTACAGGAGACATTTCACCTTTCTGTAGGATGGAAGATGGGCTTTGCATGAGGGCCATCCTCAGGGAGGTGTGCAGAAGCACTTGGTGTTATCACTTGGACAACCTAAAACATCCAGAACAGGCTTCCAAAACTTTCTTCTAAGCTCTAAGTATTTGTTTGTATCAGCCAGCCAAGGAGGAAGTTTTCTCATGTGTCTAATAAGTGGACATAGGTGTGAAAAGAGGTTGTAGGGCAGCACGAATCAAGCCTTGACTTCCAGACCTTTTAGGGAAGCACAGCAGAGAGGAGTCTAAGCAGGAAAACCTGTATTTGTATGAAAAGTAGTGCAAAAACCCCAACAAACCCACCCTTTTCAGGGGCTGCTCCACAGTCTCTTGATAAAAATGTTAAGAAAATAACTTCTATATAAGATAAATCTCGGTCACCTTGGTGACGGAGTGGCCAATGCTAAATTGAACTCTTTGGAACCTACAATTTTTTACTCTTCCTACTTTGATATATTAATACTAAAATATTGAATGCTTTGTCTGATCCATCTCCCCCTTCTTCCTAGCAGATGGAGAAAGTACAAACAGCCAGAGCACTGGGCTTTCTGGTTTTGCTGTGGTTCAGCCAATTTAGGTTTTGATTTGTGTGACCCAGGCACGTTTGGGGCAGGAGGGCTGAGTAGGAGAGGGAATGAGAGCAAGCCTTAAATCTCTTAGTAAAATGCTTGTTCTGCTCTTTCTGCTGAGGGGGAAAAGCAAAAGGAAAAAAAAGATAAACAGCAGAGCCATTACAGCTTGGCCTGAGTCCAATCCCTTAGTTACATCTATGCCTTTAACTCTGCCTGAGAAAGTCATTTTAAAGAAATACAGTTATTACATGCATTAGTCCTCGCATCCTGGGAGGTACATCTGTACTCCTCAATCTTTCTGGATTACCTCAAATGTTTCCTGAAGGCTTTTAAATCCAGTGAAGACCAATCTGAGAGAACTGTCTCTGCAATCCTTTTCTTTTTCTGGCTTCACAGTCAGAAAAAAAAATCTGCAAGTGGCTCACAGTCTATGTTTTAGAAAACAGGAAACCTAGCAGGAAAATTCCAAATGGTCTGTAAAAACACTGCAGACAGGGAATTTGACAGAAGCAGTGCTTCCCCCTAGAATAAAGTGTGATTAACTTCTCAGACTGTTCTCAAATCGAAGTTTTCTGAGAATACAGGCTCAGCTGGTGGGAATTATTGTGGCTTCCCTGATTTCTGTGGATATGTCCCAGTTTATTGCTGCTGCAAATGTGACCCAGCAGGGCAAGTGTGCACAGACTTTAAAATACACCCCAAATCACACAGTTGATTCTGATAATACTTTATTAGTCTTTCACTGATGAAACTCAGTGATGCTGTTCCCACTTTACATCACTGTGAACTGAAACAGAATGAAGTCCAGCATCAATAATAATTTGGATTCTGTGTTTGGGCAGAGGTCTGAAATATGATCAGAGATAATTGCCCACTGTTTGGTGGGCTGAGCTTAGAAATAAGCCAAAACTGAACGCTTGTCCTAAAGCATTTCTCACTAATGCCTCTCTATTTGCTTGGACTCACAACAAGAGCACAATTATCCTCTGTAAAATTATTAATCCAAAGGACAATTGTCAGCTGATGCTGCTGGTCCTGCTGATGCCACTTGTGATGCCTCTGAAGCTGTTCCATGTCACTTGCCCTGCTACTGGTGCTGTGGCACGGTGGAATTCTGGGTTTGGGCCACGGTCAGTGTGCCATCTGTGCAGCCTCTGGTTTGGCTCCTCTCCTTGCTGTTCTTCTCCAGGAAGGAGCAGCTAATGAGCAGGTCTGGGGATGGTCACTTGGGCCACTGGGTTCCCCTCCATGGCACTGCCCTCACCCTGCCAAGAGTGAGCTCTGGATGGCTCCTCTGCTGTTCCAAAAACATGATTTGCCTCCATTAAGTGGAGAACATGAATTAAAACACAGCCCTTAATGCTTTGTAAGTGCAAAGAATGGGAAGATCCATAACAATTGCTTATTGTGGTAAACATTGTGTTTGGTTTTTTCTGTGCAATATCCCCCAAAACTGCCTGTCAGGAACTTTAATCAGAGAATTTTTAAGGTAGAAAAAGACCTTTAAGATGATCAAGCCCAACCATAAATCCAGCATCACCACCACAGTTACTCCAAAGTTACCTGCAGCAGAACCACTTTCCAAGGGTTCATTCCTGACTCTTCTTTCTTTCACTTAACACTAAATATTCACTGTAGTAAACTCAATTCATATGCCATGGGTAGTATTTTCTTTTGGAGGATGACCTTCAAACCAGCATTGACCATTCCAAGAGGAAAATCCTGTGGCAGGATTTCCAGGCATTGACCTGTATCCAGGAGAGAGCTGAAGTGTGTTTAAATGTGAAAATTGTTACAGCACCACAGTCAAAGTCCCTACAGACAGACTCACCCACGTGGAATACGTAGAGATAAAAACAGAAAGCAACAAGGGGATGATAAGATTTGTTTTCAAACTGGTTTGGGGGGAATTCACACACATTACTCACTTATTAACTATATTACATTCCAGCTTTACAGCTTGTCTTATGATGTCAGCATGGAGCTTCTCCCCCTTTGGTTTAGTTTACATGCAAGGCAAAAAAAAGCCTTTTTTTTTGGCTTTCTTCTAAATTGTACCATTCAAAGGTCAATAGTGGTATCATGTATCACGAGCCACTTGCCACCTAATGCTTAAGGGCACAGGTTTTAATGTGATCTGTCAGCCCCTTCTTAGCAGATTTAGGACATACTTGTCATAGATTAGTACTTGCATTTTTAGCTTTAGCTTTCAACCCAAGGCACAGTGGGGGACTGGCTGCCAGCTCAGTGGGTTCTGAGCAGAACCAGTTTGCTGTGCATGACTTACAGCCACAAAAATCCCAGCCAGGTCCTGGGTGGGATGTGACAAAGGGGAGATATTTGTCCCTGGGCATACCTGCTTTTCATCAGGATGGTCAAAAGAATTGCTCAAGGTGAGAAGAACAGGAGAGGTCTTTGCCAGTGACCTCAGTGTAGCTGCTCATGTTGGGTTGGGAAAGGATGTGTCCTAATTTACTGATTGCTACCATGGGATCTCAGTTAAAAGGGAAAATTTACTCTTCTGGGCTAAACAGTGTTGGAGTTGAGTAGTAAAATGATCCCTAAGTGGTAAAAAAAGAAGTATTACATTAATGTACAACTCAGACTGGTCCATCAGTTCTCTTTACAAGTAGTGAAGGAACAAGGATGGTGAGTCCATGTGAGTAACATGAGTTCATCATGTCCCAGTGATATTGAAATACAATTATCAGTTCTTAAGTAGGTCATTTATTATATTCATCTATATATTCCAGCTTCTTTTAGGAATATCTAGATTTTTCTAGTTCTGACACACCCCATTTGTTCTCTAAATCAAAACTCAGGGATTCAGTAACAACCCAGAAACTGGGATGTTCCAGTCACGTGGTTATATCTGCAGTCATTATTTGACACAACCAAAACAAAGTCACTGTAAAATAAGAGTTGTCAGATGTTTCTCCTAAAATTGTCTCCAAATGGCAATAATTTTAGAGTATAAATAGCTTCAGTTTATGTCATCCCTTTCTAGTGCGAGCTGATGTCACCATGCAGAGTTCTGTACAGATGTCTGTCTTATCATACTATTTTTAAATGTTCCCTCACTATTAAAAGTGGCTTTTTGTCCTTTTCCAATCTTTGTTATTTGCTCTGCATATTCAGTTTTCTACCACTTCATCTTCTGAATTTTCCTACACAAAGGAACTGTTAAAAATAAACATCCTAAATTAATTCTGATTGTGGAAGTCATAAAATTATCTAAAAAGGTGTTTGCAGAAATCTTTTTGGATTCTTCACTTGATAGAACTTTTATTATATATATAATCTTGTGGTTTTTAATCAATGTTGAAGCTTCTCCTTTAGAAATTATCTGAATAACAGCTCTTAGCTGGCATCCTCACTGAAGTGTGGAGTCCTTGAGCTCTTGGCTGCTTTAGTTGTTAACACCCTGTTATAGAAAATAGGTTTTATCTTTTGTGTAAACCTTTCTTGTTTATCTGTTAACAAAAAACACAGTTATAAAAACAAATATAATTGTGTCCTGCCTGCAGCCTTCCCAGGGAATGCAATGCTGCTGCAGATCTAAGAAAACCTGCCAGAATTATATGTTTTAAATGTCTTATTTAGCTCAGGTTATCAACTGGGATAACGAGGCCCAGCCCTGCTTGTTCATCTTCTACCAGCTTTTCCTTGGAACATTTGTGATGTTCAGACAGAAGAGGGTAAAAAGTCTACAAAGGTGTACAAAAATATCATGTTTTCCTTGTAGTAGAAAGAAAAATTGCAGTTCTACTCTAACACTTCAAACAGGGAAGCTGTGGCTGCCCCATCCCTGGAAGTGTTCAAGGCTGGACAGGGCTTGGAGCAACTGGGGGTGGAACGAGATGATCTTTAAGGTCCTTTCCAACCTAAAACTCAGGATTCTTTATTTTTTCTAAGATAACAAATCCACCAGTTTTCAAAATCAAACTGTTTGTGGGAGGCAGTGAAATTATAAGGCGAGCGTTTTTTGTTTTGAGAGGGAAAACGATCATATTGCAGAGAAGAAAATAAAGATGTTAGAGATGGTCCCGTTTGGCTGCAATGAAAAGGCTCCTGGCTAAGTTTACAAAGAGGAACATTCCCTCATGAAAGAGATGCTTGTGCCAAAACCATCGGCTGCTCTTTGGTTTCAGACTCTGTTTTATCATTCTTGCTCTGTTTTATCATTCCTGCTCGGTTTTCTGCTCTCCCTTTGTACTGTCAGCTCATCCTCCTCCACGAGCTTGACTGGAGGGCTCAGACAACTTGTTAGGAACATAAAATCCTGTATAAACTGTCAGCAGGAAAACATTATTTGTTTATTTAACCATGAAAGTCCTCTAATAAAACTGGTCCAGCAGTTCTACACCTGAGCAGTTTTAAAAGCCCTGTGTCAGTTCTGATGGCTGGACCTTTCCTGCCTTTCTTCGACTGCATCCTTGCCAAGGTTGGAAATGAAAGGTGAGCAAACACATGTTCTTGATTGCAGATGGTCAGAATTAGTTTCTGATTCTTGGTGGGAGTTTGGCTGCTCTGACTTTGTTCTAGAACCATCTCTTCCCTTCTGACTTTGCTGACAAAACTGAGGCTGTACAGGAATGGGAGAGTTCAGCTGGAGCTGGTCCACGTATTGATGAAGTTCAATGTTGCCCTAATTTAGCAGTCCCAGCTTAGCAGTGAGAAATGCTCTCTGCTGAGTGGACTGGCTTCCCAGGTCCCTTCAGTGAGTGACTCAGACTTGGTGTTTTTAAAAACTATCGCTAATCTCTCATGTTTGTTTTGCTTCTGGGTAAAACACAACTTTCCAAATCCCAGGTCTCTGCAAGGAAATTGGAGAAAACTGGTTTTTCTAGAGTGCCATAGGTCATTTGTCCTCCCCAGACAGGTCTATTCAGCAACTTGTAGTCCTTAACTATCAATTCTTAAAGAGCAGATGTACCAAAACTATTCTCTTGTGTCCTTAGCATAAGAACCATAAGGCACAATACAATAAAAGGCAGTCATAAGACAGTACAGAAAGTCACAAGATATAAGAGTATAGGTAGTTCATAAAAGCACAATGGAATTCATAAATCACGTTTAGACAAGTTCACCCAATTCCTCACACAGCCAAACACTGCTAAATGAGATTTTTATATTGGCTTGGGGGACTGCAGTAGCTTCAAAGAAGGTGGTGTGTTCTTCTGTCACTGCAGGACCTGAATCCTTATTAATAATGAATTCTGCACCAAGTCCTTGATGGCTGGGAAGTTGTTGCTGCTTTCCTTAGAAATAAACACTGATTTCAACCAAATTGGGTGTTTTCCTACGATGCTCAGACAGGCTGAATTTGGAGAGGCTGTTCTTGTTTGTATTGGAATTAGCTCAGGATTACCCCCTTTGTAATCTGAGACAAGTAGGAATACAATATGTGTCCAAGGAATGAAATTGTCCAAAATTAGTTAAATCTCTCTTTAGAGTGGTAGCCAAGATATTTGGTGTTCAGGAGAGGAGGTTATCCCAAAGTACTGATAATTTCTTTCAAGTGTAGCCACCCAAGAGAGAAAGAACCTGCAAAACCCAAGTGTGTCACCCCTGGGCATACTGGGATTACTTTTGGCACCAAGGGTGGTACAACCTTTGTGAAACTGGGCAAGGAAACAGAGCTACTGGGAGGGTGCTAAAGGAAACCCCAAACCCAGCTTGTACAGGCAGAAATGTGACTACACAGGTTCTTTAAAGATGAAATTCTTTAAGATGCTCTGTTTTCTGTGCTCTTGCTGTATCTGGGCTGTCTCATCCCTGTTCCTGTGGGTGATGGTGATGATGGTGCTGCCCTGAGCTGGGTAATCCACTCTGGGCTCTGATTTCCCTCCTATCACAACGTGGTTTGTAATGATGAAGTGTTTTCCTCAAGGAAACTCGAAAGAGGGAGGGGAAAGAAAGCCCTGGCTTGAAGTTCTGGTTCCTTAAAGAGCAGTGGGTATAGAATGTGCAGTTAAACTGAAGATGTGATATAGGATAATGTTGCCTTTTTTTTTCCTCAAGAAGGAAAATTAACTACCAAGTGCCATCATTTTAAGACTATAAAACAGTGTAACCCATAAAAGATTTACTGGGAATCTAACTCTTCTTTTGGATATCTCAGTGAAAGAAATAAACATAAAACTAAAATCAGATGCTTTAGGATTTATGAAGTTGATTCAGTTTTTTTTTTTTCCTAGTGACTGTTTTAACAGCCTATTAACATCTTCCCCACAGCAAATATAGAACAAAATTGATATTACAGAATCGAGCTGGGATGGGTCTCATGAGTGTACTTAAATATACCGTAAACATCTCGAGCTATTCATCTGTATTATGGACTGTGTGGATAAAGTACATCTCTATAAATTCTGCTAAAAGCAAATTCTTCCGAGCTCCTTTCACAGAATAAAAATTAAAGGTCTGATTCTGTGAAGGGTTGAGTGCTCCTGCTAAATTCCCAGCTCCCTTGTAAAAGGATGGTTCTTGCTCAGTGCTCTCAGGGCTGCTCACAAAAGACTAATTTTCTGCCTTGCAAGTGAAGGCAGCCGAAATCAGTTGTCACTGTGCTAAAAGTCTTTTACAGATGATTTGTGTCGTGTTAATTCCTTAAGTGTCAGACACGGGCGCGTCTAATTCATTGCCAAAAGTGGAAAGGCCATTAAATGTTGCTAATAAAAGGAACATGAAGCCTGTTGTGCCCAGCCTTGCTTTGCCATCCCTCTGCATCCTGCCAGCTCTGTTATATAACAGTGTGGGCTTGCCATGCGAGAGGAGGTTTGAATTGTGCCTCTTGCTTTCGTGTCTCGTCCCTCAGAAAGTAAACTTTTTCATTAGATAACACAGAACTTAGAAAACGTTGTGGTTTGTGTTTTTGTTGTTTTTTTTTTTAATTCAATTGTTGCTTGAATTTTTACAAGTTTGAGCTTGGTGGTGGGGACAGCGTGTTAAAATAATGCAGAGCTCTCGTTTGCACCAGAGGATGATTCAGCCCCCCTTTGCCTCCCCTGTTTGTTCTGGTTTGTTTTACTCATCTGAAGAGAAAACAATCAGGGAACAGCAAAGCTGTTTGGAATAGAAATAGCTGTGCTGCAGCCTAAGTGGCACCCTCAAGTGTTTGGAGAAGAGGATTTTTACCAAGGATTTGGCTTTGGCTCAGCTAATTTTGCCATTTCAAAAGTGTATCTTGATTTCAGCCTGGTTAAGACAGGGCAACTTTTGGACATATGTGTGATGATGTCTCTGTTCCGTTTTATAATTAAAACTAATCTGCGTGACTGAAAGTTTGTAAACCTGGGATGTTTGTGGAGTAAAGCAGAAAAACTCCTCCTGTGCAAGTAGATTCTGAATGGAAATCTTTCCCTGTAGCCAAACTAATTCCATTAATTCCTTCAAGTGTTTTTCTGTAATACACTGTTTAATCTGAGCATGGCCTTCCATTGAATCCCTTGCAGTTCATCTCTGATCCACTGAACATAACAGAGTGAATTTTGAGACGACATTAATTTGATTTGACAGAGTAAATTAGTGATTCAGTTGGTACCAAAGTCTATAAAGTACCCAATGAGGTGATTTTTTTCTGTGTAGAATAAGTGTAACTATTCTTGCAGTCTCAAACAGCGAGAGAAAGACACTACTACTTAAATAGAAATTGATTTATTCACTTAGGGCAGAGATTGGAGACTAAAAGCTCCATATTCAAGAATAAATTGAGATTTATTCTGGGTTTTGAAGTGAAAACACATGGTATTTAAAACTCGGGGACTTCAGGGAAGTGTTTACGATGAACAGGTACAAAAGCAGAGTAAGGAATGCATCGAGTGGGGAAAGGCTCCAGGCCATGGGTGTCTGTCAGCAGTTGTATCCTTGTGCTTGACATCATCTGGAATGTTCTCAGGATGCTCAGCCAACTACAAAAAGGTCAAGCAAACAGAGAAATGAAAGTTTCAGCTGCTTGTTGGCTCGTTCCTTCTGATTTTTAAGCAATACAAGAGTGGAGAAAGTTGAGTAGTGAGGCTTGAATGGCAGCTCTTCGTGCCCTTGTGGCTCTCCTTAGGTCAAGACACCCAGAGGGGTCAGTGAATAACCAGTGTTGGCCAGTCAAGGGGGCCACTGGACAAGTATTCCAGTATATTTTTGCAAAAATTATTAGAAATCTTCATATGAGATTCTGTGAATTTAGTTTAAGCCACGGGATTATTTCATTAAGGTTTGGATTAACCATAACCTTTTATGAAGGACTTTTATGAAACCATCCAACAAGTAAAAAAGTTCCAACAAGCCAGGTCTAACAAAATAATTCAAGTATTTCTCAAGGTGTTGGTGTGACAAGTTTTCCCTGCCTGCAGCTGAGGCTTCAGCTGCACCTGTCCCATTTCCATATGTAAATGTTCATGCCATTCCCTCCGAGTTATGTTATTTTTCACATTCTAAAAATATTGTGATGTCTCAGTATTCACTGCAGCACAAAACACCCCAAATTAAAATGGAGATATTAGTCCAGATTTGACTATCCTTAGCGCTTTAGAAATCCAGAATAAATGGGACTTCAAGTGATAGACACTACATGTGATTGGATTGAATTTGCTCTATTCAAAATATTCAGGTGTTTTATTTTGGCAATGATCACATTCACCCATCGGTGCTCTCTGGTTGTGACAAGACACTTCAGTTTCAGACTCTGCTCACACAGTCACAGAGTCATTAAAGCTGGAAAAGATCTCTGAGACCATCGAGTCCAACCACCAACCCAACATCACCATGTCCCCCAAGAGCCACATCCACATCCCTCTGAATGCTTTCAGGGATGGTCACACCACCTCTTCCATTGCCTGACCATCCTTTCAGTGCAGAGCTTTTCCCTGATATCCAAACTGGGAAAGGTTTCTCCACTGCAAGGTTGGGGAGGCATTTGAGCTTTGGCAGGGAGGGCAGGGATTGCCGATCCCACGCGAGGTCCTTCTCAGGGCGTTTTGACCCGTTTGGCAGATGTAGAAACATCAGAGAGACCTGCTGACTTTACATCCTCCACTCCTGCTCTGTGGATTCAGCTTCCAAAACACTTGTGTTTGCCCTTCCCTTGGATAGTTTCTCCAAAGCCTGGGTGAGATCTCACTTTCTAACACTGACTTGGGCTGAAGTAGCATTAATGCCACCCTCCAGCAGCCTGCACTGGCCATCCCACATCTCCTTAAACAATAGCATTTTGGGAATTTCAGCTTACAGCCTGCTACCCAAAAATAGATTGCTCCCAGGCAAACTAATCTGTGTGCAACATGGCTTGCAATCAGTCTAGCAGGGAAGGGCGAGATGAGCTGCAGCAGATGGCTCTGAGCGTGGTCCTCGTTTCACCCCCACGGTTGCAAAACACGGTTGTGTAACCACTTCAAGGTCACCACATGAGTTCCTCCTAAAAGGTAATGAAGGATTTGTTCCTTCCATCCTCCAACATTTATTTACAGGAGCTGCTGCCCAACCAGCCCTCGGTGATTTGAGGCTGGAGGGGGAGGCAGAGGGGGATTTAAGCTTCGGGAAGGCAAACGTCCAGAGGGATTAATCCTTCATAACCATCATTTCTGTTATCCCTAATCTCTCACTTTTGCTCTCAAAGCAAGGTCTGGGGGGATTCAAGGTGTTGGGCTGGCTTGTCCTTGTTCCAAAGACCTTGCCATCTCCAGTTTGTGCCCTTGGGACAATCAGGACACCTGAGAGAAAGTGTTTACTTTGAAAATCCACAGGGGCAAAGCTGCTACGTGAGCTGTGTCAGAACTGGAGGGGAGGAAGGTCACAAATGGTGAAAATAATGATTTTACTTCTACTGGAGGGGGAAAGGGCCCAACTGAATTCCATTTTATTGGGAAAAAAGATTATTTAAATATTCTACCTTGGAATATGCCAGCTTTGGTGGGACAACAGAGCTGTTCTCTTCCCATTTGGTAAAAACCTCCAGTTCTTCCCAATTTTCTTGAACTCTTGTGATATATCAAATCTTAATTTCCAAAAAAATACATAAAGCCCAGCACAGTTCAGTTCTCATTTCTGGTGCCTTGTTCCTGATCTTTTCAGAGCACACCTTTTACTCTGCTGTCTGAGCACAGCACGGTCTTTTAATGTATTAATTTTAACAATGGTCAGGGGTTATCTTTATTTTGCAGAGAAGTCCATGAAAACACCAAAGAGCTAAATTTTCAACATAATCATCCAGCTAAAGAGCTGGCAACTGGAAATTTCAGAGGAGCTTTTGGGTCTGACACCTGTCAGAGCCCTGCAATGACATACACAGGCAAATACCTTTAATTATTTAAATTTTCTTACTTAATGTACTCATGGTAAAATGAGTTAGTCAGAGAACTCCTTTGAAAGGTATTTTGGATAAAGCTCAGATGGCTACTTTGAATACCAGTTGTGGAAGGAATACCAATATGTGGAAGGAATTCCACTTCCATGCCAATCTGCCTGTGAATCCTTGATGTTCTTTATGTCAAAATTACAGTTCAGATTTTTTTTTTCCCAGAGTTCTAAATGATTTCAGAAGAAATGAACGGAAAATGGAAAGGTACATTAAAGTTAAGAGGAATGTTTCTAGGCTGTAGATTAAGGGATTATTTGTGGTTTGTCTCATGGAATCCCAGGATGGTTTGGGTTTAAGGGACCTCAAAGCCCACCCAGTGCCACCCCTGCCATGGGCAGGGACACCTTCTACTAGCCCAGGTTGCTCCAAGCCCTGTCCAACCTGGCCTTGAGACCACCTCCTACAAAGATGGTTGTTTTAGCAGCACATTAATTGATAAACCATATTCCCAAGGTACTTTATTAAATTCCAGTTAAATTCATAGTGGTTCTTTTTAGTTTTTATGCTTTTCAAAAAAAACCAAACCCAAGCCTTTTCTTTATTTCTCATAAGTTTTACCACTAATTCAACTGAAAATATAACAATTATCTACTGCTCTTAAGAAGCTTCAATATAGTCTTTGAATGATATCAAGATCAAGTGGGCTTAATTTCTTCCCAGTGAATTATAATGCCTTCTGTAAGGAATTATAAATCCTACAAGCACATTGCTGCTTTCCAGAGTGGCTGAGTCCTGAGTCCAACAAAACATATTAAATCTTTAATCACTGACTGGTTTATATTGCTAATAACTGCCTTGCTTTATTGTGGTGCTTTCTGAGATTGTTTTGAAGTCCCATAATATCCTTCATCCTCATTTCACTTAATAAATTCTGGGATTCATGTTCTCTTTAGATATTTATCTCAATACAACCTGAACTGAGCCTCGGAACAGCACAAAACATAAGCTTATGTCACTTTGAGGCACATGCACAAGCTTTATTATCTTGAGATCATTCCTGAAGGAAAGGCAAACATCTTGGCTGGATACAAGGAAAAATTGCTTCATTGAAAGGGTGGTCCAACACTGGACAGGGTGCCCAGGGAAGTGCTGGAGTCACCTGGAAGTGTTCAGAGCACGTGCAGACACAGCACTTCCCAATGTGATTTAGTGGGAATGGGGTATTTGGTCAAAGGTTGGACTTGTTCTTGGAGGTCTTTCCCAACCTTAATGGGTGTATGATCTTATGGATGAAAGGTTTGAGCCAAGGTTAAACTGAGCAGCCTGAGGACGAGAAGCAGATATTTAGTTTGTTGCTTATTTTCAACAAAGTTCAACTTAGCTGCAAATGCGATTTATTTTTACACAAGTTAACAGGAATGGGCCATAAGTTCATGTCCCAAGCTCTCCTGTGCAAAGGTTAGTCTGCAGCCTCTGCCAGCTCTTTCTGGGTTACTTCCCCTGCCAATTTGCTGGAATTTTCCCCTATAATCATGGTTTGCTGTGGGATAGCAGAGGTTGGTGTCTCCAACATGACATGGACTTCCACAAAGCATTCCTTGGCCTTGGGGGATTGATTTGAGGGGACACTTGAAGGTGGCAGTTGCATGATCAGAAGTGGAAACTTTTGCTCAGTTCACTTAGAGACCACGGGGAAAGCTCAGGGATTATTTCCAAAAATATTTGGGTAGCCAGATGAAACTTGTGATAATTTTTAAGGGTTTTTTCAGTGGCCAGAATAAAAAAGCTTGGGGAGGAGAGTTGCCAGTTGTCTGCCTAAAAAGTGATAATGATATTTTCCTTGTGCAGTGAGATGATCCTACTTCATTAACCTGCCATAATCCTTCGTGTCAGCAATCACAGTGTCCATCACTTTGGCAGGCATCAGATTTTTCTGAGGAGATAAGTGTCCATCATCCTCCTGATCTATCAGGCAATTTACCCTTTGGAATGACAAAGATTGTTTCATGTCTGGTTTTTTCATAAGATTCCGATTCCAGAAGACAGTTGGGGTAAAATCCACGATTAATCTGGTCCTTAGAAGAACCCTTCTGTGTTTTGCCAGCTGTCAATCCCCTCCTGGTGCTCACATAATGCATGTCCTTGCTGTGCCCTTCCCACACATCATGCCTGGGACTGGGAAGGGTGTTCCACTTGGAAAAGCAGCCCCTGGATGCAGTGACCTACCCTTTGGCTCAACTTTAATATCAGCAGCTCCTCTGCCTCTCTCTGTCTGCTGGCAGGGAGGGCTCCCACTGCCAAAAACACACAAGCAAATATTTTGTTCAAAAATGCATCATTTCCCAAAGAAGCTGTGGCTGCCCCAGCCCTGGGAGTGCCCAAGGCCAGGTTGGATGTGACTTGGAGCAGCCTGGGCTGGTGGAAGGTGTCCCTGCCCATGGCAAGGGGGTTAAAACCATGTGGCCTTTAAGGTTTCTTCCAACCCAACCCTTTCTTTGATTCTGCCATCCTTTGGGAAAGAAAAATCCTCTGGAAAAGGACATGAAAATGCACTAGGCTATGGTGTATATGTGCAGATTTATGTATTTTTATATATATATTGTGTATAAGTTCAGGCTTTTTTTTCTTTTGGATACTGAATTGCTATTTATTAATTTATTTTTCAGAATTTCACCTTCTCCCCGTGTCTTCTTTTGGAGCTCAGAAAACAGGCCTGAAACATTTATATCTAAAACCTGTAATAGTCATTGTAGCCCCTGTTCATTTAGAAAGAACTGCAGGACTGAGCACACCTTCTAACATATAATCCTTTATTTATGAGTTAAGCTTTTGATTTCTAAAACAACCACATTCAAACCACATTTTATGTGGTTGGAATATGGAATAGTCATCACTATTTGGAATGTACTTCCCTTTATCTGAATAACATTTTACTGCCATTAAATTGCAGGGGTTCAGGGCAAAATTTCTGGTCAGTTGCTCCTTTAGTTTGTTTTTTTTAAAATAACAAAGGGAAAAAGCCCCAACACCCGACTTTGTGTGTGGTTTGTTTGTTTGTTTTCCTTAACTAAGTCAGTGAGAAGGAGTTTAACAAGTCAAATTAAAAAGTTTTGTCATCTCATGTGTGGCTTGAATATAGACAGCTGCATTTCTTCTTGCTGAACTGAGCTTTCTAATTTAATTTATCTTTGTGTTCTTAAAAAAAGTGCTCCAACTCTTTAGGCTGGAATACTCCTGGAAAAAGCAAGTCCCCTTATCCAAGGACAGGAGAGAACTGCAATCTGTAAATGCACATGCTCCGGGTCTTATCTCTGCTATGGGAAACTGGCCAAAGAATCAGGTGGAAAAACTAATTTCCTCCAATATTTCTTTGGGAATGGGGGCAGCTCCGTGAGGATCCATAAAGAAAGGAGACAAGTATTGCTCCTGGAGTGGCTCCAAACTTCTTGGATTGTTTTATTTACACCCAATGTTAAGGTGCTTTCCCGTGAAGAGCTCTCAGCTCTGCTGAAATCTCTGTAATGAATTCCTTCCACCTTAGCACGCTAATGTGAAGTTCAAGCACTGGGAGGGATGAAAAGACATTTAGAGGTGGCCTGATTTTGTGGGAAAGGGCAGGATTCTCCAGCAGGCTGCTGCTAACTCCCTGTGCCCCTGTTTTTGGGAGAAAGGGTGGTCAAACACTCTGATTTTTAAATGGTTAAATCACAGGACATAAGCCATGACTCTGACCTGGAATTTCTTTCTATTAAGGCAGCCAAATCCTTGTCAGTGAAGCTTCCCAAATTTCAGGACACCCTGTTTTCAGGCTCTTATTCTGACATATTGTTATTAATCATATTTTTTCCCCCTTTGATATTATAGCTCTGGGATTTTTATCTCAAAATGGTTATTTAGAAAGCCATAGAAGGTCAGAGAATATGCTGAGCTGGAGGTGGCCCACAAGGATCTCTGAGTCCAACTCCTGGCTCTATTTATTACTCTGCATTTCCTAAGATAATGCCTCAAATTTAAAAACACTTAAACACGTGTTGGCTTTTTTTTTCTGCTGTGCTGAAGAGTAGGAAAGTGAAGGGACAGGCAGTGAGTTCCCTGGAACAGGAGCTCAAATGCACATCCCAGTGGAAGGTGCAGGTAGCTGAGAACACATCTGTGATGTCAGGGGTGGGGCTGTGAAGACACTGAGTTAGTTCAGGGACCAGAAAACACGGTGTAGATGGCTCTGTGTCCAATCTGCTCAGCAGAGCCACTGGGATCTGCTGTGAAATATTAATGACAACAATATTGCTGACACGGAGCTCAAGCATTCACACCAAAGCATAACCCTGTGTTATGTGCACTCCATTTAACAAAGTTCCTGAGTGTGTGTCAGGAGCTTTACGTTCCCTGAGAAGCTGGAGGTGCAAAGGAGCCTCCTGAGAGGGTGACCATGTCAGGATGGCCATGACCACACACATGAACTCCTGAGAACTCCACCAGCCCTTTGGGGTGACTTCCTTGATTTTCAGTCGTGGTGCTGGTAAACTGGAGACCTGTGAGTCTCCACACACCCAGTGCAGCTGCAGGTCTTTGTAATTAGAAGGACATGATGTTTTGTTACAATACTTATTAAGGATGATCCTGATCTTTCCTTTGGCCCCAGGCCACTGAAATATAATTTGTAGCAGCTTTTGTGACGCTCCCAAAGTGCTGTCGGGTAACTGCATGATCAGCATCATCTAAATGCTAGTCATTAAGAAAAATAATCCTCATAATGATGGGCACTACAATAACAATTAGCCTTTTCCCTGGCTCTCTGAACGCTGTGGTACCTGCAGACGACTCATCTTCAATAAGCTGGGGATGGTCCAGTGGCTGAGGCTTTGTATAAGCAACACAACTGATCAATAATGTGAGCAGAAGCAATCACTTCCATTGACTCCAGCAGGTAATTTGTGTTCATCTTTCAGTGCTGCTGCACATGAACACGGCGAGCAGCGAGCAGATAAAAGTGGCAGCACATCAATTCTTGCTGGTGGTTGGGGCCAATTACTGGAATTAAAATAACCTTTTTCAGAGTGCAGCAAGATTAGCTGTTGACCCTGTTGGCCTAATGCAGTTACTATTATACTTATTATCATCAGTCCCTTTGCCTGCCTTCGCTGGCAAGGCTCTGTAAGTGAAGGCACAAGCTCTTGCCTGTGTTAGTTCTGCTGCACCAGATTCTGTGGGGCTGGAAAGGGCCCAAAACTCTTTGTTAACAGAGCTGGAGGATGGTACAAAGCAGAGGGATCAGCTCAAGATGTAGTGGACTGTAAAACTGTACTCAATGGATAGCTACAGTGAATCTGGGAGTATAAAAACTTGTGTAATCTCTGTGTGTTAATTCATCTCTTTTAATGTATATAATTTTTCTCTATTAGTAATACTGCTTTTCTCTGCTCTGTGTCTAATGATGTGCATGTAACTGTTGCAATGGAACACAAAACGTTTGCAAACCTGCAGAACCAGAGTTAATCCCTGTTCCAGGTGGGGAGTGTGTAATGGGCAGTCAGTGTTAAGGAGACCCCTCTGAGGAGGGGCTCAGCCAGCCCGTGCTCAGAGCCCTGCCTTGCACTACCAGACTGATGCTCTGGAATGAGTTAAGCCTCCCAAGAATGCCAAATGCACTATGTATTCATTATTCTTAATTTGCAGGAAGCCTTTTTTGCAAGGTGTGCATCAGACCTGGCCTAGGGTCCCAGTATGGTCAGCACAGCTGCAGACCCAGCCAGGGCAATGCCAATCCCCCCAAAAACCTCTGAATTCCCCCAGCTGAGTGACTCAGTGATGTGTTTGTTGTGTAGTTCCAGTGAGGATGAGCCCCCTCCACTGCCTTCATGTACAAAACCCAGTGTGTTTTCTCATGCCTGGCTGGAAACAACATGCTTTGTGGTGGAACTGAACTAACTCATTTCAATAAGATTTCCCCAACCCTTGCACAGACTCTTGTGCCTCGTGGAGCTTGTTGAGTGGAAACAGAACTTATCCCACGAGACCTGAAAGGGTGAACAGCAGATGTGACTGTTCTGAAATCCTCTGTGCACCTTCCTCTCCCTCCCCTGAATCACAGGGTGTCTCTTTTAGGTGGCCTTGCAGAGTCTGTCACTGGAAGGTCCAGTGGCAATTGGCAGGTCTTGGGGAGATTCCATAAGGGTTTATTTTCCTTTGGGCAAGGATGTGGGGAAGTTAAATTCACGAAGGAAACAGCGTATCAAAAGTGTGCTTATCTCTTCCAGGAGTATTTTTCACCAGTTCATCTCTCAGCCTTTTAAAAGGAGGTGACCAATTCCCTCTCCCTTTTAATGGGTGGAATATACAGCCTGGCTCTCCAACTGCGTCTCTCTCCCCTTAAAAGAGTCTGATATACAAGGCTTGGAAATTATTGTTAGGGGGGACACAATAATAGTGAGGCCAAACATCACATAGATGATGAGTTTTCCCTCAAGAGGGAGTGATGTGAGCTGGGACCAAACTTTGGGGACACTTCCCCAAAGGGAGAACCTGTTGAGACAGCATGACATAACACTGCAAGAGGAATAAATTCAGTGTGCAAACCACCCAGCTTTAGGGAACAACCAGAGCCACTGTGACATTAGGCTGCAATGAAAGGTCTGGTTAGCTCTTGGGGAATTGGAAATGGAATGTCACTGACAGGAAACATGAGATGTGGGACTTTTTTTGTCTTTCTCCTCCAAGAATACAATTCTGCAGAGAGGTGTTTTCACTGCAGGAGTGTAAAAGCCTTTTAGAAAAAAAAATAGCAAACAGTAACTATTTTTTTTTTCTAACTTGCATATAACTCTTGCTGTTTCCAACCTGATTTTAAAAAAAATAACATTTAGTTGAAAATGGAAGTTGGAATTAATTTTAGCACAGAGTTACCGTTGTGATTTGTACAAGAGGGTCACACACTGCTCCAAAATGTATCCCTGAGTATTATTTCTTGAGCCAGTTTCTGTGAGAGGATGAAATTGGGCTGTTGGGGCTGCATTAATGCACATCCACTCTGAGGCAGGGGCTGGCATTACAGATTGAGATGTTTGTGTGACAGAACAGTTATGGAAGGAAAATAAAGAAGAACTATTCAGAACAAGTAGATGAGATTAAGCATCCAAGGTCAAATTTCATGAAATAAGTGAGGCATAATAAAAAGGAATGACATAGAGCATAAAATGATTTGAAGGGACAGGATGTTTAAGAGAGGACTGGACTCGTGCTAAGCAGAAACCCAATAAACCCAATTAGTTTGGTTATTGCTGCCTTCACTGCTGCTGCAAAGGTTGTTCAGTTCCTCATTAGTCATTCCTTGCAGAATTATAATCTCTCATGACCTCATCTTCTCCTTACTCCTTTGGGAATACAGAAAGGAAAACAAATCCATAAGCTCTCCCCTCCCTGTGTCCCCCTATGACCATTAGAAAAGCTTCCTCATCCTTCAGAAGAACAATCAATATTAAACGTCTTTTACTTTGCCAGTGATTGATTCTGTCTCATTTCCCATTACTCATAAAAAAAAAAGGGGACATTCAGGCTCGATTTGATTTGTTTATTTATTTATTAAGGGATGACAGAGGCATGGCTGCCTGAAAAATTCATGGAAGCTTCGCTGTTGTTCCTTCCAGGGCTTTGGCAGAACCTTGAGGGACACAACTGGCCCAGGAAGGAAAACCTCTCTCCTTCCTCACTCTCCACAGCCCATGAGCACCCCATGGTACTTCAAGATGCCAAGAGCTTAAAACTCTCAGGTAAATGCTTCTTTTTTTCATATATCACAGAATTTTGCAGCAATTCTGTAGAATTTACAGGTGGAAATCTTTGAGACCTTTAAAAGTCTTGGTTAAAAAGACAGAAGGAAAATTGTCTTTTTATTCAGAGGGTTTTTTAAGCAATATCAAAGTATCACTTGAAGTAGGTCTGAGCTGGTTCCTGGAAGGAATGGGATTTTCAGTCGGTTCTGTGTTGGTCCAAATATCAACCCCACAAACATGTGCTGAAAACAGGTCCCTCAACTCTGTTAATCTGATTTTGAAAGTCCCTCCTCCTGGATGGGCCAGGTAGTAGAGCTGAAAAGCCCCCCTGTGTTCCTGGGTGCAGCTCCTGGGTCATTTCAGGAGTTTGGCACGAGATGTTTCGTTCAGAACATGTCCAGAGTCAGCAGAATCCATCTCAGCACTGGGGAGGAATGTCAGAACCTTCAGTAAATGCTGACAAATGCAGCCATAACGTGTCACAGGGACAGCAAAATGCCACAGTATCAAAATTCCCTTTATTGGCAAGAATAAAATTCCCAGGGAGTTTTAAGAAGTAAACTGTACCTTGCTATTCAAAAGAAAACAAAGGGCTTTGAGGCAAACTGCTATTTTTTTTTTTGTCTTGAGAGGAAATTCTCTTTCCATCTAAAAGCAGCAATAATAAAGATAATAAAGTAGGATAAGCAGCCTGCTTTTATTGAACCACTTCAGAACTGAGTCCTTAACAACATGTCTCTTCTTATACTGTTATTTCTTGTGACTATAATAAAGTTAAATCAGAAAGTCTGGAATATTGTGCTGGGGATGTTCAATTAGCTGCACAGAGTGTCCATGTGAGTTAATGCCATTTGAGGCAAGCAGCACTTGAGTGCTCAGAGAAGATTTGTGTTCAGCTTTGTTAGTTCAGACAGATCCTGGCAGATGTCTGATTAGACTAATCTAAAATTAAATGACAAGGGGGGGAGAAAAAAAAAGTTTGCATTCATTTCAAATGATTGAAGAAAAGATGAAAACTCTGTATGTCTCTGTTTTGTTTGCTGGAAGAGCCCAGCTTGGCTTCCTCACATCCCCTGCTCTCCATTCACCACAAACCAGCCAGACACCACATTGTCAAGGCAAAGATTGCTTTTAAACAAACTTTTGGGGAATGCAGCACTAGCAAATAACCAGAAGAACTGGAAATAAGGAGTCAAAGTCCTTCACAGGCATGACTTGGCTCTGCTTATTTAGCAACATCCCAAGTCCGAGTTCAGAGGTTCTCCCATGGGTATTGAAGGAACCAAATCAATCTATTTCCTCTGCTGGAACAAATGGTTGTCCAATCTAATCCTTTTCTGGAAGATGTTTTTATGAATTGGAGTTGTTTGTGCATTACTTGGGGTTCATTCAGCTTTATGTTGGGTTTTATGTTCCATCACACAGAGGGGATCAAAGTGAGATGTGGAATATGCTTTGAATGCTTCTTTCTGGATTGGTCTGCTTAAAGGTGAAATTAAAGCACACGTAGTAATATTCAATATGCAAATGAGGGTAGAAATTCTGGGTAATTAAAAAAAAAACCTGAAAATGTTGGGTGTTGTTTTTTTTATTATTATTATGATTATTTTTTTAAAAGGAATTCGTACCAGGGGAAAAAACAACAAAAAAAGTATTTTCAAAAGTTCCTAAGCAATTTAGTAAATTAATTCTGTTGTTAAGTACTAATTTCACAGAAGTGGCTTGTAGGAGGCCTTGTCTCACTGGAAGTCACATACTCCTGGGTGATGTGGGGAGGGTGGGAAGGTGACATTCTTTGTGGCAAAGGCCACATCACTTCTGTGACCCTTCAGCAATGGGTGTGAGAAGCATCTGGGCTGGAGAGCTGCCCCCCACCTGTGTGGGCACAGAAACCTCTGTGTGACACACAGGGGACAGGGAAGGGGTTCAGATGTTCCAACAGGAGTCCTCACTGCTCATCTTTAGAGCTTCAGCCCTTCTGTCCCCTGGGAGCAGAGTTAGGAGGGTGATGAGGGTGTTCACCTGCTTGAGTGAAGCCTGAAAACACATTTACAGGGGGTGCCAAGGGGACCACGGTCCCCAAATTAGAACTGGGCAACATGACATGATTTCTGAATCCTAGGGAAATGGTTCTGGCTTTACAGAGCCCCTGGTGAATTGAGGTCTCTTGAAATCATGTAATTTTGGGTACCTTGATGCTTACAGGAAGCTGAGGGGAGTCATTTCTCCCCACCATCTCCAGCTCTTTTGGCACAGGACTGGAAATCTATTTATTCCCAACCACTACTTGCAATTTTTCTGCAGATCCTCTGCTTAATCATGGCAAGGGACAGAGGTTCTCCACAGCTGGCACTCATGGACCCAACCTCCTCCCCCATGTGAGGTGGAGGGAAGGTGCTGTCCCACTTCAGTGTTTGGCCACATCTGATATTTTCCATGCATTGACGTATTTGAAGGAAAATATCTGATCTTGTTCCAAGCCCCCATATTGCAGCTTGAAAATCCTGCTATTTTTAATGTGGGTTCTGACTATTAAGGGTGGACTCAATAATGCTCTCATGACAGCCCATATGCTTTCCATGTCCTTATTACAGCTAAAACTTGGGAAGTTCCCTGCCAACAGGCCCAAATCCATTGGTGTTTCACTCAACAGCCAAAACTTTGGAGCTTTCTAACTCTCTTTCCCAGAGTCCTCTCTGGAACATTCTCTGGGCAGAATTAAATGGTTGCTCCATGATCTCAATATATTGCAGGAGATATTAAAGAACTACCTGCAGTACCTAAGGCTACAAACGTAATGTATGCAATTAAACCTTAGATAATAACTTTTTAACTTGCCCTTAATATCCAACAAGTTTCGAATTAAAATGGAACTTTATCCAATATAGCATCATTTAATATATTAAAAAATTCTTTACTGTAACAGATGCAGCTCTCAGCAATTATGTTATACAGGAGGGTGATTCTGTGGGGAGGGGTTTTTTGGGGAAAGTGGATGTTCATTCTGATTGCTTCATGGATGCTGAAGGGATTAGGGATGGACCATTTCCCATCTTAGCAGCTTCCTGTGAGGATGCAAAGGGGTGATCACACCAACTGCTCCCTCCTCTGAGCTGCTCTTCTGCATTGTGTCTCCTTTGCTATTTGTTTTGCCCTAAAAAAAGAGGAAATAGCTGATTTCAGTGTCCCCATTCTCCAGCTCTGATGCTCTGTTGGTGAACGGGGCCATTCTGCGTACAGGATCTGAGGAAAAACAGGAAGCACAAATCAGCACAAAACCTGTAACATTCCATATCCATCATTCCTCCCAGACTTCCAGAAGCGAAGCCCTATTTGCAAATAACTTCCAAGAGATGTGAAAGGTCAGGGTTTGTCATTTGAGTCGGTTCATTTCCCTTTGGTTAATGCTGAGCCACGACTCTCGGGGCTGAGCTGGGTCACCTGGTCCAGCCTGTAGGAGCCACCAGCACGGACCTAATGCCAGGCTTTCACTGGCTGAGCATGTTTGCCATAATGGAGACTAATGGAACAGTTTAAATCTGCTAATGCACGTGTTCCTTCATCGGGCAGAGCACGTCATGCTCCGTGTGAGGCAACCAATTAGCCTTGCTTCAGTTTAGCATGGAATACAGATGGCATTTTCTTGGGAAGACAGAGTTTATAGGTCTCAGCTCTGCAAACTTCTGACACTCTCCAGCAGGTTTATGGAGCCTGGAGGAGAGTTGCTCGTGGATTAGGAACAGCTGGCACAAGCTGAATTCAGGAAGGATGGAAGGGATGTGGATGAGAGAGGCAAAGTGCTTTAAGCACCAAATAACAGTGCTCTCCGAGGGACTCTGGAGAACTGGGGGCACCAGGTTGTCTAAACATGCTCCAGAATGAGCTTTACGTCTTCTCTCAGGTGGGGTCTCTGCCAGAGCCATCCACAATCTTGTTATCTTCAACCTCCATCATCCCCAGATGGAATTTGTTCCTGTTGTGCTGCAGCACCAGCTCCGTAGCCAGGGTGTGTCTGAGGAGAAATGGAGCTATTCAATTAGCCTTTTCATAGTGCTTTGAGGGATTTTTGGCCTGCCCGTGGTGAGGGATGTGCAACACAGCTTGGAAATCCCTCCTTGAGCACACTGTAGGCTGAACACAATAATAAAGCGGGCAGGGGACATCAACAGGGACACACAGTTTGAGAGGAAACAAGAACTCTGCTATGCTCAGTCCTGGGAGAATCTGCAGGGATGTGTTGGAGGGCTCTGTGAGCAGCCTCCTGCAAGGCCAGGAATAGGATTTTCAGCTGGAATAGCTACATGGAAATAGGGGGGAAATGTTCCTCCAGCTTGTTTTCCCCCTGCTCCCCTCTTCTGTTCAACTAAGGCAGCGAAGCTGGAATGGCCCCCAGCAGACACCAGTTGTGCTGTAGGACAACTCATACCTGTAGAGCAGAGATAGACGAGAGCAATAGCAATTATTTTTAATCTGCATTTCAGTACTCAGGTTATTACATATATAAAACTTCAATTATAATTTTAAAAGGCTATTAGGATATGTTCCAGGGCACTCTGCAAGAGATGGAACAGCCCTTGCCCCAGACCTGCTCGTGCTGCAGGTGCTGCTTTCTCTCCAGAAGCAGCAGGAGGCAAATTTGGGGGTCCCTGGTATTTTGGTATCAGATGTTGATTTCATGTATGTTCTACAGAAGGAACCAAAGCAGTTACCCAGAGAAGGAGGAGGAGATTTGCACTGCTCTGAAGCAGAGTGTTTACCAGCAAGCCAACTGCAGGATTTGACATTCCAAGGTGGCCTCAGCAGAGATAAAGTAGCTTTTCTGGTATTTATTCACCACTGCCATTCATTGCCGTGTGGTCTATTTGTGATATTATAAACACCTCTATCTCCCCTTTAACTTAGCTGGGCTTGGATTGTAATTTGAGATAACTGGATAACAGTAAGACCTCCTTCTTCTTAAAGGCTTAGTGACTCCATCTGTGGGTGTCTCAGCTTTCCAGCACAGCCTCCAATGGATCTGATGGACAGAGGGGTGTGGAGTGCTGGCCAGGTGGGAAAACACAGGGAGCAGGCAGGTAGGAATGTTTCCCAGGGGTTGCAATGCAATGAAATCTGATATTAGATAAAATAGTGATGGCTTTAATTAAAAAGCAGTAACATCACAAGGTTTGTCTTTTTCTATCCTCAAATATTTTTTTAAAAAGGGTTTTTATTCTGGTTTTGTATATTCACTGTGTTTGCCTCCAATTTCATACATTTTACGCAGCAGTAAAATCAAAACAAAACTACCCCCCTGAATAAGCATCACATCAAATAAATATTAGATAATTTAATGCAATTAAGATTTTCCCTGAGACAAAGCAGGAATAGAATTTGATGCTAAAGAAGGGCGAGAAAATTTAAAGTAGAATTGCAAAACTGTCAAGCTACCAAAATTTAGGAAAAGAAACTACTAAAATTTAAGAATATTCTGAAACATTTAGGATAGTTTTAATATTCTAAAAAATTAAGAATATTTCAAAAAAAGGAGGGGATTAAGATGGCAGTTTAATTTTTGTGTTGGATTACCAGGAAGACCTGAAGGGATTTATCTGATGAATGATACTCCTGTTCTTAGTTGACCATTAGAAGTTCTTTGGGTTGTTTCCATCCTTGCCCTCACTTCTGTTCTTTGGAATTTGAGGCTGAATTTTTTGTAAAATAACCTATTTTTGTGCTGAAAGCAATTACTGTCATGGAAGTTGGCCATCACTTTCCTCTCTGCAGGTCATAATGAAAAAAAACATCCCAGAACCTTCCATTAAGTAACTGGAACCAAAGGAGATCATATTTCTTTAAGATTTTATCAGTTTTTATACTGATTTAATTCTTAAAGTAATATATTAATTTGACATTATTACAAACACAGGCATAAACTGAAAATACTGGGATTTAGACCAGTGAGGGATATGTAAGAGCTATTTTTATGACACTTTTAAAATTAATATCCCTTTAATAATGGCATATTTCCCTCTCGGAAGATGTTTGTGTACTCAGAATCTGTGACTTACAAGTAGAGGGTTATATGTCAATACGATTCATTAATAAAAATTATCTTGTCTCTGTGTACAAATGGAGGCTTTTTTTCAGGCATCTGTAAACAATCCCCATATGCCTGCAAGGATACAAACTGTAAATGTGAGCAGAGCTGCTCAAACCTTTTCCACCTAAATCACGAGCTTGAAACTTCCACATTTTAGCATTTAATGGAATTGCAGCAGATGGGAAAATTTTTCTAGTTGTGCTGTTTAAGACATCCCTCTGAAATGTGCTTCTATATATTTATTTTTTTCCCTACAGATAAACAGCAAAATTGGCTTCTGAGAAACCCAAATCACCAACAGTTCTGTTTATAAATACACCAGCAAGCCTGAAAGCGAATGCAATCAGAGTTTCCACAGATGTTTTTCCTGAAGGGCAACAATAATAGTACACTTTGAGCAACTTTCCTACCTGGGAGCTTAAAATATCCTTGCAGAAAATCTCCTCATATTCTGTAGCACCTCTGCCAAAAGAGAGGTGTAAAAAAAAAAAGATGTGAGCACAAAGCAGAGTCTTCCTCCATAAATTCTGGGCCAAAGTCCCCCTTGGAAGTTTGTTCCATCTGCTCCCCAATGGAGCTTTGAGTCTTGCTTTGTGCTGATGGAAATCAGGGATGCTGATCACCTCTTTTACCTTTTCCCACTCTTTTTTTTCCCCCAGTGCTCTAAATGTTTCCCAGATTACCTCCCTCTGCTCAGCTTAATTAAAACCAGCTGAGATTTTTTGAGGGCAGGTGAGACAAGGATTTGTTCCAGACTCTGCAGGCTTTCTCCCTAAGGGATGCTCCTTCCCCAAACATCCACAAGAAAATGATACACAGAGTGGTGGGGCCAATGCCTTTGGAATAATCACCTTCTCTCCCTGTGCTAGAAAGGAACAAGCCAACAATATCCAGGTTTGTTTTTTTTTTTTTTTAGGGGGTAAATTATCCCCTGTTGCAGTAATTTCCCAGGCAATCCAATTCCTAATAAATATCCTCCAGACAAAGCAGAGCAATTGTGACTGCTCTCACCTACCCCCAGGCTGAGTCACTGTGCTCTTCCCTCTTCCAAAAGGGAGGTCACTGGCAAGGAAGTGGTTTTTGCTGGAATTAGACAAATGCAGGTGGGTAAGGGGAGTTAATTGTAGAACAGTGTGGATGCAAGAGCTCCTGAAGGAGCTCTTCAGGCATTTTCCATTGATCCTAATCCATTTGGGAGCAAGCAGCACACATGGGGAAACATTTCCCATGGAAATGAAAGTTGGGAGATGCTCAGCAAATGGCCCTGGCCAAGAATTCTTCTTGAGGCTGAATTTGAGCATTAAAAGGGGGAGATAACAGCAGGACAGAAAGTGATCCCACCGAGAAAAACATACAAACCTGTAGGAAAATAATCTAAAACACATCCCTGGGAGTGTTCAGGGCAACCTGGGCTAGTGAATGAGCTTTAAGGTCCTTTTCAACCCAAACCACTCTGGGATTTTATGAAATCTTGCTTACAAAGAAGAAGTTTCTATGTTTCACCTTCAGGGTTTACAGCTCACCAGCTCCAAGGGCTTGCTGATATGAAATGATTAGTGTTACAGCAGTAAGAAAAGATTTGTGTGTGTGTGTAAATTTGGTAAATAAGAGCTAAAGGTGAACACAAAGCTGGAGCTGCTGCTCAGTACAGGTAACAGGAGTGTGGCTGTCCCTCTGGAAATGGAAAACACATTTGTAGCACTTTCCTAGAAAAAAAGCTCTTCTGCCAAGATTGGCTATAAATGTCCCACGGTGCTTCTTCAACAAGTCAGCTTTGCTGGAGCCCCCTGACCTTGAGCCTTCCCCTCCTGTAATTCCTGTGTGCAGCACCCAGTCTTTTATGGTTGCTGTATTTTTAAGGGCTGTATTTTAAGTATAAATAGTGTTCTGGGAAGTCTCTGTTTTAACAGCTGATAAAATGTGTGTCAGCAGGACCCTTTGCAGGCTCGGGGTTAATGCTGGCTGGAGACAGTCCCCGACTCAACCTCTATTTCAGCAGCTTTAGGGCACTTGCTTTCAGTCCTGGTGGCTCCATCTGCTTGCAGATCTCAACCCATCCGTGCTGTGCCTTCTGACCAAATAACATGGAGCTCCAGGAGGATGTAAAATTCCCGTGGCAGGAGTGCAGTGGGATCCTGGATGTGGGCTCATGCACAGGACACAAGTGGTGTGAGCACCGAGCACAGTTGGCTCCTTGGCTCTGTCACCTGGCAATATGAGCCTGCCTCGCTTTTGGGGGAAGGTGCTGATATTTCTCAGAGGGTAACTGGCTGATGTGAGCTTTGCCAGCACATAATAATAAGGAAAAAGGTAATTTTTTAATTACTTTTTTGTTATAAGAAAGAGATAAAGGATTGCTTCACTTCTCTCGGTCTGGCATATAAGTTTGCTTTTGGCTTTAAGAAAAGAAGCATTTTGGGGTGCAGAGATAGTAATTCAGAATTAAACTCTTTTAATCTTTTTATCATAAAAATACACTTTTTCTTTGAATGCACCATTATGCCTTATGACTGCTTTTTAACAAATATGCCCCTATTATCACCTATTTTTCATGCTGGAAGGAACAGTGTTACCCCCTCAATGGGAACATAAAAACACAGGGACAAGACAGTTCTGCCTCCTGTTCAAAGTGACTTGATCATCAAAAGTCTTCCCTGCATAAAAACTCCCACTGTTTCCTGAACCATTCTTTCAAAAGCTGTTTAAATCCACAGTGTTTTTAATTTGGACATGTTTGGGGGTTGTGTCATGTCCATCAGGGAGATGCAGCAGTGGTATTAAGTTTGGTTCCACATCTCAAAATGCATTAGAATCACAGAGACATTAAGGCTGGGAAAGACCTCCAGGATCATGAAGTCCAACATTCAACCAAATCCCACCATTCCCACCTGGAGAGCAGGAGCACACGGGGTGAGTGCTGACAGCAAAGTTGTTACCTCTTCCAAAATGTCGTGTTTTGAAGTGCAGAGCGAGCACAGAGGTGCCCAGCACTTCAAAATCACTGCCTGTCATCAGCCTCCTCATATGGGGCCATCACACTGAATTGAGTGATATTAATGTGATATGAATGCTATAAGTGTCCACTCGGGACAAGGGGACACCCCCAATGAACACAGGGCATCACCCACCCACCCACCCAAAATCACTCAGCATGAAAAATCCCCAGGAATGGCAGTGCTTATTAAGAATGGAGCACCTGGACATTTTCCTGCAAACTATAGTTTTTTTATCAAAATGTGGAATTTGCTTTCCCTGGAAGTAATTGGAAAGCTCTTTATAGCTCAATGTCTGCAGCCCTTTGGGAAGCCCAAACCTCTGCAGAGGCAACTCCAGCATCACTCTGCCCTTGCAGGATCACGGGATTGCTTCCAGTTGGATCATTCTCCCCTTTCCACAGTGAAAGAAATGTCTTTAAACTGCTTTCTCAAATGTCTTACAGTGAAAAATAATGAACTTTCTGGTGTCTGGGACTGGGAAACCCCCAAACTGCTGCAGTTTAAAATGAGGTAAAACCATTTAGTGGTGGCACATGGTGAGGTCAGGACCGTCAAAGGTCTCGGATGAAGCAGGGGGGGATGCCCTGCTGCATCCACAGAGCCAAATGTGCAGTAATAAATATTAAATAATGTTTCTAGCTGGAAGATGATCTGTATTCTACAGCTGTATTTCATGCATTCCAGGCAGAGAAGTGAATTAGCATCCCATGGAGATATTTTATTTATGCTTTCTTATTTCCAAACTTGAGAAACTCCAACACAAAACTCAGAAACAGAGAACTCCTCTTAGTTAATACAGATTTTATTGTAATTTTGCAGGAATTTAATAATTTAAGGTGAAAATAGAAAACAAAAAGTCCTTGAAATTGTCATGGCTTGGGACTGAAAATCTGCAGGGCTTTTTAGCTTCCACTGAAGACCAGACAACCAGAAGTGCCAAGAGATTTTTTTTTTAATTTCTGCTTACAGAGAAATGAGGAAAACCACCATTGGATGTGTCTTCTCATGGGTTTTGGTTTCACTGCAGCCCAGCTAATGACCTCAGTGGTGTGTTTGGGGAGGGGATCTTTGTTTGTTTGCTTGTGTTTTGGGAGATGCTGGTTTTTAAACCATCTTGGGGCAATGACCACAACAGGACAGAGACATCACTGGCCACAGTTTAACCTGTTCCACTGATTCTATACATTGGGATGAGTGTTCAAGGCCAGGTTGAGCTACTCGGTCTAGTGGAAGCTGTTCTTGCCCCTGGCAGGGGCTTGGAATTAGATGATCCTTAAGGTCTCATCCAACCCAAACCATTCTATCATTTTGTAATATGGAGAGTGTTTAAGGGATATCTTGCTGTCACTGAAAGCTATTCCTTGTGTTTAGGAGTGAATAATAGCACTGTGAAAGTTGCTGGAAAAGGGACTGGGGGCTCAGGAGGGGAATGCCAGCTGGAGCAGGAACTGGAAAGGATGGAGGAATAAAATTCTTGGATGGCAGCAGGTACAAGGGAAGGGGGGAGGGTCTTGGAGGCAGAGACATGACAGCTGGGATTCACAAATCACTTGTGTGGAGTGAGAGTCTCTCTGGAACTGTGGGAATATCCACGATGGTGTGGATGAGAGCAGGGCTGGCAGGCACACAGCCTGCTCCATGGCTCCCCAAAGCCTGCAGGTGTCTCCTGCTGCTTTCCCCTCCTCAGCACTGGCACTCAGGGTCTTTTTCTCCTTCTCAGGACCCCAGATTTGGAGCTGTGGTACCAATCACCTGCAGGATGCTCCCAGAACCATCCCTTTTACACTGCAACCCTCTTGCAGAGGGCACTTCAGGGGAGATTTGTGCCCCCAGGTTCCCTGGGCTGGCTCAGAGGGGTCCCTGGCTGCAGAGCAGAGCCATGGCTGGAGCTCAGCTGGCCTCTCCCTGTCTGCAGGTGTCTTGTTTTCCAGCACATCAGTGGAACTGGAGCCTCACACATCTGCCCACTGCATCCTGATAGCACATTTCCCTCCCCGATGATGCTCTTTGGATTCACAGTCCCAGGTGTACAGGTTGTTGGGAGGCTGGCCCAGGACTGATGGCACTGGATGGAGATTACTTGGAAAATGTTGAGCCACTGGTCATCTGGAAACCATTTCACTCCTGCCAGGGGAAGGGAGAACAAAGTGCTCCAATTAGCTGGTGCTCATTTGCAACCACGTCAGTTAATTAGCTGAAGACCAACCAGATGGAGAGGGATTTATCACACAGCTTTCAGGGGCCCAGGCACTGTATGTTGCCCAGTTTCAAGCACTTGGGATTTTTAATTTTTCCCTTTTTTCAGGAGGCTGGATACAGGAGGGGAAGGTTTCTTCCTTCCTTCCTTTCTGAGCAGGGTTAGGTGCTCCTTAGGCTTCAGTTTCCAGCACACTGATTGGAACCCAGGTGACTTTGTCACCTAAAGCTGTCTCTCATCAAAGATCCAACTCTGCTCTGTATCATCATGGATGTGAACTGGGAATGAAGTCAGGCCTTCAGGTACATTTGTTATGGAATTTGTCTCCCTGGTGATCTCAGAGCCAAAGGGACAGAGGCAAGGACACAAATCCTGCCTTTCAAGCTGACCAGGGGATCCATAGGGCTTTCCAGAGTACCTCTGGAATACAAGTGGGCACGGTGGGAGGTGTGGAGCTGTCCAGCAGCACCAGGGAGGGATTTGGGGACTGCAGATTGAGCCTGGAGTAAGGAGCTGCAAATCTAAGTCCCCTCTTTCCTCTTCCAGCACAGCTACAGGAATCTTGGAGAAATGGTTATCTGGCACTGTGGGTACACAGAGGTGAGTCCCTGCCCTAAACTATGATTGCATGGGAACCAGATGGTCACACTGGGCAATGTCACCTTTCTGATTAGGAGCACCTGTCCCTGAGGCAGAGACTCATCTGCACATTCCCTGCCCCAGCCTTGAATTTTTCAGAGGATTCTGGTTGCTACAAACACAGCTTGTGCCCTGCTTCCCCAGACTCTTGTCTTTGCATCCCTGAGCTCAGGCTCCTGCACCATTTCTCGCTTCCTTTGACATTTCTTTTATTGCTCTCTGGCGCACCAGCTCGCACTAACACATGTTAGAACAGCAACATCTCTTTGTAGCAGTAGTTTTAATTAGCCTGCACGTCCCCTGGGATGGCTGTTTGCTCTAAAGCTTGCTGCAGGTGCCTGTTTTGTGCTCTGTGACTCGCTGCATTACCTGCAGCTCATACAGCGCAGGAGCTCCTGGTGGTTGTTGCTGTTCAGGTGACTCCCTGAGTCCTCACCAGCCTGCACAATTCTCTGATCTTGGCTGAGGAAAATTACTGGCAAGGTGGAAAGAATATTTTTAAAGGTGACAGATATGAAAGATGAAGGTGGGCACTTTCAAAGATGCTTCTGTTATTTTGATATTCCGAGCCCACTTGTTTGAAGGGAAACCGGGGTCTGAGTCCCATGGATGGCTTTCAAGAATTCTTTGTTTCAAAATATGTTAAGAGCAGAAATGCAAGAGGTTTTTTATAAAGATAAAGCAAGAAATGATACAGTGCAAGTAACTTATTTTAGCCATGTTTTGCTGTACTTACAATGACTAAACACAGGAGTAACTGGCAATGAAGTTATATCCCAGAATGTGCTGAGCTGGGAGGGATCCACAAGGACCATCCAGTCCAACCCTCAGCCCTGCCCAGGACCATCCCAAGAGTCACCCCCTGTGCCCCAGAGCATCATCCAAACCCTCCTGGAGCTCTGGCAGCCTTGGGGCTGTGCCCAC
>JAWWEE010000021.1:2711320-2730158 GCA_035221455.1 Xenops minutus
GGGCAGCCACAGCTTCTCTGGGCACCCTGTGCCAGGGCCTGCCCACCCTCCCAGGGAACAATTCCTTCCCAATATCCAATTTAAACCTCCTCTCTTCCCCCTTGTCCCGTCCTGCCTTCCCAAAGTCCCAGCCTTCCCCTTCCCTACAGAAACACATCACAGGAGAAAGGAGTGGGACTCACAATTTTCACTCCTTCCCCCCCACACCAGCCATTAGTCCCAGCTCTGTTACAAAACATTATTATCACAACATCAGCACTTCACAGGCCTTAATGTTTGTTTAATCTGTCATTTTTAGGGCTCTCAAATAAAGGAATCACAGTCTGTGCTCACCTCTACGAGTGCAAACTGTAAGATTGCAGCCTTAGCCAGAGCAAGGTCACATAATAAAGCACATATAAGAAGAAAGATTAGTAATTATTTGCATTGTATGTAATAAGTCTATAATAAAGTAGAAGAGCTGTGAAAGTCAAAGCATTTCTCTTGTATTTCTGAGTGTCCCTCTGTAGAGAAACACACACAGACACAAACCCCTCAAACAACAACAACTACCCCAAAACAATCCAAAGAAAAAAGACAAGAAAAAGGATGGGAAAGAGTAAGAACAATATTCCAGTCAAAGCTGGTTCCAGACAAGCTGAAAACAAAATGAAATGGTGTCACAATTATGAGAAACCAGAACAGAAATTCAATATTTGTTCTGCAGTTTGTTCTCTCCTTTATTTCATAGGACTGGGATGTGTTTGATGAAAACGGGACTCGTGCTCACGGGGTGTGTTATTCTTTCCAGATTTCACTTTTATAACCCAGCATAGTCAAATAAATCCCTTTCCCTGGAATCTTTCTGCTGTCCCTGTATTTCTGGAGCTTCACACGGGTGACTGGAAATCAAACATTCCGGGGAGATAGTGCAGTTAAGTATTAAAGCAGACAGGTTTTATATGGCGAGTCCCATAATTGATTCCGTGTTATGCTAACCTGCTCGGCAGGTTCAGGCAGCGAGGAGAGTTCCAGCTCATGGAGGAGTCACTGAATTATTATTTTTTAAGGTTTTAAAAGCACTGAGGCAATTTACATTTCAATTTCCCCTTTTTAAACATTTATAGAGAGGAAGAATACAGTGAGCGCTTACACGGGCAAGAGGACAAATTCAGCTCTGAAATTTCCTCTGGGAAAAAAAAAAATAGTAAACAAAATAGTAAAATAAGATAACTTCTTGAAGGGAGGGGTTGTATTTTTATTTTTTCTCTCTTTTCTGGTCCATTTACTACCTGCTGGTGGCTTCTTGTTAGAGTGGGGAGCCGGGAAGTGCTTGGCAGTGACAAAAGTCTGAGTGATTTCTGCATTTCGGAGTTTAAAAGAAAGCAAACTAGTACTCTTTTAAGCAATATGGCACCAAAATCCATTGGCATAATGTCATTGCTGACAAATCTTGGAGTCACCAACACTCCTCTTGCTCACAAAGGGTCCAGGGAAGAACTGCTACTTCTCCAATGTCCTTGGTAGAAAGGGATCATCCCTCTAATCCTCAAACTGGAATAAACAGTTGTCCCCAATAGGAAAATGATCTCTCTTCTAAACCACTACATTTTAAGCACATATATTAATATAAAGAAATAAGTGGGATCACAGAGTGTTGTTGGACATGATGAAAGTTGCCCAGCTTTCCCTTTGAGGGTTCTTCTCCCCATTCAGATCAGCTCACCCAGTGAGCAGAGTGATTTAAACGTGCCTCTTATTTTTCAGGAAGGTGAAAATAAGCTGAAAATAAGCTGGTCTGGGTTGAAGTGCCTTCCCAGGTACCACAGTTCCGTTCCAGCACATGTTGCACCTGGACCAAAGGGTCTCCTCCTGTGGCAGCTGCTCCAGGACCTTCCTTCAAACCCCAAATTCACTCCCCACACACGTTAGGCCAAGTGGAAAACCATCAGCTCGGGGATTAATTCCTGCAATACCCCCTTTTTACTTCCTCTTACCAGTTCTTGCCATGACCCAGTGCCTCCTGAAGTGGCAGCATCGCTCCTTCAGCAAGGACCTGTTGGACACCTCGTCCTTTCCCCGGCAGTTTTGGCTGTATTTATGGTGAGAAATGAGTGCCGCTTTCTCCTCGCACATTAGGGCTGCTGAGCTGAAGAAAATGGGTATAACTTTTCTCTTAATTCTATAATCTTATTATCCGAGCTCCAATAAAAACTGGTAATGAAATCTGAGGATATTGAGAACTTGGATTTTTTTCCATTAAGTTTAACTTGGTATTTTTTTTTTCAAGCAATGTGGTACTTACCATAGTCCAACTCTTTTTAAGGCTACCCAGGGAAACATAAACCCTTGCAGCAAGCCATTCTCTGTCAAAATTACATCTGACCTGCATATTTTTGCAATTCTCTGATGCATTATACAGTCAGATCAGGTTGTTCCTTGACCAGTTGTTCACCCCTATCAATTGCATTAGCATTTAACCTGTCAGTTTAAATTACAAAGGTAACAAAGGTTTAGGAAGGTTACAATAGATCCAATCTCACACACAAGTGTGGAAGAAGAATCTTAAATCATCCTTCGATGCCCGTGTTATTTTTTCTCCTGACATACATTTAGTTACCTTCTAGAAGCATCTCTGGGCAACTTTTTATGGTAACACTACATGAGATCAGCAAAACTTGTCAGATAAGAGCAGCACTAGCAATAAGATGGGCATGTATATTTTATTTGAACTTGGAGTGCATCTCCTGTGTCTTTACTCAGCTTCTCTTCTATTCTCCGTCCTTTTTCAGGGCTGAATTTCCTCCTGTTCTGTCTCTGGAGATTCTATTCTTCATTGTATCTGATTAGTAAATTAGGTGCTGTTCATAAGAACATCATCAAGGATTGAAGTCCTTTAAATCCTTAATCCCTTAGACTTGAATAAACTCATAGGATTGCTAAGGCTAGAAAATACCTCTGAGCTCATCAAATCCAACCAATCACCACTAAACCATGTCCTCAGGTGCCACATCCACATGGTTTTTGAACATTTCCAGGGATGGTGACTCTTCCACTGCCATGAATAAATTTTTCCTGAGATCTTATCTAAACCTCTCTAAACATGAAGATACTGTGCCTGCAAGAGGGACAGAGCCATCATCCTGTGCTGGAGACATCAGTTTTGGGGTGGGGTATTAATAAACTACCAACCTATAATTCCAGCACACTGTGGAAAAACCTGTTCTCTTTTAAACCAATGAAGATGCCCAGAAAAACCTGGAAGGCATAGGAATTTTACCTGGGATTATTCATATTTCAATGACATCAGAAGTCCAACTAGAGGTTGTTTGAATACAAAATATGACATAATTCCTATGACATCTGCCCTTACCAACCTCTCTGTGCCCCTCTCCACACCAACCCAGGCTGGGCAGTAACATAACAACACTCCACAGCCTTTGGAAAAGCTAAACCTGCACATCATGGGTCAAAAAATGCCCCTGACTGAAGAATTAGGAAAAAACACAACCACAAAAGCAAAATCCTCATTCTGTTAACTCATAAACACATTTATTTATGTATTTATACATATGTGTGTGTGTTTACAATATATTATGCACATATATTTATGTATTGATACATAAACATGTATTTCTAATGTAAGAATTGCTCTCTTTTTCAACAAAGTGAAACAAAGAGCTTTCACCAATAACATTCCTATGCACAAAGCTCCCACCAAAGTTTGCCTGCATGGAAAATGCAGCTTTAAGACAGTAAAGCAGCAATATTAAAGGCAAAGCCAGATTGTGGCTCTGACTGAGCTCAGGAAACATATTTCTTTCAAAACATGGAGATATTTTTAAATTATTGTTTCCAGCGTGTCCAGAACACATGTTAAAGAGGCTCTAAAATAGCAAAACCTGCACCCTGAGTTTGAGCAATGGATAAAAGCTAAAAATAATGTGGAAAAACTAGTTTAAGGCTATATCTTGCTCCAAATGCCCACGTTGCCACACGCAGCTGTGGCACATTGAGTGTGCCATGATGAATGGGGTTTAATAAGCAGGAGAGCAGAGCCTGCCCTACATTTGGCTGGAGTGCTCTGCTGCTGCAATGAGGACGTGCTGCATTCCTCTCCCAGCCTGGAGCAGCTGCCTCAGCCTTGGGCAGAGAGGGCTGGGACAGGGTTTGAGAGCCTGCTCTGGGCAGCACAGCTGATTGCTGGCATTGTCTGGGTGTAAATATCCAGATATGCAGAGAGATTTCAATGCATAACTGAGGGAATCGGGGAATCAGAATCACACAGTGGGGTGGCTTGGAAGGGAATTTAAAGATTGTCCTATTCCACCCCCTGCCATGGGCAGGGACACCTTCCACTATCCCAGGGTGCTCCAAGCCCTGTCCAACCTGGCCTTGGACCCTTCCAGGGCTGGGGCAGCCACAGCTTCTCTGGGCACCCTGTGCCAGGGCCTTGCCAGTGACCCTCATAGGGAAGGATTCCTTCTAATATCCAACTTAAATCTAAACCCCCCAACTTGTTAAATAAATTGGACTTGATGATCTTTGTGAGCGCCTTCCAATGCAGAATATTCTACATTCTATGAATTTTAACAGGAATAAGACATGAAAAGCAGGTTTATGCTATCAGTACATAATTTGGATTCTGCAGTGATCTCTTTCCAAAAGGTTGAGTTGTATAACCTGTTCCATGATACAGGAATCCTCCAGACTGTGTTGTCCTGCAGGCAGGGGATGGTGAGTGAGGGGGTTTCTTTGGTGCTTGTGTTAAATTTCCATGTGTTGGCCAGATGCTGTTCTTGGAGCCCCAGTGAATCGGGGCTGCTGTGATCTGCTAATTGTTTTGACACCATGGGAGTTGAAAAGCACTGGTGAACACTTGGCTCCACTGAAATGTGTGTTTTAGTTAAATGACCCCAGGGATGATCAGAGTCAATTTTCCTGCCTGTGTCTGCTGCCCTGGTGCTTGAGGTGGTTCTGGTCAGTGCTATAGAAAACAAGCCACTATTTAGTTAGTTCTCTCGGTGTAGCACACAAAGAATAGGAGAGCCTGTTCAAAGCCAGGGGCTCCAGCTCAAGGAGCCACTTAAACTCAAGCCCTAATCAGGACAACACTTGAGTGGATCCCTGCTTATCTGTAAGCACGTGCTTGAGTTTCACTGGTCTGCATGGGGTTCACACCCAGCTTTAAGCGTCAGCACATGCTCAAGTGCTTTTCCAAGATGTTTTCCAGAACCTCAGCCTAAGTGAGAAAAATGAGTGTGTCACAGTCGACCACATTTGAATATATTGCTGCTGCCTTTGCGACTGCGGGGAAATCCTGACCAACTTCGTTTCCCTGCAGGTCTGAGCAATTATTTCCCACTTATCCCTTTGCTCTCTCCTCAGACACCCAAGGAAGCAGTGGACTTTTGCTGTGGAAGATAACCTCCATTCCCTGCTCCTTCAGGCATGGCTTGAAGGACAGAAGAATGTTGGCTCTTGGAAAGAATTTGTTTCAGACTCATCCATTAAAATCAGTGTGTTGCTACTTCCACAGTTGACTTGTAATGACTCCCAGGAGTTTCTCTCCCAGAACTGAGGTCAAATGTATTGACTTTTCTTTCTTTCCTCGCAGCTTTTCAACACTGGACAAATGATTGTGTTGATAATTAAACTTTCACAAATGGAAGGCACAGCAATCACAAGGAAGGACTGTGACTCTACCCCTACTTGATGAACTTGCAGCCTGTTGGGGAGTAAATATTCTTCATGAGTGGAACAGTGTTAATTAGGGATATTTTCAGTTTAAAGACAAAAAGGAGGAACTCTTGAAATTACCCAGCCTAATTTCTACCCAGTTTTGACTCTTGCTGGGCTGCTTGTTGCAGTGGTCAGAATCAGCTGGTTTTTACACCAAAGAAGGACAACATGGTAGAATTAGCACATGGAGGATTCTTCTAAAAGAGAATGAATGAACTGCCCAGGATTCAAATCAAGGGTGGGGTGAATTAACATCAGGCAGAGATACTACAGTAGAGAACAGGGAAAACAAGGATTTAGAAGGACTTGTTACAGTGGCAATGTGTATGCTAACAAATTACAGAAGCATTTAGGAAGAACTTCCCTTGTGGTGCACCTCTTTCCAGTCTTATTTCCAGCCTACAAACCTTGGGAGTTCTCTACATCCTTGTGATCAACAGCCAGAACACTCCCTGTGTTCTCACATCCCTTTCTGGTGCTGCCTGAAGCCCTTGGAGTCCCTGGGAGGGCTCAGCTGGGATGGGAGGCAGAGCTGGTCCTTCAGCTGCTCTTGGCTGGAGCTCCTCTGCTTTCAAGTGCTGAGACAGAAACACCTTCACTCAGCAGCTGCAGGCAGGACTCACCACGAAACAGGAGCAGAGCCACTCTGGAAAGGCAGCCCCATTCCCTGAATCCCAGCCCAGTCTCCCCCACTCCTCTCTCTCCTAACACACAGCACATCAGCACAAGCCCTTGCTGTGTCCCATCACTGAGATGGCCAATTTTCACCCCTTCTCCCATGACAGCCACATCTCAGCTACCCTCCATCCAAAGCTGTGTGTCAGAGCCCCCCAAGCCAGGAAATGCCCTCTTCCCTCTCCAGGAGCACTACCTCCTCCTGCAGAGACTTAACCTTTCATGGCCCCATCTATCATCCTAATTAGGCCTCTCAAGTGGGGGTTACCTGACCAACATGACTCGATTCAACCTCTCTGTCCTGGTAGTGGTGGAAAACCCACTCAACCACAGTTTTCCTGAGCCATTTATCAATGCTCTCCTCAGAAGGTCTGAAAGCTGAAACGGAAAAAATGTGGACCAAACCAAAGATGCATTCTTACTTTTTTTTAATGTCCAGCAGTGACTGTAATTAACTATTGGAAGAATTTTCAAAAGTTAAGGTTAATTTTTTCCATCACCAGACTTTTTGAGGTCCAGATGGGATGCATTTCCATGCTGTGATTCAAACAGGAATGAGTCCAGAGAAGTCCTGGATGATCATAATGACCCCTTAATGTTTATGAGACCACATCAATACTGACCCTGAGGAGGAGGTACCAACCTGGATTTGAATCCAGGAGATGGGCTCTGAAGCTGTGAGATGCTGCTGCAGGAGGCTCCCAGAGACAGGAGCTCCAGGGGACACGTGGCAGCAGAACATGTCCTGTTCAGCACCTGGACCTTCATAACTCCATGGGGGCATCTCCAGAGCCCTGGGACCAGGTGGGTGCCTGGCAAACCCACATGCCAGCAGCAGTGAGGCCAATTAGAGTTTCAAACATGCCAACAAGCTCCTTGTTCTTAGGCCTATCTGTCATTAGTATTTACTGATTTACTTCAGCCCTTTCTTTTCAGGAGGTGAAAGAGGCAAAGCATTTTCTTCCCAGCCCCAAACAGACCTCCTGTCTTGCCCTCCCTCACACATACCCACGTTCTTTGGGTTTCTAGTCCCTGATTCCATCAGGAACTAGTGAAAGCCTGCTGTTATTGCCTGAGAGAGGGAAGAATTGAAACACAGACCTGCGGGAGGGGATGACTCAGGGGCTGGTTTACCAGCAGTTTCACTAAACACGTGTTTACAGACACCCCTTTCAACCTGTGGGTTTTCTTGGCATGATGGAAAGTGACACGAAATGAAAGAGTCTCAGTTGCACAGGAAGAGATCCAAGATCTCTTCTGATGCAGGGACAGATTACAAGAAAGTGCCCCCATTGTCTGAGCAGGATATCATTTACAGGGCGAGCAAACTGCTATAAATGAATGAGAACACCTTGTTCTGCATGAATCACACCTCTGTTTCCACTTTGCTCCAGCCCCATGGAAACATTTTTCCTTAAAGACCTCTTGACACTGTCACCAGCTCTGCAGATTGCTCGTGTTTTGTACACAGGAAAAGTCACTTTTGGAGGAGCACTTAGGTGAAAGTAGATAGACTTTTCTACTCCGAGGAATAAGCTCTCATAAATCTGCCAGAGCACATTCATTTGTCTTGTGAGCTCTCCTCGAGCCCCCCATATCTGTGCTCATCAAGGTCACATCTGTTGAAATGTGCACAGGGAGGCTGAGCCAGGCACGAGGGAAATACAGATTTGTGAACCTGTATTGCAACAGCCCAAGCAATTAATATGATCCAAACATCCCATTCCATGTCGTTATTATAAACCTAGTAGTATTTATTTTCATTACTGGGGACTTAAGAGATGAGAGGGGCAGCAGCAGCTTCAGGGTACAGCTGCAGGTGGGAGAACCCTCTCTTGACCCACGTGCCCCCAGATGAAGAGCAGCTCTGAGAGCCCCTGGCAGGGGCTGATGGATATTTCAGTGAAGTCTTGAGGTCTCTTGTTAGTTTTGAGCTGAAGCAGAGATGGGACAGGCCATGGCTTCAGCACAGCTGCTCTTGCATGGACCGAGGACAGAGAAACACCACCACGAAACCTGGGTATGGCTGGAACCCTGATTGCCTTCTCTCTGATGGCATTTTCAGATTGGAGGCAGTGTCACCCCAGCAAAAGGTCTGGCTTTGAGATGATAAGCAGACTTCTCAGCCCCTTTGCTCCCCTGCAGGACTGCGAGGAAAGCCAGCCCTGGGATACCTGCAGGGATCAGCATCTATCGCTTCCACTTGTGCCCAGGGAAAAATGCTCTGGGCAAAGTAACTAATAAATGTAACCCTTTGCTATCCCTGTCCTGAGCATCATCCTGATCCAATGAATAGTCCAGCACCTCCTTTCATCCTCAAGGCTTGTCTGGCCACCTCTTTCTCTGAGCTGAGGGATATGAGTGAAACATGGAAGCAGGCAGAGAGGAAGTGTAGTTAGCATTCGTTCATTGCTTATGTACAGGCTGTCAGAACTAATGAAATTTGATAACAGACGGGCAGCCATCAGCTTCGTGGTGTTATTTATCTTCCTCACTCCTGGCCTTACATCCCAGGCAATCCTTCATTCATCTTTAAAAATGCCAAGATGACTAAGCACAGGACCCACCTCCCCAGAAAACTAACAACTTGTGTGAATACGTGGAGATAATTAATAATCACCTGGCTCGACTGAGGAGTGACTGCCAGGCAAAATATTCGCATTGATTTCCCCCAACCCACTTCCCCTCTCCCACTGAGCTTCCCCAAACTTCAAAAACATCCATTACTGGGGATTTCCCCCCTCCCCCTTCTGCCATCTCTCCTCAAACTACACCAGATGTTTGCAAAGACATTCCTGGGCTGGAGGCACTCATGGATGGCGCTGTGGGCACAGCCTGCCTTGCACAGCGCCCCATTTGCATCATTTATCCTGAAAGGTGCCAGCAAGGCTTGACAGATTCATTTGTAAGAGCTTTGTAGGGGATGATGCAAACTGATGCAAAGCATATGAGTGACACCGGCTTCATTTGCCACCTGTTAATGGCAGGAGACAGCGGGGGAGGAAGGAGGAGATGTAATTCTGTGCCTTCAAACAGCCTCCGCTGGTGAAATAGTGGTGGTTGCCCATGCTTGGGGGGCTGAGCAGGAATTTATCAGGAGAAGAAAGGCACCCAAAACGAAGCACTTTTGCCTCCAAAAGGAGTGATGCACCTTTGTGTTACAGTGACACTCTGTGTGTGCAGGAGAATTAGCTTTGCTCCAGGGCTGGGACCTTCCAGAGCATTCAGCTTCTCTACATTGGTCAACAATTACTTACTTGCAGTTGTCAGCATAACAAACTAACACTGACCAGCTGTAAAATTACTCCTTAAAATATCTGAAGTAAATTAGGCTTTCCACTTCCCCATGAGCTGTGGGTCTAGGCTGTCTGCAGGCTCGGGTGAGCCTGTTATAGGTGGTTCATCTCTAGCCAGGAACACCAGGATTCCTTCTTTTCCTCCAAGTGGAGGTTTCAGCCACTAATTTTGGACCACATATTCAAAATCAGTCTTATTTAGTCACAACCAGTGAAGAAAGTTGTGATAAGGCAGCAGAAATGTACTTCTATTTGTAGCTCCCGGTACGTGTTTGAGATTGCTCTGGTTTTTCTGTAAAAGGGATTATGATGCTGTGAATGTTCACACGGGTGAAAGAAAATAACCCAAACAGCTGCCTCCACTTAAGCACCAGACTTTTCAGAGGATTTTGGGAAGGGGAGGAATCTGGGACTTCAGAAACAAAGCCAGCCTACTTTGAGGTAGCTATGAAAGAGAAGGGAAAAACCCAGCCCCAAAACACCCTACTAAAGAAAGGTGCTAACTCTGCCTCTAGAGATCATACAAAGATAGGAAAAGCTACGAGGAAATAGGCTCAGGATAATGAGATACTGAAAAAACAACTCTGCCTCTGCCTTTCATGGGGTGATGCCTGAAAAGCAGTCTCTGTGCTCCTCATAGGCCAGCTAAAGGAGAGAGATTAGAATAAAATTTGAAGTGAGAGGGGTAAATCTACATCTGCACATCCCATCTCCTCTGAGCTGAGGCTGTCTGTGAATCAGCCACACCAGGACAAGGTGGGCTGTAGGATCTCCTCCTCACAGGACAGGACTAGAGGTTCCCCCTCTACATGTTTTTCTCTCCTTTTTCAAAACTTCCTCAGTCTGATGGGGTTTTTTTTCTATTTTTCCCATGGTTTTCGGATCAAGGCAACAACCTGCTGACAGGTTGCAAATAAGAATCTTGAGTGAGCCTTATCTTTAAGGGCGAATTCCAATTAACTTCATCTTGGAAACAAAGTAACAGACTTAATTGTGACTCTCGGCTCGGTTTGAGCTCTCCATTCACGACCTGCAAGGGATGGAGATGCTCCAAACTCTCCCTGAATAACCAAAGAAATCCCAAAGTCAAGCAATAACTGGGCTA
Source organism: Xenops minutus (assembly GCA_035221455.1). Taxonomy (NCBI): domain Eukaryota; kingdom Metazoa; phylum Chordata; class Aves; order Passeriformes; family Furnariidae; genus Xenops; species Xenops minutus. Next base: position 2,722,118 of record JAWWEE010000021.1, read on the forward strand.
TGGAGTCATGACAGCATCTCTGCAATAGTTTAAATGAGATTTTTTCTGTGCCTCTGCCTCTTTGGACAGACACATCTGTCCTCTTCCTCACTATTTGTGCAGCCAAAAAGGGGGACCCTGGGCTTTCCTGGTTCCCTCATCCTGCTCTGCCCTGCTGAGCACTGGGCTGTGGCAGGAAGCCAGTTGGGGTGCCTGAGCATCCTCTTTATTTGAAATTTTGCCTCTTGGGAACTGCAGTGGGAGAGTTGTATGACTGACAGGCTGACCTGCAGGGAAGGAAGGCTGGAGAAGTGAAAATCCCTGGAAAAAGGACACTTTTATCCCTTCCTTCCTGGATGATGGATCTCATGGCTGCAGTCCCACGATTATTATATTCTCTTAGGAACAGGGTGCTTCTTCAAAGCAGGTCCTGTTGCAGTGGACTCAAGCCAGGAGCAAGGGGAAAGCTGACCTTGCTCCAGTGCTGTGTGATTTGGGGGAGCCCCAGTCAGCCAGGGATGCAGCTGCATCAGGAAGAGGGGAGGGAGAAATAATTTCTTCTTGAGAGCCAAACACCATTGCCTGTTTCTTGGTTGTTGGTGTGTTCTGGGGGGTTGTGCCTTTTCTTCTGCAGCTCAGCCCAGGCACAGCTTTGCTTTTGGTTGCTGAGGGATTTGGAGCTGGTTGGAAGGCTGCAGTCTGCATCCCCTCTGTTTCCCCTCTCCTTCCCCTCTGCTTCCCCTTGCCTTCCCCTCTGCTTCAAGGAGTTGTTGCTCTGATACCTCCCAAGCTAAAGCAGCACCTCAGGTTGGGAAAATTCCAAAGCCCCTTTCTCAGGTTAAAGAAAGTGGGATGTCCTGCCTCAAGGATTCACTGATTTTGGCCTCTGCTCAGTAAAATAAAAGGGAAAATCTGGAAAATCTCTTGAGGTTTCTGCCTTTTCCTCCAGCCAACAAAGTGACACAGCCAGAACTCAGACTTCTTCCTTCCCTTGTGACTGAGTTAGTGCCTCCTGTCCCAGCTTACAGGGGAAGATGTGGTGGTGCTACAGCATTGATTTTCCCAGGGACACTGCAGAGGGGAAAGCCACACTAAGAGTAACCAAGGTCAGGCTTGTGCTCCTCCATCACCCCAGTGCTCTGCAGGACAGAGGTGGGAACATGTGGGACCAGCACAGGGGGCTTTCTTCAGGGCTTGGAGAGAGGATCCCCAAGATCAGGGCATCTCCCACTGCCCCGACCTGAGCAGGTGTTATCCTTTCAGACAGGGAGGATGAAATCCCTGAGGAAAGCAGTACCGGCTCCCACTTGAGGATCTAATTTAATGAGCAGCCTCCCATTGACTGGAATGGATCTGGACTCCGTCACAGGCAAGTAATCTGGGTCTGGATCTCATACAAGTGTCTCCAACAGATTTTATTTTGAATTCTATTTCCAGGAGACACCAGTGAATAGAGAAAGCCATTTTGCCTACAATTAAGAGCAGTTCTGCTGCTTCTTTCCGGTGTGAACATTCAACCAAGTCCCTTTGTCCCCGTGCAGTCCCAGCCCCATCACACCCTGTGGCCCCTCGTGCACCAGCAGAGTTCCTCCCTAAAATCACAGGTCCCAATCAGGCAACCAGCCAAGAGACCAGACACCCATCCCACTGCCAATATCCGCTGTCCTTCCCTGGCTCAGCAGCACCTGCAGTCCCCCATTGCACTGCCAGCCCCCCTCTCACACCACGGTCACGGACAGGGCTAATCCCTGGAGGGCACCAGGATGGCCAGGACACCCAATCCAGAGGATGAATTCAGAGAGGAAGGACTTTTGTGACTCATCCTAATTGGCCATGTGGACTAAGCAGCAGATCCTGGTTGCCTGTGCTTACAAGGTTTAATTTTCTAATTGAAATTTCATGGAAAAGCTGCACCTTTCTGATTAGTCACCCCAGCATGAACACTCTGTCTATACACAGACATCTGCCCTCCGGACTAACCTTTCTAGAAGCTGCATCAACACAGTAATGCTAATAAAAATATCCATCTGTGCTTAAAGATAAACAAAGCATTAATACACCAAACTGCGGCTTAGATTCTATTAGAGTCAGCTTTAATGATATTACACATCTGTTAGGATGTATTTCCCACCCGGGCCATCTCGCTCTTGCTTTCTTAAATATCTTTGTATGAAAAAATGTGAGAGCGTTTCCCTGGGAGCCCTTTGAGTGCGTCACACTCACAAGCAGCCCTGCTCCAAAAGCCCCTTTCCCTGAGACACCCTGCTGGGACAGGGCTTGGGGATTAGGGTCTGTAACCTAAACATTATTGTACTTTAAAGTAAATGTTCCCCTCTTGGGTTTCAGAGCCTCTTCAAAGGGCTGTTTTCTTCCCTTCCTTGGCAGCGGGGGAAAAATATTTCAAACCCCAGAAACCAGACACTTTGCTGAGCTCCTGCAGGACTGTGTGTGTGTGCCTGGATGTACCCAGGGAAAATGTGGTGGCCAAATGTCCCCTGGCACTGCCAGCCTGGACTTGCTGCAAGGCTTTCCAGGCTGGAGACACTAACCCTGGGGATTTGTTCCTTTTTACTGTACATCCCAATGCATAGTAAGTGGCACGTAGGGGAAGGGGACAAGCTTCAGTTTTGACCTCATTTTTTTTTTAACAGACCTCTCCGAAAAATAGAGGAAAACTGATTTAATGTGTTGGCAACCTTATCTTAAGAGATCTGATCGATCTGTGTCTCCCACCAGTTCTTCTAAAAGGGTGGTCTTATCCTGTTATCCATGCATGGCAAAGTTGTCTGGAAGTTGAAGCCTGGAATTCATGGGATTGGGATATAATTCTGCCTTTCCCCTTCCCCATGCCTCCTGTCCACCCTTGTAAATGGGAAGAGGAGTCACTGCCTGTCCTCCACCCCAAAGGGGAGCTTAGCTGATGAATGATGAATATTTTCATCCTTGCCAAGCTTTAGAGCTGGGGCTAAAAAACAACACAGAACTATCTTTGCCCTCATTGCTGGCCCTTTGGACAGACAGCTGCTTATTCATCATCTGAAACCTGAGTGCTAATTAGAGACAAATGTCAGATAGGGCCAAACAAAGGCTGAGGACACCCCGAGCAGTAACAGGGTGCTCTGTGCCTGTCCAGGCAGAGGAGCCGTGTCCCCAGCGTGCTCCCTCCTGCCTCCATGGCGTATCCCAGCATCACCAAAGGCTTTGGGGCACTTTCTGCTCCCAAGGAGCAAAGCAACAGGACAGGAGACAGCCTCAGGTTGCACCAGGGGAGGTTTAGATTGGATATTAAGGTGAACATCTTTACCAAAAGGATAGCCAAGCAAAATGGAACAGGCTGCCCGGGGAAGAGGTGGAGTCACCATCCCTGGAGGGATTTAGAAAATGTGTGGATAACCTGAAGCAACCAGGAATCACAGCAAATCTGATACGCTGTGGAGATACCCCAGGATGTCACAGGTGTTTGCCTGGCTTACCTGCCAGCTAGGGAGTGGTTCCATGAGCTCAGGTTGGGGTGTGCAGGTTTTAGAATTATCTGTTACTGCTCTGCATTAGACAAAGTGCAGCTGTTGAGACACCTGAGGAGCTCAATAAGAGCAGAGAAAGACGCCTGAAGTATCTGTGAGCTCTCCAGGAGGTGAGAGAAAGTAGGCAGCCAAATCTCCTGTTTCTGCCTCGTTCCTGTTAACACAATATCTGATGTTACTTTCCCATCTGGAGAGATGCCATTCACGTATTTCACTTTTAGTGTGAAACAGGGTGTTGTGGTGCTGTGGCTCAAAGGCTGCCTTTCAGAGGAGAGCTCCAAAGGGGAGAAGGCATCCCACAGGAAGCAGCAGATTGGAAAACCAGAGCATCCTAGCTCAAAAAACCCCAAAGCAGAACACCGGTTTCCAGGAGAGAAAATCATATTCCTCCCGTGGAGGAAACGGAGATCCTTTTGCCACACGTGGCTCACTGAAGTTTGGCAGAGAATATTTGCAAAGTCACCAAGTGTGATTTGTGACCAGCTGCTGATGGGAGAGGGTGGCAGAAGCCTGGTTGGACTGTGATGGGGAGCTGGTGGGGTGGGAAGATCCCACCAAGTTCCTCGTGCCACCTCAGCAAGGCTCTGCTCCATCAGCCTGGTGGGTGCCATGGCAGGAAAGGCTTGGAAGGGAAAACATGGCCCAAAAGTCGCTCCTGCAGGGTGGTTTGTGAGGCTCAGGCAGAGAAGCCTCCCACGGGAGAGCAGCCACACCTGGCCCTGTGTCACCCGTGGGTCCCTCTGCAGCACAGCCCACCCCAGCCTGCTGAGAGATGGTTTAACGAGGGAGATTTTTAAAAGCTACGTTTCTTCAAAGGATTAATTTGTCTTTTGATGCGGCGAGCACTGACGAATGCTGCTTTCCCTATCACATTCAAACACACACCATTTTAGAAGTTAATAAACCCATTTGCTGCCAAATAACTGGGTTTTTTTTTTCTTTCCAATTTCGCTCCGTCAGGATGATAAGAGGTTTAATGTCTTCGTGGCTTCTCCTTCTTCTTTCAGTAGCTAAATCAGGTGTAACTATCACTGCAGGGAGCAGCACTTTCTCCCTGTTATCCAGCCATTATTCCCTTTCCTCAATGCCATTCCCTCCCCAGCTCATGCTGACGACAACAAACGTGTTGCTGCTACTTTGTGTGATCTGAAGGACAATATTTCCACCTTCCATGGCCTCTGGGGAGCTGAGAGGACGGTCCAGATCATGAGAGCTTGTTTACCCTCTTGCAGGATGCAGTGTCCTCACAGAGAGAGGACCACATGGCGTGGGGAGAGCTCTCCTGCTCCCTGAATTGTGGCAGAGCTTTGGAGAAACACTTTGTCATGAGGAACCTGCTGTCCTCTCCTAGCACCAGAAACAAGAGCAAGCCAGGATTAATGCCCTGTGGGATGTTTCATCCCAAAAGTACAGCAGCAGAGGCTCTGTGAACATTTTGGATGGTTCAGCACCACTGGCAATGGCAGAGGAGCAGCACCAAGGGCTGCTGGATCTCAGCCTTCAAGAAAGAATCATGGAACCATTTAGGTTGGAAAAGATCTCTAAGATGACTGAAGCCAACCATTGACCCAGCACTGCCAAGTCCTGTCCCCAAGTGCCACATTTAGACATCTTTGAGCACTTCCAGGGATGGTGATTCCATCACTGCCCTGGGCAGCCCCTTCCAAAGCCTGACCACCCTTTCAGTGAAGAAATTCTGCCTGATACCCAATATAAACCTCCACTGGCACAACTTGTGCTTCCCTACACATGCTCCAACACCTGGAGCAGTCCAAGGAAACCACGGGGCTGGTAGGAGACAGCCATGGCAATGCTGTGTGTGCTTGTGCCACTGCTCCAAACTCTGTTCTGTGAGAAGACTTGGCTCTGAAAAGCACAATGAACTCTCCAGTTTGGAGTAAGAGGATTTTTGTCTTTTCAGGCTTCAAAGGAAAGAGACAAAGAATGAGCTTAAAATTCATGCATCGATTCAAGGAAGGGGTTTCTTTGACATTTGTATCAGCAAAACATGCAAGCATCTTCTAACTCAAAGACTAAGAGCTTATTGGGGCCTAAACCACAGATCAGCTAAGTCCACAGAAAATTTTCCATTGATTTCACCGGGCTTTGCATCAGGCTCTAAGAGTAAAAAAAATGTGATTAATAAGATGAGTCCAAGGAAAAAAAGATATGGTTGGAGGCAGGAAAAGGACTATGAGCAAGGGCTGTAAAACTTGAGAGCTTTCTCCCCACAAATGCTCAGTAACCTTAAACCATAACCTGGCATCTGGATACAGCATCTTCCTGGATAGCAAAATCTCAGCTTCCCAAGTCTGCAATTCCCAGTTTCCCCCTGCCAATTTGGTTCCAGCATGCGCAGCCTTCTCATTTTTCATCCGATGCACGTGAAGAATCCAGAAGCAGTAAGCTCTTTTTGCATGGTCTGGGGTTTTTTTCCCCCAGATTCAGAGCTCTGAAGCCATTTCAAGTTGTCTGCTGCAAGATCACAGCCAGGCACTCGGAGCAGCAAGGCGGAGTTGCTTCGTAATCAAGATCTGTTCTCTTCATTTGAATGCATCCATGCTTACACCAGGAGATTTTGACTGTAAAATATACGCTCTTTTTTATCCTTGAACTAATTTTAATCTTTCTTTTTCACTTGTCACTTTGTTGTTCACAAAGCTCGCTTTTTCTGCTGAGGGTTTCAGCAGAATGCATTAAAGTGAAGGCAGATAACAAGACCTAATAACCCTCTTTATCGCAAAATAAATAAGTGGAGGAACAACCCTTCCATTTAGGTGTTGCAGATATAATTGAATGTTCCTTTGAAAACTCTTTGATCAATGTAACTTGTTAAACTTTTTTGCTTTTGTCTCAAATGTAGCTTCTGGTCTTTTCATGTCGGATGAAAAGCTCAGTTACTCAGCTTGGCTTTATCTCCAAGTGAGTAGTGGGGGGGTTTTTTGGGAATGGTTTCTCCGTGCCTTGTGGGGCTTCATAACACCAGGTAAACCCTTACCCACTTGAGAGGGGAAGGCTGGCACTGCTGCCAGCTGAGAAGGGGCATTCTGGCTGCCTCGCTGGGGCCACCATTGCCACTTTCTCCACAGTAGTAGAATAAACTCCCATTTATTATCCAAACTCTGTATTGCACACGCACAAAGACATAAAAGCACACTTGCCTCCAGGTCTTGGCAGCTTTACCAGGAACTAAATATTTATCCTGGCAGCATCAAAGCCTGACAATAAAAAGAATTGCTATAATATAAAATGAATATGCGCTTTGTCATCTGGAGGTCGAGGCATTAGCAGGAGAGAACAAACCGTGGGCTCACCGTGTCCTGCCCCCTGGGCTTGGCCATCCTCACGTGCTCCAGGGGAAGGGATAAAAAACTTCGAGCAGATAACTCACTCAATGATCTATTTAAGCAGGTTGTTAAATAAAAAGCCTGTCAAGTCAGCTTAAGATATTTCAAGATTGATTTTTAATTACTGCATTAATCAAGAGCTCTCCAATCTGTCCTAGATAAACTCAAAATCAGAGAAACACCAGAAGTAATGACTGAAAGGGAACAAATCTGTGGTACTCAGGGTTTCAAGCCCAGCCCTATCACACACTGAAGAAAACTGGCTTTTTCCAGCAAGTGTCACTGGAGCCCCTGGGTGCTTTTTGGAAATAACCCCCTCATGGCTGAAGTTCATGCCCTGCTGCTTTCTGGATTCATTATTTCTTTTATTAATAGCCTAATTTTCTTGCTCGATTCCTTCCCCCCCCACCACTTTTTCTTGTATTTCTCAACAATCTCAGTTAAAAATACATCCCCACTTATTTTCGACCTCTCAACAACAATCTAAAAAGTTATTCTCCATACAAATCTCCAAAGTCAGATTATTTGAACTTCAGAATAAATGGGCTTTGCATATAAGTAGCTGCCTTTAGCACCCTCCAAGATTCCCATGCATCCTGCACAAACACTGGCATGGAGAGATAAAGCAACTTGCTAAAGTTGACACACAAGGTCCAATTTGGGTGACGACCCATCATTCTCCCACCTTTGCCACTGCAATCCGAACCCAAGATCACAAGCCCCTCTGACAAAAGCTCTGATCTCTACTTCAGTTGTATTTTTAGAGAGTGGTTCAGTGTTGGGGAAGGATCCCTTTCATCCCAGGAGCTGGGACGTGATACTTTCATGGCTCGGTGCTGGCTTGCCCACATTAATCTCCCCTTTGATGAGGAGCTCTGCCCAGAGGATGACAACTTCTTGAAGAATAAAGATTCACTTTTGTTTCTCTCTGGAGTAAACCCAAACCTTTCTGATACACCTGCAATGGCAGGTTGCTGAGGAAATAGCTGCATTCGAATCACAGAGTCACAGAAACACAGAATGGTTTGGGTTGGAAGGGACTTTAAAGATCATTTTGTTCCACCCCCTGCCATGGCAGGGACACCTTCCACCAGCCCAGGGTGCTCCAAGCCCCGTCCAATCTGGCCTTGGACACTTCCAGGGCTGGGGCAGCCACAGCTTCTCTGGGCACCCTGTGCCAGGGCCTGCCCA
>JAWWEE010000021.1:2730258-2779087 GCA_035221455.1 Xenops minutus
CCCCTGGATCCCTGGGAGTGTCCAAGGCCAGGTTGGAGCACCCTGGGCTGGTGGAAGGTGTCCCTGCCATGGCAGGGGTGGGACAGGATGATCTTTAAGGTCCCTTCCAACCCAAACCATTCCATGGTTCTCTGATCCCCCTCCACCCACAAACCCTCAGCCTGAGGTTTGCAGGAGGCTTTGCAGGTGCAGCTGCACCAAGAGGTGCTCAGAGCAGAGGATCTCAGCTCTCGTGGCCACCAGCCAACCTTTGCCTTCCCTCTGGCTGCTGCAGGTGGATTTGGAGCTGCCCTCAGCAGGGTCGGTGTCTTTATTCCTGTAGCCAGCTGCCTGCTGCATTTCTGTGTTTTCACTGCCTTCTGCACTCCATTTCCTGGCAGTCTGGCACACTCTGTGTTTGAAAAGGCTGGAGTGGCAGGGCTGAGGCACTGAAGCTCCCAAAAGCATGCAAACCCTTTGGATGGTCCTCCTCCAGCTCCTCTTTTCCTGGCAGAACAGTCTGTGCCAGGCAGTGTCCCCACCGTGTCGTGTCCCTGGCTCTCCATGTGCCCTCTTGCCAAGCCCTGGAGCAGTTTCCTGAGCTCCCTGGCCAAGCAATCCTGCAATTCGGATCTTTCCTTTGGCTCTTGCTCTGTGGGGTCTGCACTGCTCCATCCTGCAGCCTGTACCTGCTCCAGGGCCCTTGGGAGCTACACTGAATTAAATTCCTATTTGCTGAGCTCAGCTGACTCCCTTCTCCCAGTGATTTTTTTTCCCTTATTGTTGCTGTCCACAGCCTGTTGTTATTTGAGACATCTCTGCTTTCACTCCTGCCCCAAAGGGCCCCTCTGCCCTGCCAGGGTGGGGGGCACAAAGGGATGGGGTTGGCACCAACCATGCTATGTGGGAGCCCTGCTGGTCCCCAGCTCTGCCCCAAGCCCCAGGCAAACACCCACACTGCTGGAGAGCTTCTCTCTAATCAGATTTACTTCTTACACTTCATCCTAATTACAAAGCATGTTGGTGGCACGGCCTGTGTTGCGCTCCTAAATTCAGTGTTTCCATCCCCAAAAGTGCCTTCCCAGGGTTACAGCGACTGTGGAACAAAGGCAAAGCCGCTCCATTCAGACTATTGTTCTCCCAGAAATGCCATTAAACTGCATTGCTTTCCTGCAGGGAGTGATTACAGAACCCCAGGGTGATGGAGGTTGGAAAAGACCTCTGAGATCACCAGTCCAACCTGTGCCTGATCCCACCTTGTGCCCCATCCTGGCGTTCCTCAGACACCTCCAGGGATGGGGATCCACCACCCCTGTGTAAGGACAATGGGAACGTGCCCTGAAGAGTCTGACCTAGAGCACAGAAAGCCTTTCTTTCTCTCACTGTGGACTTTGTGCTGGCTTTATCAGAGCAACATCTCAGCCTGAGCCTTGTGCTGCTGCCACGTCCTCCCTCCAGCAAAGAGCCCTCCTGCAGCTCAAAGGTGTTTCATCCTGGGGCCATCCACACTCAGGGATTCTCCATGGCAAGAGACTTCCAGCAAACTGCTTTTACTTTCTCTCCTGATCTTCTGCCTTTGAAGGGAGGACTCCTAGCAGCTCCAAGAGTGCTTTGTGAGAGCACCTGGGCTGGCTCACCTGAATGTCCCAGCAAGCTGGACAGACCTTCCATCAATCACTGAATTCCTTTCCCAATTAGAGTTCACGGGAAACAAAGTTTTGGGGACTGCTGTGGTTTATGAAGCTGATTTAATTGTGCACAGGGATGGCAGGAAACCTCCTTTGGTAAAAGGGGTGGTGTCAGAGCTTGCTGCAACTGGAAAGGCCAAGGTTTCAATTCCGAGCCCTTGTGCTTCTCTAGAGAGAACAGCAAATTTCACCCCAGCCTTCAGAAACCTTCCCTTTAGAAGCATAATGGGGAAATATTCTCATCAGATGTTCCAGCTGGAACAAAGCATTTCATTTTGAGGAAAGGGATAAGGTCAGATAATTCTGGCTGGTTGATCTTGTGGGACAGACGTGGAGCTGTTTCATTACTGCTCTCAAGGTTTCCTCACATCCCCACTTTATCTCCCTCCAGTGATGGTGGTGACCCGGGTGGAGCCTTTGATCCCTTTGTTCCACACGGAATCACTGAATCCTTTGGGCTGCAAAAGACCTTTAAAATCATCCAGTCCAACCATCCGCCAGCACTGCCAAGGCCACCACTGCCCCCTGTCCCCAAGGGCCACATCCACAGGGATTTAAATCCCCCCAGGGATGGGGACTCCATCACTACCCTGGGCAGTCTGTTCCAATGCCTGGCAGCCCTTTCCATGTGGAAACATTCCCAGTATCCAACCTGCCCCTGCCCCTTCCCTGTCCCACCTAAGCCCATTCCCTCTGCTCCTGTCCCTGTTCCCTGGAGCAGAGCCCGACCCCCCCCAAATCCCCCCTCCTGTCAGGGACTTGCAGAGCCAGAAGGTCCCCCCTGAGCCTCCTTTTCTCCAGGCTGAGACCCCCCAGCTCCCTGAGCCCCTCCTGCTGCTCCAGCCCCTTCCCTGGGCACCTCCAGCCCCTCCATGTCTTGTCCTCAGGAGCCAAAAACTGCCCCCAGGATTTGGGGGGGTCTCACCAGTGCCCAGTGCAGGGGGACAACCCAAGGCATTGCAAACCCATGTGCACATTACATGGGCCATCACAAATTTAATCTCCAATATTTCATTCTTAATCTGCTGGAACAGGCACTTATTTGGGGGGGCTTCATGTTTTCCCTAACACAGGTCTCATCATGTCACAGAATTCCAACTTTCAGGATGAAAAATCCACCACATAAAGGCTGCTCTTCACACTGGGTGTTGAAGTTAAACTGGATTAAGATGGGGATGATTTTAATGGCAAAACACATTAAAAATTAAGCTCCTTATTCTGAATGAGCTTAATCCTTAAATTTCCTGTGGGGAATTCAGATTCTCTTCTCCCAGAAGAAGGGTGCATCCACTGGGGTTTAATACCACGTGGTCTCCTGTTCACATTTCTTTCAGGAGGTGTTTAGGGCTCCTTCTGCCATCCTGTTTGTATCTGCAGCAAATAAAACACCTCATGAGCCCTTCACCACCTCACTCTTCCTTTCAGCAGGTGAACTTCTGCTTCTGTTTTTGTTCAGCAGGTGAATTGGTGCTTCTGTGTTTGACACAAGGGCAGCAAGTCCTGCTCTGCTTCCTGCTCGTGTGACATTCCTGGGATGCACCAACCCCGAGAACTTCAGATCACCCTCCACCCCATCACTGCCAGGGGGAAGAATCAATGAGCTTAATGGAGAAGACATCCCATTTATTTTGATGGCTTCAGCACAGTGAAAATCGCTGTCTCAGGCAGTAAAATTCCACCTCTGACCCAAACATTTTCTGCTGGGTCCCAACATCCTCCATCCTGAAGTGCAGCAGGGCCTGAAGCTTTGGGGAAAGGGCAGCAATGCTCATAAAGTGCTTCAGCAGCTGTTCAATGGGCAAACCCAAATTCCCTCCTCTTCCCTCACAAGTGTTCTCCTGTCCTGGAGCACGAGGAGGTTTCATTGCCCTTATCACAGGCTCACTTTGCAGAGCATCACAGGTTATTAATGGTCATAAAATTGCCTCTTGCTGTTTCATCTGTAAGCACTGCATTTCTTTTTATGGCGAGCTTGTTCCACCCCTTGATTCCTCGGAGCAGGGCTGTAATCCTGCAGGTTGGAGCAGCACTCATTTCACTCCCATTAGCCATGTGCACAGGATAATATAAGCAATAATCTTTGCCTATTATTCTGACAACACAAAACCCCATTAAGGTCAATGGTTCAAGAACTCATTTGGCTTTGGTGGAACATGGGCTCGTTAAAATCAGCCACAGATGCCACTAGAGGGGGATGAGAAGATGTGTGGAAATGGGAGCAGGAGGGGCATATTGTCCTCTTTTTTTAGTCCCCACCACTGAAGGGAGTTCTGAGCAACAGGACTTCCATCCTGTGAGAAATCCCAAGGGAGTGTGCAGCAACAAGATTTCCATCCAATGAGAAATCCCGATTTTTGGGAGCGATTCTTCAATCCAGAGCAGAAGGAAATTTGGGACATGTTGCCCACCAATGGATGCACCCCCTGCTTTACCCCACAAGGCAGATGTTGGCAGCAGGGGTGGCTGGCAGCTCCCTGGCACTGAGTGGGGAATGAGAAAACACTCCCTGAGTGATGTGACATCCACAGCAGGGAGGTCAAGGCACAAAGTGATAAACAGGCTGGAAGGAACACAAGAAACCCCCAAGAAATGGGTCTATAAATATAAATATAAATTGGTAAGGGGGACATCAAAGAAGTGTCTGGTGCACCTTCAGCAGAGAAGAGGCAGTGCCATATTCCATGGAATCATGGAGTCATTATGGTTGGAAAAGACCTCCAAGATCCACCTTGTCCCCCAGCCCAGAGTTCTGAGTGTCACATCCAGTCATTCCTTGGACACCTCCAGGGATGGGGACTCCAAACCCCCCTGGGCAGCCCCTTCCAAGGCCAGAGAGCCTTTTCCACTTCACAGTCAGCAATGCTTGGACAGCACAATAAATGCTGGGAAGAGCAGGGTTTGTGCTCCTGGCCAGCTCCTGGATCATGGGATCATGGCCCAGGCTGCCCAGGGCTGCTTGAGGTGGAGCAGGGACCCACCTTGGCCCTGGGGCTGTGGCATTTGTCACTGCTGACTCTGAATATGACCTGGAGATCCCTCAGGTCAGGTGGGGAGGAAGCTCCAAATGCTGATCCACGAGATCAGACCGAGATAGTGCAGCAAGAATTGAAATCCTATGATACTTCTATGCTGTAATAACTGAAATACATCCCTGGGGAGGAAATGGGCCATGTGTGCTGTGCAGGACAGAGCCAGGGAGTGAGGTGGACTGCACAGTCAGCACCAGAAGATACCCTGGGAGGTACAGGCACATATGGGAGCAACTGCTTGGTGTGGGCAGCTCTGAAAAGTCTCAGCTGAAGTTGAGAGCTCGTGAATGGACACAGAGAGGTCCATCCCCCAGAGAGGGTGGGAGGACAACAGCAAGAAAACTCAATTTAGGGAAGAAACAGAATCAGAGAATATCCTGAGCTGAAAGGGACCCACAGGGACCAAGTTCAGCTCCTGGCCCTGCACAGACACCTCAACAATCCCACCCTGCTTTCCAAACACTTGTGGCTGTGACAAGATTCATTGTCTTCTGTCCCACCACTGCCAGGCTGTGCTTTTATATAAAATGTCATTCTTAATATTAAAAAGTCATGTAAGATGGATAGAGTTCTATATTTATATATTCAGATTTGTAAATATACACCTGAATATTAACCTTTCTATTCAGCAATCATGTAGAAGCTCATATTGAATGAATTCCAAAAAGAAGTTTGCCACAGATTATTTGAAAAGAAGACCTCAGAGTTTTCAGTTTCTCAGGAAAATATCCCTGAAATCAGTGATGGAAGTTTTTATTTAAAAGAAGCGACCCTGCATTTTCCAATGGGACACGGATCAGTTTGAAGTGCAGAGTCCCCCTCATTCCCAGCAATTAACTCTGAATGGCCTCCCGAGAGTTTTGGCTGGAAAGAAGAGTTAAAACATTAACTCACCACTCTCTCTGACTCTTCCTGGGTGACTTATTACTGCCATTAATAGATCCTTATCTTGGCAAGGATACGGATGAAATAGGGAAGTGTTAAAACCAGGGAAGCTTCCCCACATCACTGGAGGGGCTGCAATTCCATCCCCATCTCCACAAACCTTTTGCATGGTTTTACAGGCAGAGAAACTGGATCGTGGGGAAGGGCAGAGCCTCATTTAAAGGTCAGCGAGTGAACAGCCCCCAGGGCAGTGTGACCTCCGAGTGCTCCTGCTCAAGCACAGGGCTGTGGAAGGGGCATGAACTGCAGCATCACTCTGGAGAGGGGCTGGCAGGAAGGTCAGAGAAGGGTTATGACTTTTTATTTCCCTCCACTCGAGCAAGGAAACAACTTGCTCTTCCCTTCTGGAGGCTGCTTGCAAACACCATTTCACCCCTGCAGCTTTCTCGGGAGCTGCAATCCATCAGTGGGCTTGGCAAGGCCGGGGGGCAGAGGGGTGACATGGCCCTGCAGAGGTCATGGGGTGGATTCCCAAGGAGCCCAGGCTGACTGCAGCCCTTGAGCTTGGACCTGCTGACTTGTGCTGCATCTCAGCCCAGAGGAGGATCTTTCCTCTGTCCTTACCATGGTTTTGATAAATAACCCAGAGATCAACCCCCTGATTGTGCCAGCAGTGAAAGGACACAACACAGCTCCAAAACTTGACAGAATTCCTCCCTGCCCTCCTTCTCCCAGCTCTGTTTCTAAGGTTCCAGCCTTCAGGAGAAAGGGGAGTTGCCCTGGCAACATCTCAACACTCTGCCTGGACAGAAATTACCTGTCAGTCTCTGAGAAAACCATGACCTGGGTGAATTTGCAGGGTTTCTTTGTCTGCACCATGGGTTTTCACCCCCTTTCACCACATATCAAGTGGTGCTTAAACTCTTCAGTAAATAAAAGAAGATTAAAAGAGGGAAAAGGGCAGGTGGAATAGCCCATTTCTGAGAATTCAGTGAGTATCTGGCTGTCAGTAACCAGTGGAGCCCCGGGGGAAGGTCCTGGGGTTGGAGAGGTTTTGAGACCACAAAGGTTGAAAGTAGTTGGGGGTAGGGACATCCTGGTGCAAGGGGAAGGGACATCCTGGTGCAAGGGGAAGGGACATCCTGATCCAAGGGGAAGGGACATCCTGGTCCAAGAGGAATGGAAAGCCTGGTCCAAAAACAAAGGACAGCCTTGTTCAAGGAGAAGGGACAGCCTGACCTGAGGAGAAGGAATAGCCTGATCCAAGGGGAAGAGACACTGATCCAAGGGGAATGGAGAACCTAGTCCTAGGAGAAGGAACATCCTGGCCCAAGGAGAAGGCACAGCCTGGCCCAAGGGGAAGGGACATCCTGGTCCAAGGGGAAGGGACATCCTGGTCTAAGGGGAAGAGACCCTGGTCCAAAAAGAAAGGACAGCCTGGTCCAAGGAGAAGGAACAGCCTGGTCCAAGGGGAATGGAGAGCCTGGTCCAAGGGGAATGGAGAGCCTGGCCCAAGGAGAAAGGACACCTTGGTCCCAGAGGAAGGCACAGGGAGCTGGGGTAGATGGATTCTGCTCCAAGAGAAGCTGCAATTCCCTTTGCTCCCATCTCCTCCCACTAAACTCCAGTTCCCCTCTGAGCCACACAGGGATGGTCAGGACAAGGCTATTTGGTACTTTTCTTTCTGAACTTTAAGCCCTGGCTTAAATCCTGCACCCAGAGCACCAGAGGCTCCACAACCTCTCCTGAATTTCTGCTTCACCAGCAGGAGATGCAGCTTCTCCCTGACCAGAGCAGCATAACCCCTCCAACCCAGCACTTGGGAAGCCGTGGAGACACAAAATGACTTCAAGGAATGCCCATTTTTCCAGCTTTCTGGACTTCCCTCCTCAAAAGGAGAGAGATGTGTGCCCCATCCACAGCACTGGGTGAGAAAGGGCAGCTCAGTGAGCTCAGCAGGAGCCTCCCCTCCTGCACCAGGAGAGCTGCAGTGGGTAAATAATTCAGGAAATTTATGTAACCATCATTGGAGCATATCTGTGTGTCCTTATGAGATCTCCACGGGTTGGATCAGTCAGGCTGAGGAGCCTCAGCCCCAGTGTTGGTGTCCAGATCCTCTGGAAAAGGAAAAAAAAAAAACACATTAAAAAATTATAAATCCTATGGTTCCTTAACAGCCTTGTCCTGTGTTTTCTCCTTGTAGGAGATTCTGAGGCCACATCCATGGCGAGAGGAGGGAGAGGATGCATTTCCTTGGGCATAGGGAGCTCTGCCATCCTTTAAACCCTCTTCCCAGTCCCACCTGGGCTGCTCCACCAGTGACACTGCGAGAAAACCCCAAAAACCACCCAGCCAAAAGCCAGCACACCCTAATTCAGGCCGGGAGCCAAAGATCCCGAGAGAACGATGTGCCCAAGAGCCATTAACATTCCAGAGGAGTGAAAAATGACAGCCTAAATGTGGCGAGAATGTTCCTGCCCTCGCTGGAGTGTGGCTGTCAGGAGCATTTCCACGGTGGCCGGCAGCGGGCAGGGAGATTGCAGTCCTCAACACAACTGCTTTCACGGCGTTTAAATCTAAAACTAGTTGGCTTTTCTCTTTCCTTTTTTCTCCTTTAATTTTGACCTCTTGCATTTAATAAGAAGAAAGAAAGAAGGGGGGAACATCAGCACTGATCCCATCAATGCCAAGCCTGATGCTGGCGAGGTGACAGCAGGAGAGGCGTGATCTTATTAGTCATTTCAAAGGGAATTTAATAGGTCATGTAATACTCAAGGAGTAAGAAGGAAAATGTCAAGAAGAAGAAAAACACAGTCCACGAGCAATATTAGGGGTATTGAACCTCGTGCTTCAGGGCTTTCAGCAGCCCAGCTCCTGGGTTTTCTTCCACGACAAGAAACAGAGATGTTTTCCTCATCAGGGCTAATTAAGTCCTAATGAGTTCAGTGCGATAAGCGAGTCACCAGGTCAAGGCAGGGTTTGCCTGGGCTGTATCTTCAGGTGAGAACCAACTCCTGCCTTCCTTGGGACCTTATCCCACCTCCAACACCCCATTCCATCCCGTCACCCCCTTCCTTGTGGCAGAAGCAGCAGTGGGGATGGAGCTCAGGGAGGATCACAAGGTGATCCCTGTGCTCTGGGCTGGGCTTCCCATCCCTTTGGGAAGCAGCTGGTGCCAGTCCCAGCCCAGCCCCATTGCCACTCTGATGCCATCTGGGCACTTCCAGCAGGGAAGAAGCAGTTACACCTGCAAAAGGAAGCAGAAGTGATGCTGTTACCCCAATGTGGACCTGATGGAGCAGTAATAGGAACTAGAGGGAAGTTTTCCATCAAAGTCAGGGGGTTTTGATGAAAAACAGGGTGGGTCTTTTCAAAGAAAAGCTTTGGGGTTGCATGTTCTTTTAATTACTGTGTCTGAGAGCATGTGGAAAAATGAAGGAAAACATTCCCACCCCATCCCTGCTCTCATTCCTCTCCCTCCTCTCTTCTTCCAATGGAAAGGGTGAGAAGCAGAGGGAAGGAAGGGACCAAACCCTAAAGGAATCATGGTCACATTCCAGCAGCTGAGGGTCATTTTGTGACCCCTTTTACTTTTTCATAAGAAAAGGGAAAGCAATGACAGCTTTTTGGTGGAAGAGGATTATTGCAGACCCCTGTAAAAGTCAGTTTGCACACGTTGTCCAGCCCCTCCTGGGGGAAATTATTGTTTTCCTCATTCCATATTCCCTTAAATACTCTGAAATCCCTTTAGGAGATGAGGAAACTGAGGCAGGGAGACACAAGGCAAGGTGTGAGGACCAGAGCCAAGCAGAGACCCACCTGCTCTGCAGACAGGTAAATGTTCATTAACAGCTGTTCTTTAATTGGGTCCAATGGGGACCATGTTGCTCTCCCCTCCTTGGTGCTCCTTTCTGGGGGATGGGGACACAGGGGACATGTCCCTGCTCTGTCCTTTCCCAGGAATCCTCTCCCTCTGCTCTGGGTGAGCAGCAGAGCCCTGCTCTGGGCTGGGCAGGGTCTCAGGTGCCCGGTGTGGGGGGTTCCCTGGCACAGCCCTCCCTGATGGTGCAGGAAAAGCCTCTCCACAGCCCTGTCAGGACCCTGTGCCGGGTGGGAATGTTGATGAGCTGTGACAGCCTCTGTCTGAAGGCATAAGGAGCAGCAGAGTGACAGACACAGCCTTTGCCTTCACCAGCTCCGAGAGCATTTTCTTTTGCTGGGAGTTTGGGCAGCCGTGGGGACACAGCTGCTCCACCCCACAGCCCAGGGAGATGTGAACAGCAAGAACATCCAAAAAAGCATGGCCAGAAGGGTGGGGGGGATTGTGCCCCTCTGCCCCTCAGGTGAAACCCCATCTGCAGAGCTGCCTCCAGCCCTGGGAAACAACATCCAAAGGATGTGGAGCTGCTGGAGGAGTCCAGGGGAGGCACCAGGATGGTCAGAGGGCTGGAAGAAAAGCTGGGAGAGCTGGGATTGTCCATCCTGGAGAAGAGAAGTTTGGGGTGACTAATTGTGGCCTTTGAGTGCCTGAAGGGAACTTATAGGAGAGATGGGACAAGACTATTAACAGGAGCCTGGAGTGACAGGACAATGGGAAATGGGTTCAAGTTGAAAAAGAGAAGGTTTAGATTAAATATTGGGAAGGAATTGTTCCCTGGGAGGGTGGGCAGGCCCCGGCCCAGGTTGGGCAGAGAAGCTGTGGCTGCCCCTGGAAGTGTCCAAGGCCAGGTTGGATGGGACTTGGGACAACCTGGGCTAGTGGAAGGTGTCCCTGCCCATGGCAGGGCGTGGAACTGGGTGATCTTCAAGGTCCCTTCCAAACCCAACCATTCCATGCTGCTCCCAGATAATCCTTTAGGAATCTCCCAGGGCATGAACATCCTCTGACCTGCTTTGGCAAGAGGCATCAACACAACCTTCACTAAAAAGGTAGAAGGATGAAGCCAACTGAGAAAGCCCAGAATTCCTTGGGGAACCACCAAAGGCCCTGAAGTCCTACATGCTCCAGACTCAAACCATTAGTCACCCAAACCCAAAGCCCATCAGGAGCAGCCCCAAAGAGCACAGAAACACCTTCCATGGAATGTCAGCACCGTCCATCCATAGCCATCCCTCCTTGCCTTGGGTAGAAGGGGCCAGCTGAGGCTTTTGGGGGCCGGCACAAGAACAACCCCTTGCATTGAGCAGCCAGACAGGGTATTTATAGCAAACCATTAAAGCCAATCCAGTCTCCCTACGCCCTCCCCTGTGCTCTGCTCAGTGCATTCCATTTGCTCTTGGAAGCAGCCAAGCCCAAGGACAGCACTGCAGGCACCGGATCCCGCTCCCTTTGTTTTGATCTGCATCTCGTAAGTGGGTTAAAATCTAAAGTAGGACTAATCAGGCTAAAAATAACGCTGCTCCCACCACAGGCTGAGGCCAGCAGTGCTTTCACATCCCCACGGGTGCTGGGCAGCTCCTGCCACCTGCCAAACAGCCCCCTCTGAGAGGGCATTTCATGGGCTTGTGACCTGTCCCCAGGTCGGGCTCTCTGCTCCTCAGTCCAGCCCAGCACTGAATGTCACAGAAACTCTCAGGAAAGAGGTTTAGGTGGAAAATCTTAAGTCTTTCTAAGTGTAGGGGTGAAGAGGTGACCTGGGATGGGTGACCTCCTCCATTTCTGATGCTTTGGTTGGGAAGAGGGATGGATTTGATAACTGGGTAGTCCTGCCTGACCCAAGAAGAAATTCCTCTCTGCTGCCATGTGATGATGATCCCCTTCAGCCACCACAGCTGAGGGCTGAGAGCACGAAAATCCCACTGACCCTGCAGCACCTGGAAGGTCCACTCACTTCATGCCTTTACTTGATGGTTCCTGGATGAATTTTTCATGTCCTCATCCCGTTCCCTGCCCCTGTGGCCCTGCTGGACTCGGGGCACTGGGGGAGGTGGATTTTGGATCTGTCTCAGCAAAGTTTCTCGTCTTCTTACAAACTTTTCCCCCAAATTCCTCACCAGTCTTCACCCAGTTCACTTCACTGGTATCTCCAGCCTGGCTGAGAGGTAGGGCCATGTCCCACACTGCCACTCTGCCCCAGCAGTACCACTCACACCATCCCATTTCCAAGCATCTCCCACTCTTTGGGAGACACAAACCAGCAAAGCCATAAAGAAATCCCCCCCAACACCATCAGTGCCCTGCATTTAGCTGGATATGGCACGTCCTGGGGCAGAGCTGCTGCTGTTGGTGTGGCAGAGGTGAGTCCCTGGTGGGACACACCACGAGCTGTCCCTGTCCCCTGAACCCCACACGTCCCCCTTGTCTTTGAGCACAGCCAGAGTGGCCCTTGTGACAAGAGCAGATCTGCAGACTCACATTTCAAGCTGTTCCATGCTGAGGAGCCTCTTGTGTCCTTGGATGTGAACAGCCTCAGGACCAGAGCCAAATCACACCCCAGGCCACAATTTATTGTGTTTTTTTAAAGAAAATGGAGCATAATTGATCTCTGCACAAGCTCCCCAGAAAAACCAGCTCCACACAAGCCTTATCTCAGTCCTACTTACAGCATCTCACCATAATGGGGGCTATTTATGGCCCTGCCTCCTCTAAAATAAAACACATTCTTTAAGCCATTTGCAAGCGAGATCATCTCTGTTTCTTCAGCAAATGTATAAATAATGATAATGCAGCTCCAAACAGGCTGTATAAGTAGGTCTTTGGCAGCATGGGGAGCTGCATCACACTGTGCAGATGTTCACCCTTCCTGGACAGGCACATGGTGGCTCTTCACTGAGCACAAAAACCTTCTGCTACCAGAGAGGAGGGATTTGTTCTCCTGCCCTCGGGAGGTTTTGATTCCCCAGCACCACAAATGCTTCCCATTCATTCCTCCTTATCTCGCCCTGCACATCAGCACCTGGCTCTCTGCAGGTGCCAAACACTTCCAGAGCCTTGGAAAGGAGCACAGGCCCAACCTTTGTCCTGTGCCAGCATTTAAAGCAGGGCTTCCACTCGAGGGCTTGCTTCTCATGGTGGGGATGAGGTCCAGTAAGCAAGGAGTGGGAAAGCAGAGGCACCAAGACTTGTTTTTCACACAGCCTGGCCAATGCCCCCCTCGCTGTGCAGCAGCAGAAGGGACATGGCACAAGCACACTGTGGGCATGGGGTGCCCAGCTCCCTCCTCCTGCACCCAGGCTGGGCTCCAGCAGTGCTTAAATGAAAATAAACCACATTGAAATGTTGGTGTTTTCCCCTCTGATGGGACACGCACACTCCTCTAGAGAGCACACAGTGCTCCTCCTTAATGTTTGTTGCTGCTAATAAATGGAAATCACGACTTTCTAGTCACTCTCAGGTGACCTCAAACATGGAATACTGGAATGGTTTGGGTTGGAAGGGACCTTAAAAACCATTGATTCCATGGGCAGGGACACCTTCCACCAGCCCAGGGTGCTCCAACCTGGCCTTGGACACTTCCAGGGATGGGGCAGCCACAGCTTTTCTGGCTTCCCCACCCTCCCAGGGAGGAATCCCTTCCCTAAGGAAAGAACTCATGGTTCTCAAAGGTACCACAGCACTGTGTCATCATATTCAGCTAAGTATTTCCTTACTGCCTCATTTCACATTCCTTTTGTTTGTTGTCAGACTAAGAAGTCCTCCAGAAATGTGTGGAATGTCTTTGCAGGAAGCTCTCCAAGCATGGCATGTGCTTGGCATGAAGCTTCCTGGCTGGATTTTGGAATGAGATGGAGACGCTCCACGTCTCCCCCATCACCCCCAATTAAAGAGCTGTCTGGGTGGCTTTCCAGCTGCGTGGCAGGATTCTCCAGGGGGCTCTCCAGGAGGCTGAGGTGACAATGGCACCAGGGAGGGCTCTGGGGCTGCAGCACCAAAGGCACATCCCTCAAAGCGTGGCGTGTCCCACTCCAAAAAGCCAAGATGACGTGATGTTCAGCGTGGCCCAGAGCATTCCAAAAGGCTGCTGACAGGGTTTTTCCCTTTTTAGAAAATGGATTTACAAAAAAAAAAAATAAGTAAAGCCTCAGAAATATCAAACCATCTGATCAGGACCGAAAATAGCCCTGCTATTTGCATCAGAAGAAAGATGTTTACATTATCAACAACAAAGAGGTTGCAGGAAACTCGTGGATTTCTTGTCAGTGTACAAAGCTTAGATACAATATTTTGCTGAGCTGAATGTCTTTAGTATTTGCTTTTTTAAAATAGTAGCTCCTTTGTATTTTAAGGATGACCTTTCCATCTGTTGGGTCAAGGATATCGGCTGACCATGGAGTTCAAAGGAAAATAATTCCCATCAGACCCTACATTTTATTTTTCTCCAAAAGACAGTTTCAGTCCTTGGCTCGCAGTCAAAATTTTTAAGGATCTATAATCTCATGATCTTATGACCTATGATCTTACTTTTTTGCTAAAGAAAAATGAATAATCGTGGTTTTTTCCCCTAAATTGTAAGTCTTTTTCTATCCAGTTTCCTACAGTCACTACTCAGTCCAACCTGAATGCAATGCCTGTGCTGAGAGTACAGATTGTAGAATAATTAGAGTCACAAAAGTCTTAGAGCATTTTCCTGTGGAGCATAGCAATAATATAAGGGAGAAAACCAGTAGTTCAGATTCCTCAGCCTGTTATTAACATTGTGGTTTACTGAGAAAATTAAAGAGATGGTGACACGGATGTCACAATAATTCTGTCACTGTTGGCACAGGTACCAAATCATGTCATTCCAATGCCTGCCATGGGCAGGGACAACTTCCCCCAGCCCAGGTTGCTCCAAGCCCCATCCAAGCTGGCCTTGATTTCTGGATAACCTTAGAGAGCAAGCGCTTCAGGCTCTCAGAAATGGTAAAATACAAATTAAAAATAGGAAACAAAGGAAAAAATAGGCAGACTTATGAACAGACACAGAGAAGGTAGGGCAATAACTCCTGCAAAGGGGAAACAGCTCAGAACCCAGTTCTCTGGGGCAGCACTGAGATAGATAAAACACATGTTGGCATTTTAATGCTTAGTTTTTCTTTCTTCCCTTTTCTTTATCCTAAAATGCAGGGAAGTGTTTCCCCTCCCACCCTTAGATCTATCCATCAGACAACAGATCAGGAAAAATGTGTCCAAAAAGAATAATGTTTCCAAAGCAATAGAAATTCTTGAAGAAACACCTATATGTTTGCTTGATAAATTATTTCTTCATTTCTATATTCATACAGAGCACATGTATTTTCATGCTCCATCGAACAGAGAAATCCTCTGAGTTGCCTTCGAAAGCTGCTATGAGGTTATTTTTCTTTCACTAAAGAACTTATTTGCTGGGGCTTTTCAAACCTTGCTGTCCTTCCTGTGCCCTACTGAGCACAGGGGCAAATTAATTTTTTAAAATGTTATTCATGGAAGATGGTTTCAAACTTTACTTCCATTCAAGTTTTGTTGTTTTTTTTTCCTGAGCTGGACTGTGTTTCCAAACGAACTTGACAGGACCCTAATATTGCAATCATGCAAATTTCCAGCAAAGCCGTGATTAAAAATGCACCAATATCACAAAAAGATGATGTTCAGCAGAACTAAGGCAAAAAAGGAAGATGCCAGCAAAGCTTAGCTGGACCAGGGCTGGGCTGGAACGTGCTGAGGAAGAGCTGAGAGACAAGCAGAAGCCCAAGCTCAACGTTCTGGCAGGGAGTGATGGAAACCAGCTGCTCTCAGGAAAGGAGAAGACACCAAGAGGATGCAAAACAGGCTGTCAGTGCCTTTCCCATGGAGATGCTGCTTTCCCCCTCCGTTTCCCAAGTTTTCTCGGAGCAGGAGTTTGGGTTTCAGCAGTGCAGCAGCAGGGAAGTTCCCCACTGAGTGCGGATTGAGCTTCGCTTCCCCCCCAGGTTTTCAACAGTTTGCAGAGAAGTTATGTACGAGACAGGGTGTAAATCTGTGATCTCACATTGCCACCCACCAACATTCTCCCTCTTTTTTTTTTTTTTTGTCAGGTCAGTCAAATTAATTGGTTTCAACTCTTTTTTCAAGTGGAAGTTCATTAAAATTTTGAAAAATTGCCATCACAAGGAAAAGCACAATCTTCAGTTAACAGTGTCAACCTGCTATTGCACTGGCTCCTTTTGCTTCTTAATTGGATATGTCGACTCAAATTCTGCTTAGCAAACAGCTTGGATTTGGGCAAATCAGCACTTTTTTCCAGTGGGAAAAAAAAAAAAAAAAGTATCAAGAAATTCCCAACCATCTCGAATCATTTCCCAGATGTGGTGGTAGCTTAATAAAGTTGTAGCTTGTTTAAAACTTGGGGGTTTGGGTATTTAAGGTCTTCCTGAAGTGTCAAGGGACAATCAGTCAACATTTGTACTCAATAAACTGGGAGATGATACTTCAGGAATCGATGCAGCTCTGCAGAGATTTCAAAGATGTTCATTTATTGGAGAAAGCAGTAAATAAAAATAAAGCCTCACTGGAATTTAATTTCAGTGTCCAATGGGTGTGTGTGTACTTGTGTGCAAGTATAAATAACTTAATTATAAATAAACAAGCCAAAGGAAAGGGAAAATTGTAAACTTAGCAAGTATTGACTAATACACAAAAAATAAGGCCAATGTCATCAGGTTGTGTACTGTGCTATTCTAATTCTGCATTCATTTACATAAAGATCCTTGCTGATTGGATGCAGATAATTTCTGACTCCCCAATCCATCAGGAAAAATCAATCTGGGGATATTATAGACTAACCCAACTTTTTCTCACTATATTACCAGTGTCTCTCACACATACCAAGGTCAGTGGCTCATACAGGTGAGTTCCAAAGGACTGGCACTGTGAGTACACAGAAAGTAGTAGGAATAATATTGCCTCAATATTGAGTTAATACTATTAAAGGTATTAAAAATCTTTTTAAAGACTTCTTGGGCAACTCACAATTAACGTTTCTTCAGTCTTCTTAAATTAACAAGCACTATGTAAACAGACAAGGTCATTGTTTTATCTATAATAAAGTCAAAGGAATTGCTGGAGATATGGCAAGAGTATTACACACATAATTAACACTGTGGTAATTTATTCAATAAGCTCTCATTTAATTACAGGACCCTCTTACAGAGTGATGTGTTAAGGGTGGTTTATATCTCAGAAATAAAGATTCATTTTATGCTGCTTTTTTTTTTAATGCTGGCGTTCATTTCGCCAACAAACTGAACAAGTTGAAATGGTAGAAATCTGTGAGCAAGCCTGAGCTCTTTCTGCACCCATCAACAAACCACAGCAAAAATAAAAAGAAGTATGAAACCCTACTGATTTGCACTGTTGGAAATATAAAAGGATTTTTTTTTTTCCTTAACATGAAAAATAAATATACCTGACAATTGTAAATGAAGTGTTTCTTTTTGGGATGATAATATTATGTACTCACAGCTGCCCTCAGTGCCCCTGGGTTATCCCAAATCCAACCGAGACTCTGCACAAAGCTCTAAACCCCAGAGCTTTTAAAGGCACAGACACTGAGAGCTGCAATAAGTCACTGCCTCTGCACGAACTAACCTGGGCTCTTTTCCTACCAAAAGCCTGCCAAATCACTCTATTACTTAAGTCTTTTTGCTCCACAGATCTCAGTGTTCCCAAAACCGCCGCCCAATGAAGCCCTTTTTATGGGAACATAACACATTTCTCTACATCCATTGCTCACAAAACGCTCACTTATGTTCTCACAAATTCAAACAACAACAAAAACTTCAAACCCCGTCAAAGCCAGCCGTGTCAAGCTGACAGGAGTTGATGACACTCATAAAAGGAGCAGCTTTCTAAAGAGACATCTTTCTCGTGGAAAGTGTTAGCCAATTGATAATGCAGGTAATAGTCAGCACTCCAGATCTGTGCTGAGAGATAAAACTGCTGTCAAAACTGCTGCCTTTATTGACATCATCATGAATACTTTGCTCCCGAGGTAAAGACATTATTGTCAGAAGTAGCTGAAAACATTATAGAAGATATTTCTCAGTTTAACTATGTAAAAGCCTGTTGTTACAAACTCTTCAGCATTGCTTAACATCAGAAAATAACGCTGAAAGAACACCATTCATAATAGAATCTCTCACTTAAAATCTTCAAAGAGCATTTTAACAGGGAAAAAACCCACTGGGTCGGTGTGACAAGTCACTCCAGGCTCTGGCAAAGGCAGCTATGCCTGCCCACATCCCATCTCACATCCTCTGCACAGCCCTGGCTGGGGGTCACATGAATATACAGAAATCCAATGGATCGAAATTCCCTCAACTGATGAAGAAACTGATAAAAAAAATGATGTTCAAGAGGCTGCAATAACAAATTCCATCCAGCCACGTACATCCCTTCACAAAACTCTGGAGAACTGCAGGTCTGGGAGCCACAGGTGAGTGTGGAGGAGCAGAGAGAACACTTGCTGTGCCCTGAAAATAAGAGAACCAGAAAATATGCCAAGTTGGAAGGGACCCTCAAGGATCACCCCAGTGCAGCTGCTGACCCTGCACAGGACACCCCAACCTGTGCCTGTACATGAAAGGAATAGACCTCAGCACTGACCTTGCTTCACCTTGCTATAATTTGGCAGCTAAAACAAGTCACCGAAGACCAAGCCTGCAGAAATATTTCAGCTCTTTGCCACTGAGTGGGATCCAAAGGCAGGCTCAGGGACGAGCCCCTGTGTCACCCCGTTGTCCCAGTGACCCCCTGCCCCTCTCTGAGCTGTGACGCTTCATCCCACTCAGCTCTTACCTCTAATCTAATTTGACTGAGATGAAGAAACCTCCTGCTCTCCAGAGATCGATTCTCCTCGAGCGTAGCACATAAATGAATATTTTACAAGCCATAGAAATGCAGCCCTTTCCATTTTTCTTGTGCAGCTCTGCTATGAAGGCAGAGGCTGGTACCAATTTACAGCGTTAAGCTCCTGTCTTGGGAGCAGCAGAGGTTGGGAGCCCCTCACAAACCTCTCCTTTTGGAGGGCTCCTTCATCAGTTCCTCCAAAAATAACACTTTGCTGTTCACCATGGAACTTTTCACATCATTTTAAGCCCTGCTCAGCTATAACAGCTGGTTACTAAAAACGTGTTTATTCTAGAAAACACCTTGCTGAGGCTCTGAGTGTCAGTGCTCTGTGGTGACCTCTTTGTTGGGAAAAACCCATCTGAACCATCACTACTGATGTGTGAAACCCCCTTTAATAAGAAAACACTCTACATATTGTTCTATTCTTTAGTCTGTAGTGGTCAATAGCTAAAGTGATGTACCTTAAACGTGGCTACAAGGGATTAACCCTTGGCACCTCTGGATCCCACTGCAATCACCCCGTGCTCCAGACTTCAAAGGCAATAACAAAGTAATACTGAGATCAAAGACTCCCAGCACAAGCAGAGGTTTTGAAGTTTGCAAACCACAGAAATTGGAGGAGTTTTAGTTCATTCTCCCGTGTCATTTTCTCCTGGATACTTTGAGTCACTGTTCAAGGTTTTGATAGGAACTTATGTTTTGATGCACAAGGATCAGAAGATGCCAGGGAGTTCCAGATTAATCCATGCTGACAGCAAGGGCTCTCATTACCTTCCCATTGATTTTGCAGCTAGTTTGAAAGGTTTGGGGGGGAAAATAAGCTCTGTTACATGTTCTGATGCAAAGGAGGCTCTGCTACTTGGGACAAACTGTGTCTTTTCAAATATGTTGATGCAGCAGTCCTCAGATTTGCATGAGGCATAAAAATACCCTCCATGGATGAGGAGCACATCAGCTGAAGTTCTGAGCTCCTTCATACACTGTTGCTCTTCCATTTTAGGTCTCTCTTTCTTGCAGTTTTTTTTTTTCTCTCACTGGTTTATGGGTGTCTGTAAACATTTGCTCATCACCATCACGGCCTGAGTGACACCTTTCCATCCACAGGACACAGGCACTTATCTGGTGTTGCTCTGCAAACCTTCACCAAGGAATCATTCCAGTCCAACTTTCTTTTTTAATCAATAGATCAGACACAAATATTGAGTGAGACATCCAGGAGTGGATGATTTTCCCATGCACTGTGACAGATGCTCAGTTCCCCATTTCCTGGTCCATTTCTCAAACCTCCCTATCCTTTTCTATATTTAAACAATCTTTTCCACTTTCTCATCTCCTTGCCCTTATCAACATTGGTTATCTTGCTTCCTCTCACGAAAATTATCCAGCTTTCTACATGAAGGATCATTTCACATAGACAATTGTGCTTGTTGAGAAATTCAATACTTTTAACTTCTTGCTGGAGAGTCATTTGTAACCAAACTCCCCAAAGCATGAGGAATGTCCCCTCCCTTTCCACAGTTATTTAATGGAGCAGCAGACCCTGTTTTAAGGCTTTGCTGTGGCACAGGCTCCATCAGACATCCAATATTTGCTCCCTCACCATGGCATGTCCATACTTAATATTCCGAACTAACCATACAACTTCAGTAGCAAACATATTGGACAGGCTTTACAATGCATATCATTTCCTGATCCAAAATCACACCAGACAGTGCTGTGAGATCTGACCAAGTCAAATTCTTCTTGAAAAGCAAAGCAGGAGCAAAGCAGAGAGCCAGTCCCTTGTAGCATGGGGGAAGGCTGTGTTGGAGTTCCTGAGCTGTGGATCATGGCCAGCATTCCTTGGGCATGGCCATTGCTGAAAGTCCCATCACGTTCCATACTTACAGCTTGGAAACTGAATTTCTTTTCCTGTATGAGACATGATCTTAGAACGTGGCAGTGCACCCTGTTAACCCCTTTTGTGCAGAAGACTGTCCTGGGCAGGTAGAAGGGTTTGAAATCTTGGCATTACTCTGTATATCCAGGGGGCCAAAGGAGAGCAACATCCTCTTCCTGCACTCCAGGGTCCTTGTAAAACAGTATCTACAGAGCAATAAATGTGTTTATTTTTGTTATGGTTCTCCCATCCCTCTCTGACTGCTCCTGTTTGCTTTTGGAAAGCACTTGATTGTACCATTCTCTGTCTGTTTTCAGCATCATAAAATGAAATTCACTTCATTGATCAGAAGATGACCTCTATCCAGTGCCTCTTAGATTAGAGATAACAGCAGGCTGCTGTCTCGCTGAGAAATGATTTCTTCAGGTCCTCTTTATTATGATTGCTTCCTAACATATCACTTAAAAACCGGAATGGAAAACAAATGAGAATATCCCAGTGTTTGTATTTTGACTTACCAACAAACACAGACACACACACTCCAGCACTTGGTGCTTTGGAATAATTCATATTTTCCTGTGGAAGATGAAGAAAATATTTAACTGTAGACAAACGAGCTGAAGAAAGGGGTAAAAACGGATTGACACAAACCCTACATTTTGCCTAAGAGACTTTCTGCTTTAAACCAGGAAAAATGGTAGATGTACATTCATGTGAAATTTAAACTGTGCATATTCAGGAACAGGTTTTTAAATATCAGCAATAAAGATCATGTTGGAATACATTATCACATTCTGCACTGGAGCATGTGTTACATATTTATAACAAGGAAAGCGTGCAAGACTAATCATACACTATGAATAATGCCATGTTTTCACAGGCAGCTTTGCAGTGTGTTATCCCAGACATTCCCTTCTGCTGGAGACGAGAGGAGGGAGAGGATCCTCCAGCACCCACTGCTCTGCAGGAGGATCCCAGCTCAGACGTGCAAGGGGTGCAGTGACCTTTATTTGAAAATAGGCATCAATGTGGGTATTATTCCAGCTATCTCAGGCCCTTCACTGAGCTGCAGGAGAGCTTCAGCTGGCAGCAAGTGCTGCACTTTGTTCCCAAAACCCTGGATCCTGCTGCCTTGGTGAAGAGATGGGATTCCTGGAAGGCTTGTCAGCCTCGGAAAAGCCTCTCAGCTTCAGTCTCCCCATCCTTCACTTCAGCATGCTGAAGGATGTACTCTTCAGGAATAAACTCAACTGCTCTTTTCCTTCCCTCTCAACAAACCTTTGTGTGCCTCACACTGCAGTGGGCTCCTGACAGCTGAACTTATTTTATCAAGTGATATATAATTAAAGCTACACAAATCTGATGGTGTGTTACACCAGCACAGATGAAATACTGCATGAATATATCAGCCGAGTAATGCCAGTTTTATGAGCTGTTTGCCCTCACATGAGCTACTCAGAAGCCCTTTCCAGTATACACTGAGCTTTTCTTCCTTCCTTGGGGAATGGGAGCTTTCCAAAGAGGGAGAATGGAGAGGAAATGTATTTATTCCTGCCTGTGATGTGTGTCAGTGCTGCTTTCGTGGGAGGCAACGAACCTGCCCTCAGTCTTGGGCATCTTGCACATTGCCCTGCAAGAAACAGACTGAGGTTACAAGAGTGAGCATGAAACAAATACTGCCAGTAGTTCAGGTCCTGATCTGGTGGAAAAATGTCCAGTGGGGCTGGAATTAGATGATATTTAAGGTGTTTTCCAGCCCAAACCACTCTAGGATTCCAAGATTCTATGTTCTACAGGAAAGGGATGTGCTCAGTGGGATTAAGGATCAGCTACCACAGGGTTTGCCCATAAAACACATCAGGACTTTATCGATATTCTCCATCAGCACATGAAGGACAGCCTTTAAAGACTTTGATGACATATCTAGAATGAACTTTTTCTGCTTTGTTGGACAGCTGTGGCTTATTTTAAACTTAAACTTGGTAAACAAAATTTAACTTGCCCAGGTTTCAAAACCCAGAGCACATTCCCAGGAGAAAGGAGAAGCTCTTGCTCAAGGCCAGTGTCAGCCATGGAATGAAGAAAGTCTGAGCATCCCTTAACGAGGAAAACATCATCTGGGAGTCACCTCTCTTGTCGAGAAGAAAGTCCTTGGGAAAGGGACTCTGCTCTGGGGTTGCTGGGACTGAGGCTCTGCTGTGAACTTGTCCCCCACATCCTCCTGGAGCAATACCAGCAATAACTCAGGAAATACACTGCACAAAACTTGCTGTGCACTCCAGCACGTCACTAGAACTCTTTGTGTCCCCTTTCCAGAAAAGAGATGGGGCTCTTGAATTACTTACACCTTTGCTCCCCTTCCTGCCCACGGTCTCTGGTGATCAGAGTTGTTGTGACACGGCCAACCCACGAGGCTTGTGACTCGTCTCAGCGCAGAGCCTGCCATGGTTTGAGACAATTTTATCTGCTCGGTGGTTTTCAGAGCTCCTGAAAACACACAGATAAGTTGACAGACACATTTGCTGTGTGACACCGGCTCTGCAATGCTAATATTGGCTGTTGCCTGACATTTTATGTAACAACATTTATATAACAAAAAAGTTCCTGCAATTTCTAAGTTATATGATGCTCCACACAATTCAAACCCAGCCCTTCCATTTTCTTCCCTTATCAACTTGAAGCTCGTGATGAAGCAAGTCATATCAGAGAAGATGAATTATGCCAGTGTTTATTTACAGTTTAGATCCCTGCAGTCAATGTACCTCATGCAGGAATTGACCTGTGGAAGAACTATAGCAGCACATTATTTTTGCAGCAGTAAAATTGATAGAAATTGATGATGCCTGAAAAACACACAATTATAGTGTCTTGATTAAAAATGGAGCACATTTCAATGAACTTTTTCCCTTCTTCTCGTGATTATGATACACAAGTACTAACATTAATGGTATTTTTTTATATAATGAACCATAAAATTACAGTTGGCAGTCAAGAGCACTCTAGCAGATAAGTAAGGCAATTTTCCTCATCATTTTTCCCTTTGTTGTCAATCTTGTTGCATAGCCCATTGCCTTTTCAATGAGCTGTAATGTGAATATTCAAGATCTTGCTTTTCCCCAGTGTATATATTCCAGCTGAAAAAATTCAGTTTCATGCCACCCATTTTAATAGGCTTTATTAAACAAACTTTGTATTTTCAGGTTTTCCACTAGTCCTAGAACTTGCCTGCACATCAACAAAGAGAAAAATGGCATTTAAATTGTACAGGTTTCAGGCAGAGCAGCAAAAGTGCTTATTGAGCTTGCTGTGCAAACAGGCTTAGAAGTTTGGGTTTGGTTTGGCTCTAACATTGTCTTTCCTTACAGGAGGTTTTCTGAAGTTTAGACATGTTTGGATACTTAGCCTGTAAATATGACAACCCAATCAACTATCAGTTTAGACTGAGCTGAGTTACAAGAAACACACACATCAACTCTCCTATTAAAGCATTTTAGGATGCATTTACTCCCTGCTATTTCCAATGGGCTCATAATTTACAACTCTTGATGTAAGTTATTGTCGCTGTACTATGAGAGATGGATAGAATGTTGTACAGCCTCGTCTGTGCCTTACATGGAATAAAATGGCAATAAAAATTAATATATTATGTAGTTTGGAGTCAGGAAAAAAAAAAAAAGAAAAAAGATGTGAAGTGCTCTTGAAGGGAATTATCAATCTCACTTCCCACTCCATGCAAACAAGTGGCTCTCAGACACTCACAGTGTCCCCTGCTCCCACAATAGGGTGAGGTCCGGGCTCCACTGAACACAACAAGGTGCTGAGTGACCTTCTCCACAGTCCTTCCCAAAAGGACTTTGAAAACATCCCTTTTCTGTCCCTGAGCTGCAGGATTTGTTCAGAGAGCTCAGCACGCGGCGAAGGAGATTGTGTGGATAACTCAGATATGATAAAGATCAACAATTTATCGCCACGCTAAGTTCAGAGTCATGAGAAACTCATGGGGACGTGCCCAGCCCTTGTGCCATGTGACAGTCAGTCTGATCTGGGGCTGTTGGGAACTGCCAGTGCCTTCCTGAATCTCATTGTCTCACCAACCTTCCTCTGTTATTTGTGATCCACCAAGGACTGATGTTCTTTCTTATTTATCTGAACAAGACCACAAGGTGTTGGTGGGTTTCTGGTGTCTGAAAAACCCCAAGAACACCAAAAGCACAGCCAGACAAAAACATGTGAATTCTTTTTGCAAATAAGAATTACAATCAGAAAAGTCTACCCTAAAGTAACACAGAGTAACTCCTTGTTGCAGTGCATTGCTCTAACCCTCTGCCAAACTCAAAGCCCTGGCTCCATTCTGGGAGTTGATTAGCCTGATTCCAGCAAAATTTTATCATTCTATAGCTTTACTTTTCCCCCACAGAATATGAAGCAAATGCTACCAGTCGCTGCCACTCGAGAAAAGTGAAATCAAAGAATGCTTTGAGTTGGAAGGGAACTCAAAGCTCATTCACCAGCCCAGGGTGCTCCAAGCCCTGTCCAACCTGGCCTTGGACACTCCCAGGGATCCAGGGGCAGCCACAGCTTCTCTGGGCACCCTGTGCCAGGGCCTGCCCACCCTCCCAGGGAAGGATTCCTTCCCAATATCCCATCTAATCCTACCTTCCAGCAGTTTAAAACCATTCCCCCTTATCCTATAAAATTCAACCCCTGTGACTTGGATATTGTGCCATCATGGAATGATCATAGCTCATTTCATGGCATTTGCTTCCAGAATGCTGGGAATTTGCAAGACTGTGGTGCTGGCCAGGGGTGTTGTTAAAAGAGTGTTTAAAATTCAAGGCTTTCATTAAAAGCAGATTGTTTTATTGTAACTTTTAGTCAGTGAAGGTAATTTGTCATTACATCTCATTACCTTTTGTCAGATCAGCCTCCACTAAGAGATGGAGTACCACAAAGTAAATAATCTGTGCAAATTAAAGGAGGTGACCCTTAATCTCATTTTGGATATCTATCACCATGTGGTATCACCTTCTTATCCTAGGGGGGCGAAAAAAACAACCCTCTAAGACCTCCTACATGGCTGATTTAAGTTTCTTGCAATTCTCAGCTTAACTGAATTCAGGGCTACATTGTTTGGTATTTAAACATATTAAAATGTCATTGACTTCAATGGGAGTGTTATTCAGTTAAAAACTACATTACTTCAGCTGTTTGATTGAGCTCTACTTCAATAAGCACGCACAAGCCTGATGGCTCATGAAGATCTCTACAAACACAGGACAGACAAAAAAAAAATAAAAAAAAAGAACCAACTTAAACAAAAATTATAAAGAACTGAAAAGAAAAATGATCTGGAAAGTGAAAATGAGACATCAGGATTGAGCAGCATAGACTGACGTGGGAAGTGGTGCATTTTCAGTGCTGCAGCTGTGATTTACCCATCCAAAGCAGAACATCTGCCTGCTGAGCAGCTGCTGTGGGTTCAGAGATGAGCAAAGGGTGCCACAGACCTGCCTCTCCTCCCACAGCTCCCAGTTTTTAAGGTTTCTGAGTTACAACAGGTTCTGAAAATGAGCCAGTCTGGGAGTCCCTACCTGTCAGTGGCAGTCTGATTGTCACTGTGGATTTAGTTTATTGGGTTGTTTCTTCAATAATGAGTTTTTTCCCCCCATGACTTCCTACCCGCAAGGCAAACAGAGAGGCAGCTTTTAGTGGGTCACACCGTAATTCTTCACAAGAGACAACTGCTGGGAGAATTCCCCAGTGCTATTAATTCCCATTAGGAGCAAAGGTGAGATCCAGCATTTGAACATGCAAAGTTTGCAAGAAATTGTAGTGAAGAAGTGAGGCCACCTTCCTGGAGAGACAAGGCTGCTGAGACCATGCTGGCTGCCTCTCCAGGTGGCTTGGAAGCAGTGGTTAGTTTTAACCAATTTAAAGTGAATATGGAATCAACTTC
Organism: Xenops minutus; assembly: GCA_035221455.1. Classification (NCBI taxonomy): domain Eukaryota; kingdom Metazoa; phylum Chordata; class Aves; order Passeriformes; family Furnariidae; genus Xenops; species Xenops minutus. The sequence goes on from JAWWEE010000021.1 coordinate 2,756,462, forward strand.
CAGCACTCCTGGAAGTACTTACAGACCTGTGTCAGCTGAAAACTTGCAAGGCTGGCTCTTCAGATTTCAGCTCCAACAGCTGCAATCCTTTCCTAAAACAAAGCTGAAATATCCAGTTGACCAAAGCCAAACTTTAGAAGAAACCACCAGTGTGTCCATCACAGGCAACTTCTAATCCCTGAGTTCCAAGAACTCACTGCTATTCAACGGCCCCTGTTTCAAGCATAGGCTGGTCTGTTTTGTAAAAGTTGTTTAATTATTAAGCTAGGCCAAATCTATAAAATAAATCAGCGTTAGGATGCATAGCCATTAAATTCGGTTGTGAGAGGTGAACGATGAGATCTGTGCTTCTCATGTAGGACCCAAGGTGGTGAATAGGGAGCCAGGGTGACAAAGAAAACCCTGTGGTGGCTTTAGATGCCTGCCCCTAGAACTTTCACAGGCAGTCGTGGCTGATCTTGGCTCAGAGAGCTCAGAACAAAATGTAGGGCTGAGAAATGAAGAGTGTCAGGTTTGCAATGAGCTAATGTGGCAGGAGGTCAAGGCTGACAAATCAGCACCAGCCTAATGCCTCAAATATGGCCATGGCTGTGAGAGATAAATGAAGGAACTGTCAGGCTGCTCCAGCCTAAACAATGGAACAATTTAAACTGGAGGGAATCATAATCTGAAGCAATTTGTTTCATACTGTAGAATCACGATAAAGAAAATCTCAATTTTTCTCTGTCAATTTGGGGTGTAAATGGGAGTTTCAACCAAAACTCTGCCATCAGACTAAAAGTCTCATTTCAAGGTATCCTTAAGGACAAGAGCCACGTTTTAACCTCTGAGGAACAGCAGATATGAGAAACAATTTTGGTTTGGTTGTGTGACTAAATAAAATGCTGCCAGTTGTCCTGTCCATTTGGAGGCAGACAGAGGAACAGGGAGTCGAAGCACCATTCATGTGGTGCTCAGCAGCAAGGCAGAAGACTGTTCTCTAAACCAAATTTATGCACAACCCCTGATGAGATAAACTGCATTTTAAATTTGTTTCTAGAAACAGGAGTTGACCATTTAGTTCTAAACTATTCCTCCTAATCAGAGTTTCTGCTCTTTTGGCCTCCAAGGTAACAAAAGGAGCACACGAGGATCATTATTCCTCAGTTTCATTAATGTTGGTTCTTCTCTTCTTCCAAAGACATCACAAAGGTCTTCCCTGTGAGCCACACAAGTAGGATGGCAAACAGGAGACCCCACAAAAAGAAATCTGAATATTTAAGTTGTAATGTGAGTGTTCTGCTCCATAAAAGTGGTGCAGTAACAGTCAGTGTGTGATAAAACCACAAGGGGAAAGAAACTGGAACTTCAAATTCTCACTGATCCACTCCAACCTCACACTTCACTTACAGATTTTTATTTCTGCTCTTTCATGAGTCTCTGATCTTATGATTTTCTCTCCCACTTTCCAGATTTTAATGAATCTACCAAGGCATTTGTGTAGCACTGAGGAGAAGGTTATGCAAAGTCCGAGGGAAATTCAAATTGATTCTGAGTACAAAGCACTTTCACTTAATATCCATCTCCCACTCCTGGAATGGTTGTTAGTGCCACCTCCCACTGGTGACATTGACCCAAAGCAGGAGCCTCTTAGCCCTGTGGTTAATCAAGGCCCAGTCCTGTTCCTGGGAGTGCCAATGGGACCTATTTGTTTCTTTTACACTAGTGCACAACCCTAATAGAATGTTCTCTAACACATATTTGAGTATTTTCTGCCCATATGCAACCATGTCACGATAGTTACGAGTGTTCTAGAGCTTTGTACCATAACAAAATCTGAAGCAAGACATTTTTGGATACTCTTTGCAATATTTGTTTCATTTCAGGCTGGAGAGTGACAAAAACAGTCCTTGACAAACCTGTAGATGTTCACCAATATTTATGGTAAAGTAGCTTTTGGTAGTACTAATGAAGTCTATCAAATTACTTACATGTTCAGTGAGATGCAAATAATTAAGCAGGGTTTTTTGGATTAGGGAGCCCAGGGATGATGCAGAAAACCACCAAATTTGAAAATACTTGAGATGCTGAATCTGAAGGAACTTTCTATCCCCAGCTCACAAAGCCCACTCATCCTTGGGCTCTGACCTAAATGACATTTTCAGCATTAGCCATGCAGGTTTTATAATTAATGACATTTTCCTATAATTCCTCAAGGAAATTGCACAAAGGGAGAAAAATCCCTCGCAAAATATAGTGTGACCTGAAACAACAACAGCAAAAAAAAAAAAGGCAAAATAAAAAGAGGAAGATAAAGGAGAGTGCTCTAAAATTAGTCTGTTTTTTAAGACATGGCTCACAAAATGATCTTTAGGCTGTGGTGGTGTAAACCACCCAGCATTATTGACAGTAGGATGACAGACTATCGACTGAGTGGGGAAGGATTCAGCCCCTGCACATCACATCTCCCTCCTGGAATCTGAGCCCTCAAAGGTTACACAGAATGGAGTCTATAAAACTAAACCTAAAAAGTGTATTATTTCTCAGAGGACACAAATGTAACAAGCTTTTCCTGATGGCAAAAATCCAATTATTGTAGTAAAGGTTGTGCTCAGTTATTTCTCACTTCATGTCAAAGCAAATTGTAAAATGAGGTGCACGGGAACTCTGCTACTCTACCTTTACTGGAACATAAGTTTATACTCTGCCTTTTTTGTTGTAGTTAGTAAGAAAACAGAAGGAAAAAAACTGAAAGGTAATGTCATCAAGTTCTGGCCAAGAATGTGATATATAGATTTTTTTTATTATTATTATTTCTCAAGAACTGCAAAGAAAAGTTTAGCATAGATTGGATCAAATATATATTTTTCTTTGCTGACAGAATAAAGTTACCTTCATCTCTATTGAATTTTTCTTCTTCTTAGATAGGAGTATATGTTAAACTAGTACAAGTGCTTTTTCTATTTGGTTGGCAGAGGAAAACAAAAAATTCCACTCAAAACTAAAGGCTAAAGCAATTATTCCTGGCTGAATCTTTGTTTTTGGGGAAATGACAGTGTGGCTTGTGAGGAAAGCAAAGCTGTTTTTTAAGAAAACCAAGGGCAGTAAGAATGAAGAACTTGGTGGGTTTTCTGCACTGCCCCTACAAACGATGGATGCAACACCCACCCCTGGAATCACAGACCCATCTGGGTTGGAAAAGATCTCCAAGATCACCAAGCCCAGCTGTTGATGCCCACCCTGTCCCCCAGCCCAGAGCTCTGAGTGCCACCTCCAGTCATTCCATGGACACCTCCAGGGCTGGGCACTCCAAACCTCCCTGGGCAACCCATTGAGCTCACACCAAAGTCCCCTCAGAGCCTTTGAACACCTCCTCCATACTTTCCTAACTTAGTGACATTGGTACAACACCTCTAAAATGCCTTTTTTCTTTCTTTTTCTCATTTTTAGTTTTCCTTTCAGATGTTATGAGCATATGAAAGAAGGGCACTTCAACCAGTGCTTGCCTGGGCTTGCTCTTCCTCCCATCTGATGCTTCCACTGGGATGGGCTCCCCCACCTGAAACACCCAGTTCTGTTCTTTGCATCCTAATAAAGTGACATGTTTTATTTGCTCCTGGACTCTGACACACACACCAGTTTCTCTTTCCTCAATAGCTGAAATGTCCAAGGCCAGGTTGGACAGGGCTTGGAACACCCTGGGCTGGTGGAAGGTGTCCCTGCCCATGGCAGGGGGTGGCACTGAATGGTTTTAAAGTCCCTCACAAGCCAAACAATTCTATAATTCTGTGATCTCTTCCAAACACTCCCAGGCATCTCCTTTCTGCAGGATCACACGTGCAGCTGGAGCTCCATCATATTTCTACTCAGGCATTACAAAGCTGGTCTCACTGCTTCCCTCAGACCAATATAATACATAAATACATGTCTGGAGATGACTTTTGGCAAGTCCAGCCTGGATCCTGCAGCAGGACCTAAGCTGGGAGTTTATTCATGGCCAGAACCAGTGCCCAACAGCAGCTCTAGGCAGCAGAAAACCCAGGGCTGCATCCCTTTGCCATGAATAAGTTAAAACCCAGCTTAAAACTGGGCATTTTAATCAGCCCCCTCTGACTGACCTCGCTTGAGATGACCTAACTCAGTTTGAGAAATTTGGTTTTGGCATTTGCTAAACAAGGCTAAATCATACAAGCTAAAAAGAAAGCCACCACTTATTAAGTCTGACCTGTTGCCTCTCAGATTGAGCTAAGGTCAGATTGTGCTTAATATTCACAGCCATGAGTAAGTTTTCTCTGTCAAATGGGCACTGCTAAGCCACAAATAAAAAGTAATTAAGCACAAAATCCAGCTACCTTCATATTGAGGGGATAAACCATCACCCAGTGGGAGAAAGGATGGAAGATTTTGGCTCAAAATTAAATTTAAACCAGACTACATTAAAAAGTCAATTGAAAAAAAAAAATCATCATGCAACATGAATACTGTATTTTAAAAGCTGCACTACCCATCAGCTGGGAAGATGCTACATCCGTACTGGGAAATAATGCCTGTTTCAATGTGGTTGAAATGTGAATTTGTCTTCAGCTGGAGAGCCCAAACTTGCTATTGTTTGTTGAAACCAATCACAAAGTGGGATAAATGAGTCCTTAACTGACAATTCTTTGCTAGCTCCTGATAGTACAACCTGTGTTCAGACAGGAATTTCCTAAACCAATACTAAACATGCTGCTTGTAGCATATATTGCAAGGCAGGGTGACCCCTTTCCAGCCATTCCAGAGGTTTTCCTATATTAATTTTGCATGGCAATGATTAGGAAACAGCAAGAGGTGCTTCTTTAGTGGTCCCCGTGAAGTGTCTTCGTTTGGGTTTCATTTTGGGGTTTCACCCCAAATTGCTAAAAGTGAGATCCCTTTTCTGGTTGGAACCATGAGAGTCAGTAAACACCTAAAACTGCACCTTCAGTAACAGGGTTTTTTTTTAACCCAAACCTTCCAAAAACAACAAAGAAGCCAATTTACAGAAACCTCTGCAGGATGTCATTACATTTGACATAATGCTCTTAGTAAGACCAATACATAACAGACAATAAAAATCCCATTTGTAGGAGGCCAGCACTTCAAGGCTACAAAACTGTCCTTTGCTCAACCTGAAAGGTTTTTAATAATGCTGTGACACCCCAGACACGCTTCTACCAAGTGATATTTATTTATTGACCCCCATCCCGTGACACAAGTCGGGGTTGTTTGCCAGACACGAGACAGGGACTTTGCCCACTGGCTGCTGTCACAGAGTCCTTAAGTCTATTTTCATTTATCTCCACGAAAAATCTCGCCCAAGTAAAAGCTGCAGGGCCTGACTGGCAAAGTTTAGAGCAGGTTCATTTCTCAAATTAAAATTTTATAGGGCCCTGGCTGTCAGAGCAATTTCCAGACATGCCAGGCCACATCACTTCTGCTGACACCAGAGTGCCTTCAACCCTGTCTGCAGCCGCCGTGATCCCGTGCCAGGGCTGTGCCCTTGGAGCTGGCAAAGCCCAGCAGGAGCTTCTGCCCCTGCCCGCCTTCTCCTCCACCCCAACACATCCATGCTGCCCTTTCCTTGGGATTGCCTTCCCTTCCCGGGGTATTTTATGCAGCCAGGTTTGTGCTGACTATTTCTGCCAAGCCTCAGTGCTCGATGCATTTATCAGCCCAGCTGACAACAAACCATTGCTTAAATATACTTGGGAATGCACAGTTTTTTTTTTTTTTAAAAAAGAAACAACAAAAAACCCCACTGTAAACTTTTGGAGGAAAATAAACCCAAAGGAAGTCGACAAGTCGATTTGAAAGTAAACTATGAAAAATAAAATTACTCTCGTGGAAAACTCCAATAATCTGTTTTTAATATTTAGACTGCTTTAAACAGCATGCAGATTAAATTTGATATAGATGGAATTGCAGCCTCTATTTATTTGAATTCAGACATACAGGAGCAACATAAAAACCTCTGGAGTTTGTGGAGGAGGCTGTAGCAAATTTGCAAATAACCATATCTACAGCAGCAGTGTATAATGGACCAGTATAATATACTGGGGAAAGTTGTCACTTGTTTGGCAATTAACACTGATATAGGAGGCAAAGCAATGAGGGGATATTAACAGATTAATCTTGGGGCCATTTAGGCTGTGCTGAAGTAAAATGACAATTTTTTCTCTGACTCCTGTTAGATCAGTGCCCTCTGCTGATCACTGCCTGGCTCTGCCAGCCCCACCAGGCAGCTCCAAAGCTCCTGGACACGGCCAGGGTGTGGATTTACACTCACAGGGACACACCCTGCAGGGATTTATACCCTTAACACTACCTTTCTGAGGGAAACTGCAGACAACAGGGGAATTTATCAACAGCAACCTATATCAACAGTATTGCCTAAAAATAATAAAAAAAAAACAAACAAAAAAACAGCCTCAAGCTGTGCCAGGGGAGGTTTAGACTGGGTATTAGGGAAAATTTCTTCATGGAGAAGGTTGTGAAGCCCTGGCAGAGGCTGCCCAGGGCAGTGGTAGGGTCACCCTCCACTGAAAGGATTCAAAAGACATGCAGATGTGGCTCCTGGGGACATGGGTTAGTGGTGGGGTTGGCAGTGCTGGGGAACACTTGGACTAGACCTTGGGAGGGCCTTTTGAACCCAAATAATCTCATAATTCTATCTCAAAACATAACTAGAAGATAGAGAGAGTCTGAATTCACGTTATTCATGAGCATGGCTACTCCCCAGCTCAGCAATCCTGTGCAGGGTTCTTAGGGCTTCACTCCTGTTTGAACTTCCATGCAATGAGAACACCTTGTGCATGTTACAGGTGGGTGTTGCTGTTCAGGGAGCAATCACAAAAAGGCCCCTAACCATTAAAGTGAAGAGTGGAAGAGAAAAGCTGACATCATCTTTATCTATCAGTAATCATTTTAGATAGAGGGAATACACATGGAAAGCACACCAAGGTCTTCTCAGTGTGTGGTCCTACATCACCCAGTGCAGCCCCTGACTCACCTGGGGCATCAGTGCCAGCTCACCCAGACACAGCTGGGTGCCCAAAGGGAGCAGCTTCTGGCAGTGACTGGGACACTGTCCCTGGAGCTCTGGGTGCCCTGGGCTGTCCCCAGCAGGAGGAACCTCAGGGCAGGAACACAGCCTGGAACCGAGCCCCTCCTTCCCAACTAACAGATCCACAACAGATGCTGGGAAACCTCAGGAAAACACAGGAAATAACCTCTCACCATGCTCTTCTGTAGAACACGCTATTTTTCCCCGCACTTCCATGCTAATTAAGCTCCTTCCTCCCAAAGCCTTCCCCTTCCCTAAGTGAAATGTCAGCATTAGTGCTGATTCAGTGGCAGCGCCGTCTGCGCGCGGCGCTTTCGGGAGTTCACGTCTCCCATCGAAGCACAACGGCGCTGCTGGCAAGGTACTCCTTGGCACGAGGAGAGCGACAAGTTTGGCAACTCCAGGCCAACACGGGCAGCAGATGTTTCTAATGCCAGCTTCCCTCTAATTGTGAAGCAGCAGCAACAGCACAGCGTGAAGGGAGAATACCATAAATCTCCGATGGAGGGCTGGCCCGCGAGCGCATAAATTCTGCCACTTGTTAAGAGAATTTGCTGACAATCTCCATGCTCTATTTAAAACTGCGTGGTGTGCAGTCCCATTTGGCTCCCTAATAACAGGCACAGCTTGCTCAGGCCGGGCTTGCAGACACAGGTTGCCATGCTACAGTTCTCTGCTCTATGGGAATCGCAGGGGCCAATTTGGAGCGGGCGGCTGAGCCTTGCAGCAGCAGGGCCCTGGTGCCAGGCATCTCTGCTCAGCAGCACAGCATCAGCACAGCTCAGCACAGCTGCCCTGCTCCTGAGGAGGCAGCAGCAGGAACAGGATTTTTCCCCTCACCTGGGAAAAAGCCCCCAGTGCTTCCACAAGAGGCGAGGATTGACTCGTTGGGAAAGTGTTCGCCCTACAAATAGGATTTTGGCTTTGCGCCCTCACTTTCTCAGCACGGTCATCAGCCAGCTACTTTCCTCTATCCCAGTGTGAAAATACAAGCTTTGCTGCACAGAGGGAGGTGGGCTGGACCTCACAGGGGGCTGGTTTGGCTCCTGTAGGAGCCTGTAAGAGCCTCTGCGCTTGCCCCAGGGTGCTAAACCTGCTCAGACATTCTCATGGGCTTTGGAAATAATTTCCTCAGACTTTTCTACACAAAAACCCCATATGATGTTAATCCTCATCCTCAAGACAGTCTTGCACATTGTTTTTCCTGGCTGGAAGCATTAGTGACAAGACTGCTCCCAAAGCCAGAGGTGCTCAGGACCACGTCCCTGCTCCCCATCCAATCTCACCATGCCTGCTTTCTCTAAACAGCAAGGGTTAAACCACAGACATAAAATCACGGTTCGGAGCTGACCTGGAAAGCAAAGTTTATGAAACATTTATTTGCTGCTCTGACATCTGGAGGCAGATACATCATTTAGGTCATGAATTTTTCTGTTTGGATCCAAGCTGATTGCTCATGCTGCCATACTCCACCCTCTGCTCTCCTGCACCTTGTAGTGCACAGCTCATATTAAAGAGAAAGGAGGCTGACCCTTAAGAAGGCTTGGAAAGTAGAGTGTTTCTTTCTCCTTTTAAGCAGCAGGGAGCAAGACTGTTCACAAGAAGAGAAAGTGTAAGAAATGAACATTTGAAGAGTGAGGAGTTAATACAAAGGTAATAAAATATTGTATAATTGTGAGTAAAATAAAAATGTGGCCCCTTGAAACTCACACTCAGAGGAACCTGAACTGAGTTAATCAATCACCAGATTATTGACAAGAGGGAGAAAAACCAAAAAGACTTGTCAGCAAGAGGCTGGCAAAGGAGGCAGAGCTGAACATGCTAGTCCACTTTGTCTAAACCACTGAGGGCAGATTCAGCTAAATTAATTCCACACAGCAACATCCTACTCAACACAGCTCAGCTGAGCTCCTCAGGCTAAAGATGTTGCTTGTCCAACTTCTATTATCCTTAGTTATAAAATTAGAGAACATGGACTTGACTTGCTGTGGTCAATGACATGGCAAAACGTTCTCTCTCCCTTCTTCAGCAGCAATGCACTCTCAGCCCCCATAAACGTTGTCAGAAAAGTGGAAGAATATTTGCAAAGGAAAGGGTAAAAACTGCCAAAAAAGTCAAAGCCCATACACTTCTCCCCATTACAGGCACAATCCCCTGAAGGAAGAGACTGTGTGAAAACAGGAGCTGCTTCTCTCTCTGACAGAGACAGGATTGACGGATCCTGTATTTATTTTTAAAATAATGCCTAACTAAGCATCATTAGTCACCCATCATCCATATTTCTCTCCATAAATGAGAGTGCATGAAGCTATAGAGTCTCCAGAGAAAGCAATTACAATATTAATTTCAACTAAATGATAACCAGGAAAGAGGGGGGAAAAAAATCAGCTAGTTGAAGTTCAGTTCTCTTAGATGCTGGTTATGAAAACAACTTCACAAACTCTGCAAACCAGCAATCACCAGTGCAATCCTTAAATGAGCTCCCCAGAAGGCTCTGCACAGAGCAATATCCATGCAGGAATACATTCAGCAGTAATGAACATGCAAGTCTTCAAGGCTGTCAGGACACAAGGCCATGAAATAGGCTGGATCCTTGGCAGGGGGGATGTGCAGCCAGGGATCTCTGCACTGAAATCCAAGGAGATATGTGTTACAACCCCACTCCATGGGCCATCACCCCTCCCATGCCACTGGGTGCTGTCCAAAGGCTCCCTGAAATCCTAAATGACCCTTACCTTTAAAATCTTTAAAATCGTGGCTGGAAAGGACTACAGGAGATCCCAACTTCACCTCTCAAAGCAAAGCTCTTCATGCTGGATTAAGTAAACTACAGCTTTTTCTTGGTTAAGTCCTGCAAATCCCCAAGGATGGAGCTTTTTCAGCTCCCTGGGCAGCAGCTCCAGCACTGCTGGAAGGATCTTTGGGGAAATGGCTCCTCATCCTTTCCTAATGTGGAGAGCTGAAGGGACTCTTGTAACCCACTCCAGCTTTGAAGGAGCGTGGAGGGCAAAGCCCCAGCATGGCAGTGAGTGTGTCCCCAGTGCTCTGGCTGCCTCCTCAGCTTCCTCCCCTGCTGGCAGGGGCAGGGCTGTGTCACCACACTCAGCCAAGAGCTCTGTCACCTCCAACACCACTGGCAGCCTCAACTTAGTTTGGATTTGAGGCCAAATTCTTCAATGAAAAGGCTTGGAATGACAACAGTCTAAAAACTGTCTAGTTAATTTGTTCAATAATGAGGAGCAATTATATACCATGAGTGTTTCATTTGTGAGTTATTTTCCTTCTCAACAGACTGTCCTGTGGTGTCCCATCCTCAGAACAACACAAAATATTTTAGCCCAATTTCATAGCTGTCAAATACACGCTGAAATATGTTCCTGCAAACAGCAAGGAGATTGATGTGAGGTTGTATTTTAACTACACTGCCTGGTTCTTGACTTAGGCTCTGTTTTTTGCTTTATGGAAAGGTAATGCCCACTAAAAACTAGAATTATTTTAAAAGAACATAGCCAAAAAAACCCAAAACACAAAAAACACAATTGAAAGGGTTCTTTTGAAAGATTTCAAGGGATTCCCATTTCAAACTAACCTCTTAGATCACCAAAGCCTCTTTAAAAGTCATCTTCAGAAGGAGAAGCAAACAAAGCCAAACCACCCTCAATTGTAGAAAGCTTCAGGAACTTCTAAATATCCATAATTTTTCATGGAACTCACCCTTCCTTCCAAGACTGCAAATGTCTCAGTGCCTCTGCTGGGTTAAATGACACCTGGCTGAAAAAAATTCTGGGATCCAGGGCAGGTGGGAGACTTTGGAGCCTGCATTTTGCAGGAGCTGTGTGATATTTGCTGTTGGCTTGGGAAATAAGGGTAAAAACTGCTTCCTTCTCCATCCTTGTCATGTAACACCACCCAAATGAAGATGTAAATATAAGCAGCCAAACAGGGGTTGTATCCCATTTCTTGAAACTTCTCTCTGTGCCTTCAGATCTGACAGACTCAAGTTTGTGACCCCAATTAAGCAGCTTCATCTCCATCCCTCAATCCAGCAAACAAATAGGTAGAAGGGACTACCATATGTTTTGGGTTTCAGTTCATTAAATCCCTGATCGTGCAAAACCTTTCAAGAGTCACTACCCCATAAAATTCAGCCAAAGCTCCAGTTTGTGTTGTTTGGAAGAATCTTATTAAACACTTTCTCCAAAGAAATATTCCAACCTTTTGAGAATCAGCATGACACTCCAATGAATTATTCATGCAAGGCTCTGCAAGATGGGCAAGTTTCCTGCCAAGACGTGCACAGTGAGGGGTGTTATAAAACTGAAATTGGAACGTGGAGAGAAGTGATGGAAAAGATTTCAAAGATCATTTCTGCTGGAAAAAAAACCCCAACCCACAACTTCAGACCTTTAAACTTGCTTCTTCACAGGAGAGAGCCTCCTAAATGTCCTGCTTCACATCCACTCCCAGATTCCCCAAATTCAGGATGTGCTCAGAGACATGCTTTTAAGTGAAGCCACCAAGTGATGAAGGGGGGATTTCTGAGTCTCATTAGCACAATTCATTCCAGTGATTCCTAATGAGGCTGAATAGCAGGAAACTCTGGGGGTTCCCTGGCCATCTTTGTGTTCCACCAACCCAGAAACCCCCGTGCCCTGGGCTGATCCCATGTCATGGGCAGCAGGATAGGGAGGGATTCTTTCCTTTTGATCCCCCGCCCCCAGGTGAGCAGCACAGGGAGGACAGGGAGCTGCTGGAGAAACCAGAGGAGGCACCAGGATGGTCAGAGGGCTGGAGCAGCTCGGCTGGGAGAGCTGGGATTGTCCAGCCTGGAGAAGAGAAGCTTTGGGGTGACCTCATTGTGTTCTTGCAGTACCTACTGGAAAGGGCTATAAGAGACATGGAGAGTGACTATTTATAAGGGTCTGGACAAGGGGGAATGGCTTCAGACTGATATTAGGAAGGAATCCTTCCCTGGGAGGGTGGGCAGGCCCTGGCACAGGGTGCCCCTGGATCCCTGGAAGTGCCCAAGGCCAGGTTGGACGGGGCTTGGAGCACCCTGGGCTGGTGGAAGGTGTCCCTGCCCATGGCAGGGGGTTGGGACTAAGTGATCTGTAAGGTCCCCTCCATTCCCTTAACAGTCTGTGATTCTATAAACCAGGCATTGTGTCACTGCCCTCACCACTGGGCTTTGCTCTTCATTGCATTTGTCTGGGTGCCATTCTTGTTAAAATATACACCATTTCTTCCATGGACACATGGAGAACAGTCCTTCCCATCATTTTTCTGAATGGTTAATTAAAGCAAAACTTTGGGAAGTGTGCAGTTGTGCTCCAACATCCGTCTTTTGATGGAGTACCATAACTATATTTGGCAATACACACTCAGATGCTCTGAGTCATGGATCTGTGAAGAAATATAGGTTCAATTAGCTCTGGGAATGTGTTTAACTCCCTCAGATTTTTCTCAGATCAATAAAAAATTTAACATACTGTTTTGGAGAGCCTGAGGAGCTTGACAAGCCCTTCCACTTCCAGGGATTAACTTGTAGCAGCCTCTTCTCTTCACCAAGATATGTCCTCAGGGCCAGCATTTAGAGAGGCAGTGAAGTAAATTTTGTAAGACATCTCCTTTCCTTTTGAGTTGCATAAGGAGGGTGGGCTGGGCTCCTTCACTGGAGGATGAGGAGGCTCCACAGGCAGTGGAACCAGGGATGTGTATCCTGGGAAGAATATAGGGATGCTGCCCAGGTATGTGGGGATGGGATCAGGAAGGCTAAGGCAGAGTTGGAGCTGAATTTGACAAGGGATGAGAAGAATATTAAGAAGGGCTTTCATTGGCCAGAAAAAGGAAGGAAAATAAAATTTACCCTCCTGGGAAATAAAACAGTAAAGCTAGTGACAAGCAGGTACAGAACACATTTTTTTTGCCTCAGTTTCCATGGTAATCTCTCATCCCCCACCTGCTGAGCCCCCCAAACCTCCAGGCAAGGACTGGGGGAATTATGTTGCATGAAAAGTGAAGATGAGGTTCTAGACCTCCTGAGGAACCTGAACACACATGAGCTCATGGGACATGGCAAGATTCATCCAAGGGCCCTGAGGGAATTGGCTGATGTGGTTACCAAGCCACTCTCCACAATACTGGAAAAGCCATGGCAGTCTGGAGATGTCTCCAGTGACTGGAGAAGGAGAAACATCACTCCCATTTTTTACCAGGACCTGCACAGAGCTGTGGACATGGGCTATGAGGTAGAAAATGGAGAAATGAGAGGGGCAGGCAGAAACTCTCCTTTTCATGAATTTGAAGCCTGAACAATATAATTCCCAGGACCTCCACCAGCATGTGGGATTTTTAAAACTGACACTGATTGTCCCAGTCTTTGTTGTGAGTGGACCAAGTGGGCCATAAGAACAGTAAGAGTTCATTGCATGAGTAGCCTCAGGAGTTGCAATGCAAGGACCCAGAGTAAGGATGATGAAGTTTAGCCCCTGAAGAAGGTGTTTTATTTGACATTTTCCAGATGTCCTGGTTACAGGGGCCAGGACCAGTTTGTCACTGTGTGAGTGTGACCAAAACTGTGTATTCTACACCCTCTGTGCCATTTCTGATGGACTGTCAATAATGGAGCGTTGGCAGCAGCTGCCCAGGGCACACCTGACCCCTCAGGAGACAGGGTGGGTGTTAAAGAGCCCTGTGAGACACGGGAGTGTCTCTGTCTTCACATCAATGGCTCAGCTGTGATAACTCCCCTCTGGGGAGGCATCAACATCTTCACATCCAGCTGAGGGGCCATCCCTGCTCATGGGCCATCAAAGATTCCAAAAATATCCCAAGACTCACCGAGTTTAATCACTCATTGTCAAACTCTGCGCTGTGGGCATTCCCACCTGAACCTGAGCATAGAAAATCTTGGGGTTTTGAGACTTGTGGTGCCTCTGGTTGGATCCAGAGGAGAACCAGAATCTCAACCAGACTGTGACCATCATCCTCACCAACAGGTTTTCCTTTTCTTTTACTTCCTGCTCACCACAGGGCCTGACAAACACCCTCCTGTTCATGCCCCAGGGGACTGGGTTATACCTCTGGGTTTTGTGGGTTAAAACCAACTTTTTCTCTGTATCACTGTAATCTTTTTTTTTTTATTATTAAATTGCAACTTTGACTTGTAATCTCTTTTTGAGTCGGGTTCATTTCTCCTGCTGGTTTACCTCTGAACCAGCACACCAAGGAAAAGTAATTGTGGGTGTATTGCATTAGCATTCCTACTCTGACAGGAGTGCCATTGGTGTGTCAGCTTATGGGTACAAGGCACAACACTAACATAAATTATTAAGAGAGTATTTCTGATCAAAGGGCTCCCAATCACATGGCAAGAGACACAGACTGCTGAGAGAAAATCTTTTCAGTTGCCTTTGACACTGAGAGGAGTCATGTCGGTCTCTTCAGCATCAAAATAAATGGATCAAACCCAAGCAGAAAAATCTCATGGTGGAAACCCAGGCTGTGTGCTCCCAGAAGAGGGTTGGCAGAGAAGGCTCTTGGCTCCAGATGCTGCAGGAGAACATACAAAGTTTTTAGTTGCTGGCCTGTTTTGAGAAGTTCCCAGCTTCCATGAATGCTGGGGAAGCACAGAGGTCCCATGGCATCCAACCCTGTGCCATCGTGGCAGTGCCACCCACTGCAGGGCATCCCTGTAGTCCCAGTACCTGTGGGCAGGATTGATGTGAATTTGAGGATTTTGAGGAATGAGCTGCCTAGATTAGCTGGTGGGAGAAGTGGGGAGGGTGGAAATCCCTCCATTCTCAAGACACTCAACACATCCATAGCAGCTGCCACTCTTTACAAACGCAGTACTAGAACTGGTGTCTTCTTCTAGAGCAATGATGCTGGTGGTGATGGCAGTGCCCTCCATGCAATAACTCTGCTATGAGGACAACTTGTTTATTTTCTGGCATTATAAGCTGCATAACCTGTCCTCAGACACATTTCTCAGGGAGAAATCCCTGAGACAGGAGCCCCCTCTGCCCAGGGAAAGCCTTTGACCCACAGAGATGCATCTGTTCCCTCTTTCCCTCTGAATTTTGTTCCCTGCACCCCAGGTTTGCATGTCACACACTGCAGAAAATGTCCCCAGCCAAACAAAGCAATCTAGATGTGACCTGTGGGCTGAAACACTGTGAGCTTCTCCTACTTCTCGGTGTGGACCTCCTGAGCTTAATAGTTCCTAAATAGAATTCACACAGATGTCCCCTGGTCTTGGGTGAAACCAGTTTAATTGGACCAATTTTGCATTCTGGAAATGCAGCAACTTGAACTTTTCAAAGAATCTTACAATAAATGTAACCCTAATATTTGTTTTCTTTATTTATTTTTACCCTGTAATTTCTGCTGTGTGATGGCACCACATTTTAGTTTTTTTCTCTGGCAGCCTTTCTAACCTGTGGCAATCCTTTAACTTAAAAGGTGTCCCAAAGTTCTACTTTTACTTAAGTGCACAGCTAAGCAGTGGCACTTCTAAGCGGAGAAAATGTTCTAAGCAATCTATTTTCAAGAACTGTTATATGCTGAAAATTGATTATTAAAATGCCACCTTCTTATTCATCGTGTCTGCACTCGCTGTGTGTTCAATCTTGTCTGCTGGCATATGACTGCAATTTTACTGCCTTTTACTCCCACTTACCTGAAAGATTCAGCAGAGAGAAGAGCAACTGAGTTGGATCTTGAAACAAAAAGTCTCTCAGGCTTCCAAAGAGTTTCACCTGTGTAAGGGGGCTGAAGATGGCTCTTCTCTGCAAGAATCTGTAATTGGAGAATATGTTGGGATCATGGAATCACAGAATGGTTTGGATGGTTGGATTGGCAGGGACCTCAAACATCACCTCATTCCAACCCCCTCCCTGGGCAGGGACACCTTCCACCAGCCCAGGCTGCTCCAAGCTCTGTCCAACCTGGCCTTGGACACTTTCAGGGATCCAGGGGCAGCCACAGCTTCTCTGGGCAGCCAGTTCTGGTGCCTCCTCACCCTTAGAGGGAAGAATTTTTTCCTAATATCTAAATTAAACCTACTGTTGTCCAGCTTCAGGCCATTCCCCCTTATCCTCTTGTTCCATGCCCTAGTGACAAGCCCCTCTCCACCCCCCTTTAGGTACTGAAAGGGGCTCTAAGGTCTGCCTGGAGCCTTTTTTTTCCTCCAGGCTGAGCAGCCCCAGCTCTCCCAGCCTGTCTCCAGCCCTGGGATCAACTAAGTGGCCTCCTCTGGACTTGCTCCAACAGCTCCACATCTTTCCTGTGTTGGGGGCCCCGGAGCTGGAGGCAGCTCTGCAGGGTCTGGGGTCTCACCAGAGCAGAGCAGAGAGGGACAATCCCCTCCCTCCACCTGCTGGTCACACCTCTTGGGACACAGCCCAGGACAAGGTTGTCCTTTTGGGCTGCAGTTGCACATTGCTGAGTCACACTGAGCTTTTAGTCCATGAACACCCCCAAATTTTTCCTCCCAGGGCTATTATCGATCCCTTCTCCTCCCAGTCTTGTGCTTGGCATTGCTCTGATCCCAGTGCAGAACCTTGCACTTGCTGAAACACCTCCAAGGCTCGGGACTCCAACACCTCCATGGGCAGCCCAAGCCAATGCTTAACAACACTTACTGTGTAAAAATTCTTCCTGATGTCCAAGCTGGAGCTCCCCTGGCTCAGCTTGAAGACATTTCCTCTTGTTCTGTTGCTTGTTCCCTGGGAAAAGAGGCCAAGTCCCCACCTTTCTCCATCCTCCTTTCAGGTGGTAACACAGAGCAGAGTGTAAAATGTCTCCTTAGGCTGCTCTATTTTTCATACAAAATTCAATTCAAATTACCCAAAAAAAGAACAAAATGAAGATATGGCTGTGCCTTGAAAGGTGTTCCATATTCCATCAGAGCAGAACTGCTCTGTGTGGTAGGATATATTTGAATTTTGACTGTGACTGCAAGAACTGAAGTTTCCCAGCACTTGAAATTGGTACACTGAAGTGAAACCTCTGCCTCTTGCTGGTTTTACATCTATGAATTTTTGAAGAGAAGGAACGATTTCCCACAAACTCTCTGCAAAATAAAAAGTCTGTGTTGCAGCTGAAATCAAGGCTGTTGATCCCTTTTGTTTCAGAGAGATGTGTGCCTTTGAATCCTGGAAAATAGGAGAGGATCTGGAACACAGCCTTAATTACAGAGAATATGCTGTGATTATAGGCTTTGGTTTGCTCCTTGATGGTAACAGATTTAACAAGCACAGCCCAGGATGTTGTGTGATGTATGACTGGCCATATCACACATACCAGCTAATTTGCCCAAGAAAAAAATTCAAACCCCCATTTTCCACAGGCTCCCACTAGTATGCCTTCTCACCCTTTAATTAAGAAGCTAATGGCTGGGAGTAGTTAATCAACAAAATACCTTTGATGATCTGGGCCTTAGGGCCCTTGTTGCAATCCAACCTTTGTTCCCATGGGAGAGAAAGGAGTCAGGAGTTTCAACAAAATCTTATCGTGTCACAAAAGTATCAAATGCAATCTGAAGAACTGAGACTTTCCTCAGGAGAGTTGCGTGACATGACTTGCTGTACAGTGTGAGTCACCTTCTCTCCTGAAAGAAAAGGCAGCCTGAAAACCAAACACCCAAATACACGTGTCAGTTCTTCAGGCTGGCCAAAGAATTTGGGTGGATGTAATTCAGAGACGTGCCCTTAACGCTGATGTAAAGAAAGCCACCTTTAAGCCAAATTCCCTGCATTTTTCACAGCCTGAAGAGTGTTCTGGGGTTTGTCTCCTTGACTGGCTCAGCTCTGCAGAAGCCAGAGGATGAGATGTACAGCACTCAGATGTTACCTGGTGCTTACCCATGGCAGTTATCTTCTTAATTAAAAGGCAAAAAGACATAATAATTATCAGTTAACAATTTTCAATCTCTGTACAGACGGAGGATTTAAAAGATCTACAATTATAACTTGCAATACAGAGAGAGAAAGAAGTTTAAAGTCTACTGGTTCCCTTTCTTTACTTCAGTGACTTTGGGGAAATTAAGCTTAAGGGCAAATTCTCAGGGAGACTCTTCCCCTTTGTGTATTCCCTAAATCCTTTCTCCGAGCAGGTGATGGATCCAGAAGGTTCCCAAAGGGCTGGGGTGACATCCCTGCCAGGCTTAACCTCTGCATGGACCTCAGGGATCACAGACTTCCCTCCTGCTCCAGCTGCACAAAGTGGGTTTGGCCAAAAACGAAGGGTGGTGCTCTGAAATCCCTTCCCCCATGAACATCCCAAAGTGCTGCTGGAGGTGCTGGATTATTTTTTTCTTGGTCTCTGGAACAGCATAAAGCTGAAGTTCAGGAGAGTTTCTGTCCTGTTTGCTTTTCATATTTAGGCAGGTCAGAGGCCCCAAAACGACCCCTGATTTTTGTGTCACAGCAGTCCCAAATTTTGCCAGACATATTACAGGAAAACAAATTAAAAAGCCAAGACATTCAAACTCTTTCTTTCCAGCCCAGAAAGCTTTTCATTGCTGAATTGATAGTAATTGCACGTAACATATTCCAGTAAAAGGAAGTAAAAGCTACCAGGTCAAGTGATGGATAATTAGCCAAATGGAGGAAACCAGTGTGAACTCATTTCAGCTCTGCTCTTCCCTCATGCAAATACATTTTGGGGGTCTTCACTGTCTCTGATGTGCAGGATAGACCAGGATAGGGCATGGATCAGGATCAAGAAGTTAAATGGAGAGGGAAAACTCTTATCAGGGTCAGGACTCAGACATAGGAAGGTCGGTGAAAATGTCTCTATTGCTAAATATCTTTTTTTAAAATATATTCATGAACAAACTTGTGAAGTTTTGGAGTTCTCAACCTCAGCTTCTGGGGCTTTTTGAGCCTTACATACCTGGATTTTAAATGGAGCTGGTTAGAATTGATATTATATCAGGTGAGAAGAACAATATGGGCTTGATACTTCAAGAGGTCCTTTCTAGGAGTATTTCCTGCATTTGGTTTATTCAGAAAATGGGATCTCTTCCACTTAGCAAGGCAAAGATATCTACTTAACACCCAGAAATTGAGCTAGTCAAGGGAAAGGTGAGATCAGCACTTTTTATTTTCTGAGCTGTGAAGTGCAACAACAGACTGAGACAGATTGGGCTGTCTTACAGAAATACCCATTTAATGGGCATACTCAGAGACCCAAAAGCAGCCACTTCATCACAGCCTGTTCTGTCCCACTGGGTTAAATCTCTCCTTTTAGAAATGGTTAGTTTGCTGAGAGGAGCACGAGGCATGGAAAGGAAAGGAGACATAAAGTATGCTAGAAAAAACCATCATGTTCAGCATTGAAAGACCTGAGATGATGAATAGCTAATCTGGCCAAACCTTTTTTAATGACACTCTTTGTAATTTTTTATGTTAAAAATGATAAAATGGAGATGGAAATAAAAGCAGCTCCCTGCTGACTGATGGAAAAGGATGACCCTTCACTTTTAACAGAAAGAAATGCTTAGTTCTCTTTCCTTCATCTTTCTTCTCCAATGCCTGTGTTGCCAATAATAACACCTCATTTAGCTATTTCCTATGGGCTAATGGTGACATTTCAGTTTAGTGGCTGATGACTTTTCTGAGGGCCTTGTCCACCTTCCATCCTTGCTAGAAAGTGCTCTCTTGGAGCCAGTCCCTTTATCTGAGGTATTATTGAGTGAAGGTTCTCGTAAAGGTCAGCACAACTCTAAAATAGATCCATGAACACAAAGGAGAAGTGGTTCTCTGTCCTGGCTCCCTGTGGTGCCATTTTATTCAGCACAGAGTTTTCCAGGGTGGTATTTCCAAAGCCCCATCAGAAGGTGAGCTTGGAAGGTCTGGGCTCTCAGGGATCTCTCTGCAGCCCAGGAAAGGACAAGTTTCCCCTGAGGTAATTTCAGGATAAATCTGCCCAGGCTGCTTTGTGCTCTGGCAAAGCATCAATCCTTCCTTCCCCCTCCCTCTGCTTTACCTTTCTAGTTAAACGAGGGAAAGGAGAGAACCCAAAGCTATTTTTTGGCCATTATGGATATTCCTCCAAGGGCTGGCACAGAAACCCTTCCCCTGAAAGGTGGAGGTTTTCTATGAATGGCACTGGGGTGAGGTAAGAACAAGGCCAAGCCATGGGATCCTTCAATTCCAACCTCAAAGGCTGTGTGTCTGTGCAGCATCTACAATTTCTCTTCTTATGTTCCCCCTTTAAAATGCAGACTGGATCACGTGGAGCTTGTTTAACACTTGCTCCTGCACAGAAATTCAAAGGAGCTGCATCCTCTTACTTGGGACTATGAAAAAAAAAAAGGCACACTTAGGTTTAATTCATTGTCCCTGTGCAGCTCAAGGGCCACAGAGGGGTTCAACATCTCCCCTGTACACAAGGGTTTGGCCAAAACAAAACTCCAGTAAGTGCTCCCTCAAATGATAAGAAAGTAATTTTGAGTCAATTAGAAGCAGTTCAGGCTCTGGAATGGCCTTGGCAGCATGATGGAGCACTGGCTGTGGGCCTAATGGACAAGCTAGATGTGATCTCAGCTGGAAAATCCACTGGTGGTCCTGGATTTGCATTCTTTTCATGCCTTTTTTTTTTTTTATTAATTATAAGTAGGTTCATTTATATAAATTACTTGGAGTTTGTGAAGGTCGGTGGAATCTAATCCCAGGTTCTCTTAAATATTTAGTTTATTATCCCTTTGTATTTAAAGTTTCAGAAGCTGAAATTTTAATGATATTATGCAACTGTAAGCAGATGGGTTCACCTGATAGTGAGGGTGTTAAATAACATAGCTCTTGCCCAGCAAAGGCCAAAAACTTGCTGGCTTCTTTTCCAGAGGACATTGTCATTTTGCTGTGCGTGTATCTACCTTATTTCGTGTTTCAAACCAAGAGAATTCAAAACAATTCCTAGGATCAAAGAATAATTTGGGTCAAAAGGGATCTCTGGGGGTTGTCAGGTTTCCATGCTCAGTGGAACAACCATAATACAAGAGAGGAAACTTAGTTCAATCATTTGATATAAATTTCTGGATTCTGTCCTGGAGCTTGGAATTTTGTTGTTTGTGCACCAGCTTTGTCACTAACTCATTGTTGCACTGCCAGTTGGGGTGGAATTAGGTATGTGAATATATTTTTATACAAATTTCAGGTGAGCAAAGAGGGCTTCTGTGAGAACTCACTGTACTTCCAATCTCCAGCACCTTTTCTGTATTTTCAGGAATCTCTCAGCATTCCCAACACACACTAGCAGGGTTCCTGCTGCTTCTGGTCTCGAGTTGGTCCTTGGATGGAGAACCAGCCTATGGAGTCACTTGGGGTTGTATCAGGGGGACATTGGCACAGCCTCCTCTTCATGTTCCTCTCAGTGGTGCATCTCCAGAGGCCACAGCAACTCCTGGGCTTTCAAGTATTCCCAAGTCTTCTGGGAGGCAGAAAACCTGCAAACCCATAGCCTGAGGGAAAGGGCTGCCTAATGCTGGACCTCTCTTATCCTGGTGTGGGAGGAAAACTCTGCCAGTGCTGCACCAGCCTGTGCTGGTGACTCAAGACCTTCAATGAATTCTAAAGCTTCACTTCCCAATGGCAATTCCTGTTGTTGGGTGTTCTGGAGAGCTCAGCGTGACGAGCACTGCTCAGGGCACAGACTGGGGAGGAGGTGAAAGCACCCTGTACACATATCCTCAAGCTCTTGGATGAGACTCACTAATACCTCATTAAGCAGGGTGGTTAATTACACTCTCACTGCTGCATCTATAAACAGTTTGCTACTTATCTGCTTAGACCATATTTAAATTCAGGATGGAAAAGCTGTGACAAATAACATCACCAACCTATGCACCACCTGTCAGCAGCAGAGGGGCTTCAGTGGGAAAAGCTTTTGTGATCACTGTAAAACTGGGTGATTCGACTCTCAGGAGAGCTGGCAGGGTCTTGTCTCAGTCACTCCAGAGGATTTCCAGTGTAGCATCTTTCAACAAAACAGTTTCAAATGAACGAGGTTTGGTTTACAGCAGCAGAGATGACAAGAGTCAGCTCCTCCCTGCTGCTGAATTGTGTCTTTCCCTCCCTGTCCCTGTTCTCCTTCCTCACTGCTGCAAAGAGGAGGGACAATTTCGGACTGTGACCAAGAGCATTGGTGAATGTCTCCTGCTAGTTTCTGTTAATGTCCTGTGAAAAGAAGTGCAAGCACATGGACATCTCAACTCCAGTCCATTCCCATGGAGATTTCTTTCCCGTGTTCCATTATACACATTTCTAATTTAGAGGAGGACGTGGCTGATGCCTAAAAAATGAAGCAATCATTATGTCCTTTAAAGGTTTTGAGTTATAAACTATCTTAGCCCTAAAGTACATTAAAAATGTGCTGTTCCAGTACCTGAAGGGAGCTTACAAAAAGATGGAGAGAGTCTATTTCCAAGAGCCTGGAGTGACAGGACAAGGGGGAATGGCTTCACATTGACAGAGTAGGTTTAGATTAGATATTGGGAAGAAATCCTTCCCTGGGAGGGTGGGCAGGCCCTGGCACAGGTTGGGCAGAGAAGCTGTGGCTGC
>JAWWEE010000021.1:2779187-2810817 GCA_035221455.1 Xenops minutus
TGGAGCACCCTGGGCTGGTGGAAGGTGTCCCTGCCCATGGCAGGGGTGGCACTGGATGGGCTTTAAGGTCCCTTCCAGCCCAAGCCATTCTATCATTCCACAGTTCACACCACAGGGCTCTTCCTAAATTACCCAGTGCAGGACAATCCAAGATTCATCCCCCACACACACAGAAGGAGGACCTGAAAACCAATCAGGCCTAAGAGCAAAATCTAATCAAATTAGTTGAGCCTAACTCAGAATCTGACAGCTGGCAAGAACCAAATGAAAATTACAATCCAAAACTTAAAGTATTTTTAAAAACTGATATCCCCAGGTTTAAATGCTGCTGAAAATGACTAAGGACTCACTTTGAACCCCCAAAATGCACTGCACTGAGTAACTAATGAAAGGCACATTTTAACTAATACAATAGGCAGAGGAGGGGCAGCCACCACTAATGCAAAGCAACCCAGTGCCACCTCTCCTTGTTTTGGTGGTGTTTGCACGAGGGCAAGGAAAGCCTTGTAAGCACAGGGAGTTGATGTGAGCGATTGCTGAGCACATTTTAATTATTAATTCCATAAATAAGTGGAGTTTATTTTAATTTCATCTTAGACAGCATTGCTGTCTCCGTGAAGGAAACTGCAAGCCCTTCTCTTACCAGACCCAACCCTGACACTTTGGAAACATTACAAAAGCAGCAGGAATGTAATGAAAACATATATATATATATATATATATATATAGTGCTGAGAGTTCTGAGCTATCCAAAGTGCTCTTCAAGACCCTGCAGATAATCTTTAGGGAATCATCCCACCAGCTCTGTTGTATAAAGTTACATGAAATGACTGCACATCATGCTGTGATTGAAAAAGTCATGCCCAAAAATGCTGATCCGTTTGATTGGACATGGATTCGGTTCCAGTGCCTTAAAAGGCCTGTAAAGAACAGCTTAGGAAAGAAAACTAGAATAACTAAACCCACCAAAGTGATGCTGCTCGCATGTTTCAAACAGAAATGTAATGGAATTATTTATCTGTGAAGGAACTGCTAAGAGGATCGGGGTGGGGGGAAAGTGTTTGTAATGCTCTGTTTTCCTTCAGCTAAGATAAAAAGTTGTTTTGTCTTGTATTTTGACTTCTCTAAAGTTTCTATAAAGCCCTTCTGCATCAGCATCCTTTGCAAAGCCCTGAGAGGTGGCCACATTTTGGCCAAGAAGAACTCCATGCTCACAGAGCAGAGGAGGTGGGTAATTGTGACAAGTGAAGGAATGGTTCTACATTTTCCCAGAAAATAAGGGTTTGAAACTCCCTCCCAATTCCCCAACACAGACCCTGCTCTCATTTGGAGGGGCTATGATTTTTTTTCCCTCCTTTCATCTGAAGGGAGTGGATTTCATGTTGGGAAATTCCATGTATTTGTGGGAGCAGCCTCTTCAGCAGAGCCAGTCCTGCCCCCAGGGTGGAGGGAATACACCTTGGGAAGAAATTAAAGCATTTTCATCAGCATGAGGCCACAAAGTTATTTCTCTGGTTCCTGAAAATTCCCAGCCCTATTCCAGTTCCAAAACAGACACACCAACAACCCATGAGCTTTCCTTGTAAGAGAAAAGCTGCATTTCCTTACAATTTCTTTGCATTTTGAGCAAAAAAAAAAGATTTAGAAAGTGACTTCTTATTGTGCCAGGTGCAGATTTCATTCCTGCTGCTCTGAAACCTTGCACTTGAAAGTTATACTCATATTGCACTGAGGATCCTTTTTCTGAGATAAGACCTTTGGCATTTCTTTGAGATCAAGTCACACAAGAAGAAGAGGTTATAAATGTGTTACAGAGCTGTCCCAGCCTAAAATATATTCCGCAAATACATCTTACACTTCTGTAAATAAGGTTACTGCACATAATCCCACAGGTTTCAGTATTGTATGTACATAATAAAGCTTAAGATCTTATTCAATTTCCAGGTATTTTGTGAGGAAAGCTACTGGCAGATTCTCAAGGGCCAAATATTTCATTCAAAGGCAAGGAGTTATTATCATACTCTGAATAGATATAGTAGTTAGTTTGTACAGCATCTCATAAAAGGGTAATTTGCAGACTTGAGGAGAAAAAGAAATGCTTTAAGGAACACAGGGAATATTTATGTAGCTACACAAATTACTTGGCTGAGTATTATTTTAGGAACTATTCTAGAGACTTGTTTTAGAAACTGAAATTATTCCTTACAATGTAACTTTTGCCATTATTATTATCTCTTCCACTTAAAGATATTAAATCCCGGCCTTGAAATTTGGCTCATGAACAGGCAATTATGATTAAAGTACTTCATCTTCTTGGCCCCTTAATTCCTCACAATAACCACTCAAATTCCACACAAAGTCTGCAATAAACGGGGCTGGCTCAGGTAACCTCAGTGCAAATGCAGCCACAGGGTGAGCACATCCTCATTTTCTTCCATTGCCAACATCCCCTCTGCTTAATACATAGTTTTGGATCTTGAGCAATATGCTGTAAATAGCACATGAATCAGGTTATATAAAAAAAAAAAATGAAGTGATTTTCACATTTGCAAACCAATTGTGAAAATAAATTTAATTATTAATGTTTAAGAAGCATGTTTTCCCTGTGCTTAGTCAGAATTGCTCAGGGTAATGTTTTCATTCCTTCTCTGCTGCATTTCCCTGAACAAGCTGTCTCTCAGAAGAGCATAAAACATGTTATACCAAAGGTTATATTGTTGGAAAACCGGAATTAGAGATCAGGAAAAGATTCTGATGCTGATCACACAGGTATGCAGAAGGGCTCCAGGACCTGAGTGTTAATATGTCCACTTTAATAATAAAGTTCATGAAAGCCATTGCTCCAGACAAGCTGTGCCCATCACAGCTGTATCTTATCTATCTTTCATACATTTAGTCAATATACAATGATGCTGAACATATCAGTGCAAACATCCCTGATTTTTTACCCTGAAAGCTAATCAATAACATTTCCTTTAGCACGCCTCAGCTTAGCCATTGGAAACAAGGAACTGGCTTTTCCTCCCTGTCCAGCATTTTTGGGTACTAAATCTGTATCCAAATGACAGCTGAGCCTTGCAGTGCCACCTCTGTGTCATGGGAAGAAATAAGAGCTATCCTGAAGGTGATACTGTTGGAAAGAGATTTTTATGTGCATGAGGTGTTTTGGGGAGATTGGGATATCCCAAACACCTTCCAGGGTCTTGTGACTCAGGAGATCACAGAGCAGGATCAGCCCAACAAGCAGCAAAGACAACCCACATGCAGCTCAGACTCCCTGGGCAGGCAGGGAATATCCCAGATTTCCAGGGGAGCATGGATTGGCAGTCTTGGGGTCCTCTGAACAGACAGGTGAAACACCCCCAAAACTCAGGAGTGCCATTATTTAGTGTGTGCCACAGTAGCCAGGATATTGTAGGACAGAGATCCTAGCTGGAATTTTTTGGAGCATTCAAAGCCACAGCTCCTCCATTCCTGTTCTCCTAATATTCCCTTTATAGCTCCAAAATGTCACAGTTTCACAGGACACACAACAGAATTGACATTCCTTGGGAAGACATTTGCTGGAGGTCAAGAAACTCTTTAGAGAAATCTATATTTTATTTCTCTTCACTGAAGTTCCCCATAATGTTTAAAAAAACCCACAAAAGCCAACAACAAAAAAGCCCCAAACCAGCAAAAAACAAACAAAAAATTAGGTGGCATGATCAAAATTTCATATGAAGTTTTTGATAATTCCTTCCCAAGGAATTCAAGTAAGATCCAGAATTCCTAAACAGAATCACAGCTCCCTGTAACTCATAGTCATTTGCCAACTTCTGTATTTTAGCACTAACACCAGTGAAAGACAACCTGACAACACTCAAAATATGTACATATTACAGTAATGAAGACTTCATATGAAACCCTATAAAAAGTGCCTTCCATATGGTTCACAAAGAATGGGATGTTGATTCTGGGCTTGCTCAGTTATGGAAATCCCATTTGCAACCCTTAAAATAGTTATTTTTTATTGTTCTATCTCTTTGAGGACTTTGAAGCTGAGGACAATGTATCAGGTGATCAGAAGACAAATATTTGTCCCCACTAACCCAAACTGACTACAATTATGACAGAATTCCATGAAACAATCACAGTGCAAGCAGTTGCAAGGACACTTCTTCTTTCTGCCAGCAGTGATAAAACAAATAAACACTCATTAAAAGCCCAAACCAGCAAAACAACCACTGTTAGATAATTAAAAATAAGAAAATAAGCATCCTTTTAACACTAAAGTTCTACAGGGCACATTAAGAACACCATTAAATTAACATTTGTAGGATGGTGAGTACTAAGAAGAAAAATATAGATATTTGTTAATGGTTTTGGGTTAAAAGTGGTGTTTTCCTACCAGTTACATCCCATTGACTCAGGCTCTGTTGATTAGAACTTAGAAATCTCACCCAGCTCCACCCAAATCCATAGAATTCCATTTAGCTGCTGCTGGAATATTGATAATCAGGCCCATCAACTTCAAATGAGCACAAATTGATTTACCAGCCGGGAGGAGGAGCCAACTCAGACTCCCAAATCCAGGCTAATTCCTGGAACCCTCCTCAGAGACTTTTTATACATGAAGGTACCCAATAAATATTTCAATAATCCTATTATTAATAAAGAGAGGGAACTTCAAAGGCTTCCTTCCCTTGAGAGGGGGAAGCTGGGATTTTGAACAAGGGAATGAAAGAGTCAAAGGAGAGAGAGGGAGAGTGAATTTGGGGGAGGAAATCTCTGCAGCAAATGTAACCTGAGCAGAGCAGGTGTGAGACAGGAGGGTTGGCAGAGCCCACGGGAGCCATTCCCACATCCAGAGCAGAATTCCAAAATGCTTCTCTGCTGCTCCCAGGGACTGCAGCCTCACAAAGTGCTAGGAAATAAATAGGGGCCTATTTGTGTGAGAAATATCAATAGCAAATTTTACCTGCCTAGGAATTAAATGAAAGGTTAAAGCCTTAACCTGGGGGAGAGTGGTAAAATGGAGTGGGAAGATGTACTACAGAAATTGCAACCTGGAGTTTCCCCCCTAGGGAATGATTTGATGGACTTTGTTTGGGTTTAATCTTCCAAGATATGGGATATGGATTTAAATTTTGAACAGAAATGTCATTTAAACCCTGGAAAGCAACTCTTCACTTAAATACCAAGTCAAACTATAGGCTAAAAATGTATGCTTTTAACAGGGAGGTTTCTCAAAAGCATCTTTATTCCCACCATACCATTTTATTTCCATATCTCTTTTAACTCCTGGTGGGAAGTCAGGGTAGGAGCTCCCAAGAACAGCCAAGACTCTGCACTGTCCACAAGCCATTCCCTGCTCAGCCTCTCCTGGACTGTAGGATTTTTATGATTTATTTTATTTCCTAAAGGCATTGGCAGTTCCTTTTTAAACATAAACAATTCACAAGCCCAACATTAATGTGCAAATTGTGTTGGCAATGCATTACCCAAGTCCCCAAAATACAACAGCATTTTCATTCAGAACATCCAACAACTAATTAAAGGGGAAAACCAGGGCAGATATTGTTGTTGCTCATTTTGTCAATTAATTAATGGATGAAAGGAAGTTAGAAAAGAACAGTACAAGATTTCAATGGTTGCTTAAAAAAAAATAAATCGGTGAGTTCATGAGTTTCTGAAGAGAATTTTAAACACAACAAACAAACAAACAAAAAATCTGCTATAGCTGGGAAATATTTTTAGATTTTGCAGAGTCCAGAAGCACCTGGGCACATCCCGACCTCCAGGAGAGCTGCTAAAAATAGGCTTTAATTTAGATGTACCCTACACCTTCCAAAGCAACCGTGGAGCCTGGATGGCTGCTCAGATACCTCGAAATAATGCCAGACTTACTTTCTGTAGGAATTGCCTCCCAGCTCCGTGGGCAGGCTGAGAGGGGGGGTATCCATGGGATGTGTTATTGCAGGTGGGCAGCTCTCATTCCTGCAGGGTGGCACCCCTGGCACCACTGCAGGCACCCCCTGTGCCCAAACCCACCCTGCACAGCCCCAGCCAAAGCAGCAAAGCCCTCCTGCCCTGCCTTGGCCACCCTGCCTGGGTAGAGGGCTGGTCCAAACACCACTAAAATAATTGGGAAAATTGAGATGACTGCAAAGAAATCTAGCGGTGGAGATTTGCCACAATGCCAATTTGTCACTAATTAACGAGCTCTGCACACACCACTCATAGCTGAGAAATCTGGGTCACTATGAATTGTGCCAGTGTGATCCCAGCATGGATCATTAGAGACCTTTTGGGAAGTCCTTCACCTTCCCTCCGTGCTTTAAGCAGCCTCCAGTTTTATAAGGCTGGGCTGGAAAAATCTTCAATGATTCTGGGGGATTTTGCCTGAACTCCTAAGTGTCTCCATGAAGCACAGACACAAAAACAGGACAGCAGCATCCCCACATGGAGCATCCTGGTGACAGAGAGAGCCACGTTCTCCCAGAGCTCTTCAGTATTCTGCTGTGCTCTGCTTCCTGGGATAAAAATCTCCTATCCTGCCTGTATCAGCTCCATTCATTATTCTTAGATATATGACCTTACATTTGCTGGTACGAAACACATATTGATTGAATGCTCATCTGACAGCCTTGTAATTACTCAGGTCATCCCATTTACCCTTTTTAAATAATGGCAGAACACGAGCTTTCTTCCAGCCTATTGAAACTTCCCCAGCCATCCAGGACTTATTAAAAATAAACATTAACGATCCAAAGAGTAGCTCAGACAGCTCTTAAAAATTTTAGGTGCCAGTTAGGCAGACTTACTGATTTAACAGAGTCTGATGAGAGTAGCTGCTGTTTAACTGCCTCTTAATCACTGCTGGGATATAAATTATTCCCTCCTGTGAGGCAGCACCAGATCCCTCCTCCCTCCCTGCCTGGAGAGGACAGAGACACCAACAGCTCTGGGGCCATCTGCAAACGGGCTGCTGCAACTTCTTTCCACTCCTGACTTATTTAAAGCATATCATGAAACAGGTTTAAACTCATTGGACAAGTATTTTTTCATGGTTTTTTTTTGTTTTGCTCTGTTAAACTCCTCATTTACATTCTCTGCTGTGCTCCTAATCACCCCATTCACCATTTGTTATGGAGCAATTAGGGATAAGGAGGAGGGGAAAAATTAGGGAAGTTTTATTATTATAAATTGTGTGAAACTGGATCTTTTGGAGAACAGTGAATAAATTGAGACTTTTTTCCCATTACTACAAACCAGACATGATCAAACCATGCTTCCCTGCACTGAGCAACCACTCATTTTCCACCCAGTAACCAATCACTGCCTTGCTCTGGAGATGGGATTTAATACAGAGCTCCTTCCTGTTGGGTCTGACACACCTTGAGCTGAGGAAACATCAACCACAGCTTTTAAGAAACACCAAGGGCAACCTCCACCAGCCCTTTGAGACCTTCTGCAGAGGGAAGGACCCAGAAAAGCCACAGCTGTAGAACAGCTCAGGCTGGGAAAGACCTTGAAGACCATCTGGTCCAAGTGTTACCCTGCCAGTGCCAAGGCCATCCTGAACCGTGTCCCCAGGTGCCACAGCTCTTAAATCCCTCTGGGGATAGGCACCCCAACATTTCCCTGGGCAGGCTGTTTCAGTGCTTGACAATCCTTTCAATGAAGTGTTTCTTAACATATAACATAAACCCTCCCTGGTGCAACTTGGGGCCATTCTCTCTTGTCCTGTTGCTTGGCATTTGGGAGAGGAGTTTGATGTGCTTCCTTCCTCCCATTACCCCAACTCCTTCTGCCCTGCAAACACACCCTGCAGAAGATCCTGGGAGATTTGTTTTCCAAGCAGGCAGGACCAGGTTGGACAGAGCTTGGAGCAACCTGGGGTAGTGGAAGGTGTCCCTGCCCATGGAACTGGATGATCTTTAAGGTCCCAACCCATTCTGTGATTGCACTGCCACCAGCTGGGGCTTCAACTGCTTCTCTCTTGCAGTTAATGGGAACAACATTTTTCTTGGGTTGTTTTGCCATAGTTTTCATAAGATTATGCTTGAACTCCTTTCTCTGGAATGAAGTCAAAAACAATAAAAGCAGCACTTTCATCTGTAGGTTTGACACCATTTGGCAAAGGCAAGGCCCCTTTTCCCTCATCAGACAGCACCTCGAGAAGGGAGGTTGTCCTCAGAACGCCCCAGTGGCTGTGGAGATGCATTTGATACGGAGCTGAAGGCGAGCAGACTGATTACCCCACTGTGCCCTGTGTGCTAAGTCAGAGACAGAACTCAGAGCAGCCAAAAGGCAAACCTGGCCCAGTTTCTCCTCTTTCCCTCTGGGGAGAATTCAATCAAGAATTGATTAATGCTTGAATTCTCATCAAGAATTAATAAGTTCCTGATGTGGTGAAAATGAAGAGTCTCAGAGAAGCAGCTAAGCTTGTTGTTTTGTACGGGGGGAAAGAAAAAAATTGCATTTATTTGGCAACTCTGAGGAGATGGCAAAGTTACAGAGAGGGGGGATTCTGAATTCCCCGAGTGCTTATGATATTTTAATAATGTCATGAAGGCACTGACTGAAGGCAATTCCTAGGCATGACTTGGGCTGTTTCCACCACTGTTTTCCCAAGCTTTTGTACAATGTTCAAACTCCTTACAAACACCTCAGGATAGATCAGGCACATCCCTTCATAACCTCACTGAGGACCAGCTCCATAAACAGGGACCACTGAGCCTCAAGATGCTCTTGGAGTGTCTTAAACCTTGTGGCTTTCAGGAACTTTTGCATTTTACCAGGATACTTTTTGCTCTGGGAGTCATTGATTTATTTAAAGCCCCCTACTCTTGCTGCTCACCATCCCTTTGGAAAGGGACCCTCCAGCTCTCCTTGTCACACCTCCTGTCACAGTGTGCTCACTCCCAGACTAACCTGCTGGAGTCCCAGTCCCACCAGGAGGAGAATATGGACCAACATCTTCAGTAAGCAGGTGGGTCTGGCTTGGTGATACCTGCACAAGGGAAGCCCCAAGGATACAGGCAAACTCCACTGGAAATCCCTCCCCCAGCTCAGGCAGGAGGTGCTTGCCATCGTTAGGACCAAGAGCTTTGGGCTCCAGGGAGGTGGTGAAGTTCAGGGTTAAAATCCAGCTCATCTAAGCACCAGCTGATGTCAACACTTGCAGGTTGGGGGCTCAGCAGCAGCTAAACACTGCACACTGGTGTGCCAGCTGTTCTAAACTTCCTAAATCCTCAAGCAGCAGAAGTTCTGAGAGTCAAAAAAATACTGAAACACAGCTAAAGCTCAAGAAGTGGAGGCAGCAGAGTCTGAGCAGCTCTTATTGAGGTGCAGGGAACCCTCTCAGTGAGCCCAGGAGGGACAAGGCACAGGGGAATAATCCTCCCAGGTGATTTCTTACAATCACTACGGCCTCAAATCCTTCCAGAGGACACAGCCAAGGTTATAAAAGCCATTACCTGAAGACACAGGGGAACAAGCAATATCCCTGGCACCATCCCTCCTTGCAATGATCCTGATGCATTCCCTGGAAGAGCCCTGTGGATGTGCAGCATCTGCCTGTCCCCTGTGTAACCACAGCAACACTCCCTCCTGGCTCCAGAGAGGAGCAGGAGGCATTTGGGATGAGAGCACTGAGCTGAAAATCCAGCTGAACGCTGCAGAATGTGAAATTCCAGGTGGTGTTTGTTTCTGTTTAGCAATCAGATACTCTTAGGAGTTATCAAATGGTGACCACAGGGCATTAAAATCAAGTGGGACTTGCCTTGGCATCACCAGCCTGGAGGGATGGGGATTGCAAGATTTAACTCAGGGTGCATCATGCTGATGGTTAAAATGAATGTAGAACTGAATAAAATCTCATTCAAGGAAATAATTAAACTCTAGACCATGTGTCTGTCCCATACAGGGAAAGAGTTTGTTCTGTTTCATCTTATTTTGCTGCTCATCTTAGGGTGGGGACCAGAAAACAGGTTGCTGTTTTATTTCATGCATTTTCTCCCTTTGCTGTGTAGACATTCATTTGTATGTTCAACAGCAGCAGGAAAATCCATTCCCCAAAGCCCCTTATGGAATATACTGAATTTCCACAGGGAAAATGTGTAAGGGGAAAAAAAACCACTATGCAGACACAGGGAAAAAGAGCTTAGGGGAGGGCAGGTTGTAGACCAATAGAGCTGGATTTTTTCCTGTCCCTACAACAAGATCAAGCCCAACACTGATTTAATTCCACCTCAAACCTCTTTGCTTTTTCAGCTGCTTCTCAGGAGTGGTTTGCCTGAAATTCACCTTAAAACAGTCAGTGGCTCATTCAGCTGGGCAGTCTAAGCTGGACTGGTGTAGTGTTTGTATAAATAGGGATGTGAGTTTTGCCTTTTGTATTCTTTTTCCTCCTCATTTCCCAGCTACAAAAGAATCATTCCACAAAAAAAACCCAAAAAAACCCAAAACAACAAAAAGACAAAAACAAAACAAAAAAAAATCCTGGTCAGGGAGTCAAAGGACTTCAAATTCCTTTTAAAAATTATTTAAATAGTTAATAACCTACAAGAGAGAAAACACACTCATTTTTGGCTCTCGTTGCCACCCACTTTCTTTCATTTACATGAATAAAATCAGGCCAGAAGTTGCTGAAATGCACAGCACTGCTGTTGTTGCACCCAAAGTGAGGACCAAATGAAGCCCCACATGGTTCTCCATCTCCACATGGCTGTGGATGACAAGAACACAATATTTCTGTTCTCCCCTTTTCCCAAACCAAGCCCTGGTTGCTTTGAGTGGAAAGCATCGCTTATAGCAACAATCCTAAAATAATATATATTCCTCTCTTTGCCTTCCTCATATTTGAACAACAGAGCCTACAGAACCTGTACTCAAACCCACCTGGGGATGGAGCAGCTCAACCACACCACTGTCACTTAGCAAAGCCCATTTCCTTGTCCCCAAAACGTGTCACTAAAGGTCAAAACTAAGAGAAGAGTACAGAGTCAATACTTGCTCATCAAACCCCTCACCACTGTACCTGAATACTGACTAAAATGAGGCACAGCAGGTACTAATGGTGAGAAAGGTAAGAAATACTTAGGGATATTCTTGGTACTTCCTTTAAGTGGCTGGAGAGATAAAACACCTTAAAGAAAAGACATGATGCTTTAAGACTAATTGAACCAATAATCAAAGGCTGTCTCTAATTCCTGGGCCAGGAGGTCAATTACTGAAATAAATCTGACAGCAGATAGATGGTAACAGAGTGCAATTACCATGTAAAGACTTGATAATTATGGCAAGAATTAGTCTGCATTTTCAGCAGCAGCAGCCAAATCCATCCATTTTTAGCAGTTATTATCTTGATTATGAGAAGAAACAGCCTCAGCTCTGTCTTGTCAAGCTGACAGAACCCTGCAGGTACACTGGGCTCCGATAACAGCCTGATAAAATGAGCCCAAGGAGTTGAAAATTCCCTTCAAAAACTGGAAACTTAAATGCCAGAGCGAGAAAAATTTCATGTTGGGAATATTCAGCAAGGAGAGATGTGGACAAATTTTAGCTCATATATAATAGGGCTGAGAAATGTATATCTTTATGAGGTTTGCCAGAATTAGTCAAAATATGGGCTTTGCAGGTACTTAAATGTTCAGTTTGAAAGGCAGAGTCAGTGGCAGAGTCACAATCCTCAATATTTAAAGAAAGAGGTTGTTCTTCTACTCCCCCATGGCTTTATATAGTCAAAAAGAAGGGGGGGTTGTAACTTTATTTTTAAAGACATAAAATTCTCCCTAATCACAGACTGAGCCTGATGACCTTTCCTCCACGATGCAGACTGTATGTATAGGGTTTTTTTCTTATTGAAGGGAGATAAAATGAAGTTAAATTCTTCCTCTTAGTCATAATTCTGCAGCCTTGGGACTCCAGGAGCTCAGAAAAAGCTGGATTCAGGTAAATCCAGGGAGATGCTGCTGCTCTGGGAGAGTGGCTGAGCCCAGCAGAGCTCAGCTCTAACTCCATGGAGAAAAAAGGCAGAAAATGTAGAAAATCTGGAAGTGAAGAGGTATCAGGACAGCAAACCTAATTGAGAATTAGATAATTCACATCCTCAAAGTCATTAAGAAACTAAATCAAAAAGGAAAAGTTTTTTGTTTTCTTTTGTCTTAGCAAAAAAAACCCCAAGAAGCTTCTCAAGAACTAAAAATTCTCTGACAACTCATGGTCATGGGAAAGGAAACAAAGCAAACACTTTCCAGCAAATAATTTCCTCCTCAAAAAACCCATGGCAAAAATCACTTCAATTACTCCTGATGAAGGAACAGTGAAAAAAGTGGCTTTACCTGGGATGGGTCCCCACCTCTGAGAGCTCCTCCAGACCCCTGGCCCAGAGCTATTCCCCCTCCTCTTGTCACTGCCCCTTCCAGATCCCTTTGCTGCCACTGCTCTTGGCAACAATTATTCCCCCCAAGAAGCTGTTTCTCAAATTAGGTGAATTACTGTGTCAAATGATCTCATTTCCCTGCACTTTGTGTACATTTATTTACTTAGTGCCCTCTCCGTTCCATGCTGAGCTGGGAAAAAGCACTCTTTTCAAAATTATAAATAATTAACCACAACTCCTGCTCCACTGGAACTTTAAGTAGTCCAGGAATTTATTTCTTTTTTTTCCATGCATGTTTCATATAAATTGCCACTTAGAGGAAAATGAATGCTCAAAACAGGGACTGCCTGAAGTCATAAAGGATAACACCCCTCTTCCATGGTGAGCTTATTTTTATTAGAAACTGCATTTATGCTTTTAATTTTTCAATAAATAACCATAAATGTACTCATTTAAAAAGAAAAGCAATCTCCTGAGTGCAGCCACCTGCAGAGGAGGGCCAGACCCGAGTGATTCCTGGGTTAAATCCCACACCAGGACCAGGCTCAGGGAGCTCTCCATCCCAGTAACACACTGGGGAGAGCCTGGCCACCTGCACACATCATCTTTGCATCACCCAGAGGAGCTGGGGGAACTGTTTGGGGCAAATTGGCATGTTTTCAGCTAAATATTCAGCCTCAGCTTTGCCATAAGGACCACGTTCCCTGGGATGCCTGACCCAGCCCAATGTGGCTCCCACAGCCCAGGGATGGAGCTGGGGATGTGGCAAAGCTCACACTCTGCTCTGGCTCTCTCCTCTCCCAGACATGAAAATTTAATAACCAAGAGCCTCAAAACCTGCAGGTCAATCTCACCCTTTTCTAATTTAGAAAATATTTGAATGTGGGTTTTTTTAAAGCACCAGAAAGCCTGGAGCAGCTCAGACACCTCAATCCATGGCAAGCTCCAAATGCCAGGTGTGGAACACACCTTCCACCATAAGGACATGGGGAGGGTTATAAGTGATGAAAAAAACACGGGCTGAGGAAAAACAAACCAAGCTAGGAGTTTTCCAAGTCCAGGGAGAGAGGAATTGAGGGATAACACAGCCAAATCCTGATGGAGAGTCAGGAGGAAGAAGAAAAACACTTGGGGAGAGCAACAGGTCTGTTCCAGAGGAAACCCAGCAGAGAAGCCACATCTTCCAGCAGGAAAACGGGGAAAATCCCACAGCACACACTGCAAACGAGTCCTAGCACAGCAAACCCCTTTGGCTGAGCTCACAACCCTCCTAAATCTCCCCACCAAGGTCTCCTGATCTCCTCACCAGATAAAGGCAGTGCCAAACCCCCTTTCCATCTCACCTGGATGCCTGGGACACTTCTCCACAGATGGTTTTCCTGCAGCTCCAGCTCAGAAAAGACTCAGCTCCAGTCCTGCTGGACCAGCCCTGCAGACTTTCCCCATCCCACAGGGGCTGGGATCACTGCAGCCCAAAAATTGGAAGGAAAGGCTGATTGGTTAGAGGGATAATTAGTAAAGAGGTTCCTCCTGTATGGCATTTCCTTCAGGAGGAACAATTAAACCCAAGCCAATTCTTCTGCCACAGCTGCCCAGTGCTCCCCACTCTCCCACTTCTCACAGCTCCATGCCAGGAGAAGCACAGCTGTCAAAGCCAGCAGTTTGGAGAGGTTTCAGTCGAGGAAAGCAGCCCAGCAATCTGAAGCCAAGGCCTCCCAAGCAAAAGCAGGTGGCACAAGCAAAAAATAAAAGCTGGACACAGGGCATTGTTGCCTGTGTTCTGCATTGAAAGTTTCCTGCCCTAATATTCCAAAAAAAATAAAAGGAGAGGAACACACTGCAACTTTCAGGCTGGGCTTGATATGCAGCTTAGAAGTACAAAATCTACAGGAAAAACACCTGAAATGCAGAAAGTGGTGGTTTTTTTTCCAGAAATGCCCATTTCTGCAGGCAGTGCTGGGGGGGCACAGCCCTTCTGGGCAGGTTTAGCCACACCACAGGCTTCAAGCACGGCAAAACCAACACACAGGTCTTGTTAAATGAGGCTCAGAAACCTGCAGAGCTTTTTGCACGGAGCGAGACTGCTGGTATTTCCCTCTGGGGGACTGGCTGACTCCTCTGCATGTCGAGCTTATTAACAGATGCTAAAAGTCCAAAGGCGATGACATTTCGTTGCAAGAGCGGAGAACAGAATGAAATGTTTGAACATTAGGAGTGCTGCTCTGCCCCCAAACCAGTTCTAATAATGCCAACTGAGTATTAAAAGCAAAATACCGACTCAAAATATATGGGTGCCGTATTTTATGCCTAAACTTTGGTGGGCTGGGTGTCAGCAGAGGCTGGGGGATGTGCTGGGCTGGGATGGGACAGCCACACACCTGACGGTGGCAGCAGCATCTCTGTTCTCCCTCCAGTGAAGCACATCATTGTAAGACTTTTCCCTCTCCATTATGCTATGGAGAAAAGGGTAAATCTCATTATTGCAGAGCAGGAGTAACAATAAAACCCCCCTTGGGATGCCCTTGATGCCTTGCTGAAAGGGGAATGCCGGTGAGTTAGCACAGTCCTGCCTGGATCTGCATTCCCACTGCATGGATCCAGGAGTTCTGGCAGGTGAAGAATGCATTTAAAAAGCCCTGAAACCCTCCTGCTAAAGTGAAGCAGCTAAAAACATGTAGCAACAATTTTTAAATATATATATATTGAGTGAAATACCCTCCAAACAGCACAGAAATCACTCCAGGGTGGCAAACCAGGGATTATCCTGTGTGTGAGCACTTTGTCTCACACTTGGCATCGACTACACCTTTCAGATTCCCGTGAAACACTTTCAAAAAGAAATTGATTTTGCAGTATCAGCAGCCATGGATTTCTCTGCTGGATCTTCATGAGACTTCAGTTTGAATGTTTCAAGTACCAGGTGGCTGTGTCTGCAGGCATCACATGCAGAACCTTCTCCATGGACAAATTAGAATTAAAGAAATCATAATATAACACTGAGTATTGTGGGGAGGGGAGGGACAGGATGAGCATTTTAATACTCTGCAACAACAAAACTAAGGTATTTTGCACTTTGCATACGTTCCTTGGCAGGTGTTTTGCTCTTCTCCCCTTTCCCTTGTCAAACAAGGCACAATTGTCATGTTTCTGTATGATGAATGCATGTAGATTTCAGACTTTAAGTACAAGTGTGGTTTGTAATGAATATATATATATATTTTCAGACTTTAAGCACAAGTGTAGTTTGTGATGAAAATATATATATTTCAGACTTTAAGCACAAGTGTCATTTGTAATGAATATATATATATATTTCAGACTTTAAGCACAAGTGCAGCTTTCCCTAATTAAGGGATAAGAAAAAAAATGGGTATTGCTGGGTTCCCCTGTGTCTGGGTATTTTTAAAATTTCTTTCCATTATAAAACAAATAATACCTTTAATAGCTATAGCAGTGCCAACATTCTGATGATCTTTAATGAAGAGGAGCAGAACTTCACCCTGCTGATGTTTATAGGGTTATTCTACCACGTGTAACTGGATCAGCTCAAAACTCCAAGTAGAAATTTGTCTTCCATTTCATTGCTAAGTGTATTTTAATGCTGGATAATGTTATTTTTGTGGGGTTATCACATGCCACAGCCTAGTGCTCTGTGTGCTGTGGGTTCTGTGCTGTTACAGAGTAGATAAAGCATGTAGGAGATGCTGACAGTGCCTGGGGTGATGGTTTGGTCCAGGTTTGGTCCATTTTGGTCCTTAATTCCAGACCATGGAATTAAGGAGGCCTTTGAATTCAGGGTGTTTGAGGTTCAGGTTCATCCTGTCCTAGTGTTGTATCCAGATGGGTTTTGGTGTCCAAAAGTCCCAGTGAAAGCCAAGAGAAGCTCAACCAAAAACCCCAGCACAGACTACAAGAAAGGGCTGTTGGTGACAATTAAACCAGATCCCCAGAAAATAAATTATACCAGGTGAAAGAACCCAAACCAAAACAAACGAGAAACTTGCTGAACACACCCAAGGCTTTTGAAGATTACATCAAGTCAAACTTTTATTAGCAAAGTTGTATTTCATGTCAAATGAAGATCTCTTTTCAAACCATACGTGCATGGTACAAACAGCAACTACAGTACAACACGGTCCTCTACACTTTAATCAATGCACACTAACATTTAGCTCCAGGAAAGTAACCTCGAGATGGTGACACCACATTGCCTTTGATCTTTTCTCCTCGTGAAACGACAAAGCAGCTCGTTGAAAGCAAGAATAATCATAATAATAATAAAAAATGAACCAGTGTGCTTTGGCTCAAACCCACCCAGGGGTTCCTGCCTGCAAACAGAACAAATCAGTGCAGATCACTTGAGATTTTCCAGGAGAGATCCGGAGCTGCAATGTAAACATGTCCTGCTACTCCAACACTTTGGACATTGGTATTTTGACATCCTAAACACTGACAGAGACACAGCTGAGGGCTTGATCCGTTGGCAAAGAAAGGAAATTCTCCGTGAAGAACTTCCTTTCTTTCTATCTGATCTCAAAGTTAAAATAATCTAAATGTACCTCTCAACTGCAAAGTGATGACTAGAAACGTGATGAGGTTTCCTTTCAGAGCTCAAGGATCAGTGAATGGTATTCTCCCTTTCGTTTACAAAATGTAGGATTACTGTTTAAAAACCCCCCACCTCTTTATATAGAAAGATTGTACTAATGTTTGTTTCCATCTCAAAAATAACACGGGCCTGGAAACTTTTATTAAAACCTCTCATGCCCTGGATCGACCCACTCAGTCAATGGAAGCAGTTACCAGGAAAAGAGCTACTCATTAAAATCTGTGTTACATGAACAAATATCAATCATCAAACGATATTCTAATTAGATCCACTTAAGATGTGAGTTACAAGGAACGTTTTTTAATTGTTTTTAATACATGAACACATGATTTTTTTCAAGAGGGGAAATTCATTTTCGGATTTGATTCTTAATTCTGCTCTTCCTAAAGGTCCAGCCCCAGCAGGGCTTTGGTACCCAATTTTCCTGCTGAACGCAGAGAATGGAGGATTTCTGGAGATTGGATCCCCAAATTTTGCCAGAGAAGGAAGGTGGGGCCATTCCTACAAATTCTTGATTGTATAATTACATTATATATATATAAATATATATATTAAGACAAAAGTAGTTCTGGGCTCAGGGTCCATACCAAACCAATATCATACTGCTCTGTGAATCCAAATAGTTCATTTGGGAGAAAGGACAGAGATTTTTTTCCCATTAGCCAGAACTGCACAACGTTTTGAGTACCACCCATCCCTCTCTTTGTTCCAGAGGCTGAGAAATCCACCAAGCTGGATGAGAGGGGCCAGGGAAATGCCTCCTCCTTGCTGGTTGGATTCTCATCCCAGGCTGACACAGATATCAAACCTGAAAGTGTCATTTCCCCTCTCAAAGACAAAGTGTAACACACCCAAATGGAACCAGACCCAGCCCTGGTACAGGATTATTAATAATTCCCTCTCCAGCTCCTTCTGCTCCCACAGCTGGACTCCCTCTTCCCAGCAGGCAGGCTGAAATTCCCTGCTAGGTATTCATTAAGGAAATCACCACAGATTTCAGCAGCTAATTTTAATAAACACTCCTGTCCAGAGGGGGAAAAAAACTGACAAAGCCACAACAAAAGATTTAATGATTTAATGCATAATTTGATGACCTGATGGGGCCCTTCCAGCTCAGGATATTCCACGATTCTATGATGTGCAGTAAAGTTGGAGATGCTTTTTATTGAGCTACGTGGCCACAATTCCTCTCACCTGTAACATTTATAGAAAAAAATGCAGCCCAACTCCTTGCAATGACAAAAAACTCCTCAGGAAAATCTCTCTTTGCTCTGTTAATTTACTCTTGAAAGAAATCTCTAATAAACCATCAGTGTCCTGCACTTTCCAAAGCACGCTGGGTGAGCTGTGCCCTTAGAGCAGAAAATCAAACCCCAGCGAGGGGGAAAACAGGGAAAGAATTGATTGGGGAGGAGAAAACAGCTCAGGTGAGTGAGTTTTCCTGGGAGTTTGAGCCATTTGCTTAATATTTACGGGGCATATTCCTCAAAAGTCCGTGTGCTCCGCACAGGTTCCACTGCACATCTTTCCCTCCCTGCTTGAATTTTAGGCCCTGAGGCTACGTGAAACACCAACCTAAAGATTTAAGGATGTGAATTAAAATTTTAATAGGAAAAGCAGCCCTCCCAGCACAGCTGAGCAGCACATCACAGGGATGTCATAAACACCTCTCAGCAGCAGCAGCAGAGCAAGTGGCAGCACAGGGGATTCATATTCATTATGCCATAATTTGACACTCACTAATACAAGCTGAAATTTGTGTCTGTTTAACAGGGGCATTTGCTGGGAAGAGGAGTCTGGTTTATCTGCAGTGACCCGAAGCACAAGGACAGGGATGAGCATGTGAGCCCTTCCCCAGCCCAGAGGGGTCAGCGAGGATTTCGGGGAGCCCACCCCAATTTTATTCCCATTTCAAAGCCCCTCGGTCAGTGCTGATGATTCCTAAAGGAAATTCACCAAAACCAGCCCAAAGCTCACAGCCAAGATTGTCCCAGGCCTAATCAGTGCTTAGATTTTATCTGGCTGGGCTGCAGCAGACACGAGTCAGCAGATAAAGACACTGCTGGGAAATGTCTCTGTTGACAAATTACCAATTTTCACGTGTCTCCCATTGTGCACTCCCTCCTTTTGAAAAGGAAGATTTGGCTTTTTCCAAAATGAATGTGTGCATCTTCGCAGTGAGTGAAATAAAGAAAATAAAACTTTGTACAAAGTGAATGACTTGGGTCACTGCTGTAGCGTGGGGTGAGTTTTGACTCAGGGCAGGTTTCCACTCCTCATTTTCCCTGAATGGGGCTTTCAGGCTGGCTGTTTGAGGTTTGTTTTTCCCCAACAGAGGTTACATGGAAGGCC
Organism: Xenops minutus; assembly: GCA_035221455.1. NCBI lineage: Eukaryota > Metazoa > Chordata > Aves > Passeriformes > Furnariidae > Xenops > Xenops minutus. The sequence goes on from JAWWEE010000021.1 coordinate 2,798,519, forward strand.
CCCTAAAAGCTAAAATTAAACAAAAAGAGAGGCAGAGATATGCAGAAACATCGAGCACCAAAGGCTTCCAGAAACTCTGAGGAGCAGCCCCAGCCTAAGGGGAGCTGTGTGGGATCCACAGCCTTTCCACTGGGAACAACCTGCATTTCTGGGGGCAACCAACTGGGCTTAATTATAGCCCTTCCTGGCAACCCAGAACCACGGGAGTAATTCTTGTTTCCTCTCCTTCTTCCACTGAAATTATGGAGCCCAGGAAGGAGCCACTGGGGATATTTGCCTAAGTACTATCAGGATGCAAAAGAGCTTTTAGGATCCATTCCTCCTGCAGGAACTATTAAAAAAGAGTATAATGGAAGTGCAAAAAATGAAGGCATATTGATACTCTACTCAAAAGTACAAATGCTATTAAAGAGATTCAGGAGGTTCCAATACAAAAAGACCAAGAAAATGTGCTGTACAGCTTTGCTGAGTTAGTGGTGGAGAGGCAAAGGAAAGAGCCAGATTTAAACCAGCATTCAGTCAACAAAATATAACAGAAACTCTACCATAATATTTTCTCTTTGCTTTGCTTTTGTTTATTTAACAGCGAATAGCTTGAAAATAAATGATCTCTTGAAAGTCAGGTAGGTCTAGTTTAGGTGAGACTGGAAAAGTGTGAGACTGGGATGACTGGAATACACAAAACTCCTTCTGAAAACTAGGTTTGCTGGTCCAAACTCATATTGAGAAGCAATTCTATCCATTCTACACAGCTATACAGACCCATGCTAGCAACATGTCTCATTTAAAATAAACCAAGGCTGAGCTTTACTTGTGTCAATATTAATACCATATGTACAACATCTCCATGAAATGTTTGCTAGCTCACAAATATACAGATATGAGACAGACAACAAGTATTTTGCTTCAAAATGCAGCTTGCAGAGACTGGGGAGAACAAATTAAAACACTTTTGAGTGATGATGGATGGGAACCCTGTTTTGCCTTGCCACAGGAAAGATGCTGCAGCTTAACTTATTTAAGGAAATAGTGCCAGCTACTGGGCAGCAGCTTCATCCACATTTTCCTGTGGATAAAGCTGCATCTCTAAGGATTGGGAATTGAAGTCAGCTGTGACCACTAAAATAATTTTTAGAGTATCATACACAAAGGAGTTTGGTTCTTTAGGGAAAATTATACAATATATAGAATATATTTCTCTGGTAGTTTAAATTAGCCTTTTTCTCAGTAGGATCCTTGTGCCCCTTTGCAGAGTAACCTGCTATTTTTATTTGTTTTTCTTGTGTTACAACCTCTAGGTTATAACGAAGGCCGTGGTGCATGTGGGAATTCTACACAGAAATGTATGCCCAGAGTGACAACAGCCATAGAGGAAAAAATATCTGTACAGAGAAACATATTCCAAACCTAAGAAACACACAGGGTTTGTTAATAAGGATACAGATTTAACACCAAGAAATTCTGGGTTGGTGAGACCAACACATTTTGTATAGCAAATAATAACTTCGTTTTGTTTTATTTAGAAGGAAACACCTCAAATTAAGATGGAAAATCATCTTTTAGTGGCAGTGACTCGTTTTTTGTATTACCTGGATGTCAGGTTGGTCCTGACTGGCTCAACTGGCAACCCGTGGAGTGCTAACCAAGATAAATATCACAATTGAACACCAATCATTCCTGCTCATATTTCAGGCGTGGAGAGGAAAAGTTGCCGTAGAACTCCCAGTGCTTTCCACTGATCCTTTTTCCTTAGATCCAGCATAAGCTCCAATAAATGAACCATCTTCATTGAACATCCCATGCTCCCCTTCTCCATAATCTACCAGACTATCAGCACTTTCAGTGGCTTTAATGTCCCCGTTTAGTGACTGGAGGCTGCCTTTCAGCGGCTTTTCATCGCTGTCACTACAAAATAAAGAAATGCCTTTCCAAAAATCCTGCTTTTTGCGTGCCAAGCGCGGAAACTGCTCTGTTTTAGTAGGAAAGGAAGGAGCAGGAGGGAAGAGCGAGGGAGAGATGGCCATGTGGGTGGGACATGGAGAGTGATGCCCTGTTCTGGTGCTCCTCAGACAGGGGCTGCCCACCCAGCTCAACTCCCCCACGCAGCTCTTTGTCATTCTTCAACAAATTAATTGGTTAAAAAGGCAGATGTCAATGAAAGCTACCCATGTGCTTAGGTTTTTGGCCCTTTTTGCCTCAGGGAGACAGAAGAACAGGATGGGGAAAGAAAAGGAGATGAGGGCTCTGTTTCAGCACCTTCCAGAGAGATATTTTCAATTTACAAAAAGAATGGGCAATATTCAGGGCCTATTTATTTAATTTTTCTTTAGAGTGGGTGGGTAAACTGATGAGGCATCAGCTGGAGGTTTTCTCTCACTGCTTTGTGACCATCTCTTGGATTTCAAATTACTAATAAAGATGCTTTCCCCCTTTTTTCTGCTTTATTTTATGCTACTGTAACTGAGGAACTTTCTCTCTGCTACAGGGGAGGAACAGGGAAAACCAAAAGCAGAATCAGTGTTGTATCTGCTCAGGTCCAGTCTGGGTTCAGTGAAAATTCCATGATAAAGGACAGACCCGCTATCAAAATTCAAGGAAAAAAGGGAAATTCCACTGGCCATTCCTCCTAATGGCTCCACAGAAGAACCAGAGCAGAACCTGACTGAACCTGACATTTGGGGGGACTGGGAACACAAAAAAGATTACATAAACCCCCCCTAAATTAGGTACATAATTACTCAATTACAGCCCTCACTGATGCCAACTCAGTGTCAAAACCCTGGCAATTTTATCTGAGGAAGGCCAGAGAAATAAACCTGAATTTTACTTCTTCAGAATGAAACCAATGCATAAAAACATTTGCTGCTTTTCTGCACATGGTATTTCTATTTAAAAAAAAAAGGACAAGTTTGGATTTTAGAGGGAGAGGAGGGGGGTCAGAGTTATTAACCTCAGGACTTTCTTACCTTTCTAAATATTTGTCCCATTAGAAAGCATTAAAAATTAAATAAAGATGAAATTATGCAGAAAAAAAAGCCCTGCTCCCGTACAAATAATGTAGTATATATAAGTGGGATTTCAACAGCAATTTTATGCCCTTAAGGCCAGCGACACCAGTTTTCCAGCACGGTTCTTATAATGATGCATTTTCCTCCACACCACAATTACATATTACTCTCAGTTTTAGTTATTTTAAAGCAGCCAAAGTGGTTATTTCAATTCTCCTACAGAGACTTCTGTAGGGAGGTTTGTTTGGGGGTTTGATATTTTTCACCATCTTTCAAACTTTTCTTTGTTTTCTTCCACAAAATGACCATTCCCCATATTACATGATTTGGGTCTGGCTGGGATAGAAACCCACTGAAGACACAGAATTAATTCTATCACTTCAATGGGCATTACAGCAGGAACCCAAATATCATATATATTTACATTATTCATACAATGCTATTTAAAGAAAAAAAAAAGTGAAAAATAACCACTGATTCATCAACATTTCCTGATATCCCAGCCTGGAGGGATTGAAGTATAGTGGATATACCTTCATATTCCTACTCTCATCCACTCCTATGAGGTTGGCTTTAAAAATGAAAAACAGCATTAATTGCATGCCAGAAAAATGTCCCAAATAATGATGGCATTTGGAAAGAAACAAAACCCCCACAAACACAAATGCTTGTGACAGCAGGTCCTATTTACCTATATTCCCCAAAGATTTCATCTTTTATTGATTGAGCTTCGGGATCTGGATGCAAATCTTCTTTTTCTTTCACTGTGCAAATAAAATAAAGGACAGATCTGTGTGTTGTGTTCCAATGTGGACATTTCTTTTCCCAGATGAACTGGGGAAACCACCTGCCATTGCCTACAGCCTGACCTGGGGCTGGCTGGACACAACCCAAGAGTTTGGGGATATTCCCTAATTTTTTAAAAGCCAGCAAGTGTTTATAGAATCCTGGAATGGTTTGGGTTGGAAGGGACCTTAAGGATGATCCATTCCCACCCCTGTCATGGCAGGGACACCTTCCACCAGCCCAGGGTGCTCCAAGCCCTGTCCAACCTGCCCTTGGACACTTCCAGGGATGGGGAATCTACCACCCCTCTGGGCAACCAGATTTGTACTGCAACACTTAGAATTAAGTCTTTTCTCATTGCCTTAAAAATGACAGTGCTACTTTTAGCAAAATATTCTCTTTTTGAGAGTTTGGCTTCCTCTGGAAGCCCTGCCAGGGCAGCAAGCAGCAGTGACCAGGTGGGAAGTGAGCAGGAGCCCTGCCAACAAGGGTCTTTGGCTGGATTAAACACTGGAAGATTCAAGGAGTGCTATCAAAGGCTCTCTGACCAGCACACAGCACTGTCTCACCCAGAGAGCACAGTTTCACTTGCATTCATTAAAATCCACTCTGTGGGTATTTATCAAAAGCTACAAATCCTAATTGGATGTTTGTGCTCGAGGCTTTGCTGCCCCCAGAGAGAAAAGTCTGAAGGATGTTTGTTATTACCACGTGAAAACAGTGAAGGGCCGAGAAATTCATTTACCTGAATATTTGCCTCCTTTGTTTCTTCTGACAAAGCAAATAGTGAGGAGCAGGAGGGTGAGCAGGGCTATGGCACACATCAGTCCAATGAACCAGCCCTGGGTGGAAATCCCGTCGTAAATGCCAGCATAGGCTTGGGGAAATGCAAGAGGGGCAAAAGGGAAGGAAATTAATCAGAGGAAAAGGGCATCACCCTGCAATGACATGAATACATCACATGCTCTGTGCTGGATCCTAATTGAACCAGTCTACCACTACTTATTCATCTTAAATGCAGGACAGAAATATGGTGTGAGCATGGCATTTTTGGGCTTAAGGGGAACACAGACTCCACAAGGCACAGCACAGACATTTTGGCAAGGTAATGCTGAGAGAGCAGTTGACTCACAGGATTAACACCACACACGACAGCTGAGCAGAGAGTTGTTAAGCCTCTCATGCAAAAGCAGTTTTGAGAAAGAGAGAGAGTTAAAAGTGCCCCCAAGACATGCAAATCACCAGAGTGGCCACTTAAAATGGACTGTGGCCCAGCACTACCCTTTCAAAATGACACAGGAGGGAAAGCTGCTCTGGAAAGGTTTGGGATTGTTCCAGTGCATCAAGTCATGCACAGAACCTCAGTTGTGTTTGTGCTCCCGTGGGATTCAACTGCAAGGGTCAACTCACAAATCACAGAGGAGGAGGAGGATTTTGGAACACTTTCAGTGCACAACGTCAGATGGAACCTCAACACGAGTCACATGGAAAAGAAGTGTTTGTCACCTCGAAGGGTTTCATGGCTCACCTCTCCCCCTTGTCTCAATTACATCTTCAAAAATGCTATTGTTATCAACCCAATTCTTAGTCACTAGACGAACTGTATACTCAGTCCCAGGCCCAAGTGCCTCAATGGGGTGAAACTTTTGGGTGGGTTTTACTGCGTCTGAATTCTTGCCGGTGCCTTTACCTATGGAATGTACACAGGCAGGTCAGAGTGTTAATGGATTCATCCAACAGCAGGCCTGTGAAATGCACACTTACAAACAAGGCAAAGAACACACAGATACGACACACAAGGATTTTTAACATTTGTCAGCAGGCAATCTGATTTCCCAAAGATAAAGAACAAAGCATTCCCCCCTGTTTGGTTCTTAATATCCCATCAGATGAAATGAACAGCTGACTGAAGTAATCCTGGTGTTTCTGAAGGGGTTGGTACATCTCCCAGGATGAAAGTTAATATTGATGGGGGATTATGGATCTGCTCTAACTAATGCGTGCTTAAAAAATTACAACTTGCAAACGGGCTTGCTGTGTAAAGATAATCTGGGGCTTGATGCTTCTCCCATTGAACTGAACTCAGCAGGGAAGCACAGACAGCTTGTTATCTGGATATGGATTCTTATATGTCTCACAGGAAAAATTAACATCAGGTTTTGTACTCGTTTCTCTCCTGACAGTGGTTTTCCATGTCCTTTCAAACTCCACAATGCCCACACAAAGCACTGGAGTTTTGCTTTTAAATTGGTAGTTTGGCATTTAAATGTTCCTGACGAGTTTAATATTTGATTAAGAGAAGGGGAGTTCCAGTAGCTCCAATTTTAGAGCCTTGTTACTTGCAAACCACCTCCTGTAACCTCTGGCTGCATTCAGGCTGGGGGGTATTAAGTCAGCTTTTTCAAAATAGCATTTGTGGAGAGCAAGAAAAAAATAAAGGACATAATGCTTGGACATGAACAGCCTGTTCATATCAGCAGACTCAGGGGGGGTGTGATGTGGAGGGATCTCTTTAGTCAGCCAAGGGTACAACACGGGAGTGCCCCAGTCCTCGATGGCAGGAGAGAGACTGGGAGGGGCTGCACTTGATAGAAATAACTCTTTTATTGTCCTCAGTTGCCCAATTTGCCTGTTTTATCCAAAGTGGTCTAAACTAAGTATTAAGCACACAGCATCATTTGAAAACTACTCGGCCAATTAGCACTGACAGTAAAACAATGCTCATTAATACTTCATCTAGTGAACAAGCAAAGCAGGAAGCTGCTGGAGATTTTAAGGCTGAGTTGAGAGCTGAAGGGAAAAAAATCCAAAAAGATTAAGACACATCCAAGCAGAGTCAAAGCAGCAGTTCAAGATAAGTTTTCCAAGGCAACTCTACATGTATTACAATAAGCAGTTAAATTAGTAGCCCATTGGGACCCAGAGAGAACACAGACAGCTGAAATACTGCTGATACTGAAGCACAGCTCATTAGCATAACTTAATCCATCTATCGGTAATTTTTGCTAAATGAAGTATGTGAAACCAAGCTATCATTTTTAATCAAACTGCAAATTAAGCAACAGGATACCACAGGTATATTTTAATTACATGCTCTAAAATCAAGGCATCAGAAAAATGTATTTGATGGAAACATTACCCATAAAGTACCAAGAATGAACATCAACCTTCAACCCGATGTCTATTAAATACCATGAACCACTTATGTCTGACATGATATCCACATGTGGACACAGCACCAGGCTCCTTGGGAAGCATTTCCCCTGAATTCCTGGGAAACAATCAGCTAAACCTGGAGCTCACTGGTAGCCACACCTCTGGTTTGCTGTGCAAATTCTTACACCAGCTTAGCCAGGCCCTGTGTCCCACCTATGGATCTCCAGCTTGTTCCAGCCTCTTCCTCCTGAATGATCAGCTCTTCAGGGAAGGTGATATGGCTGGAAAATAGCCCTTTTCCTGCCCAGTTATGGCTCAGCTGTATCAGATCCTTCAGCTGTGCCACTGCCCTGGCACATGGAGCAGCACAGGGTTTGAGGGGCTGAGCCCAGCCTGGGCTGGGACTGGGGATTTACCAATGCATCTCCAGGCTGTTTGCCATCACCTATCCCAAAACACTGATTTTTCCCTTTAAAACTCAGAACAGGAGTCCAGGGGTGAGTGATTATGAGGTTTCTTTCCATGCCATTTCTTTCTGGTCTGTGTTAACACTCAATACAGGACCTACAGAGGAGAAAGTTTTGCTAATTGGGGCGGGTTTGGTGGTTGGGATAGAAAAAGCAGGGTAGGATCCTGAAAAATAAAAGCAAAGATACACACATAAGGAGCAGCTCCACATCCTGAAAGGCCAGAGAGCTGCAGGAATTAGCTTCAGAAAATTGAAAGCAGTTGGGTTAGATTTTTAATCTCCAAGAAGGCAGAAGGAACATTAGTAATAAAGGCATATGACCAGCACTTCTCATCTCCCCCCACTATTTATCAGCCATACCAGGGGACTTGCATGAACATTAAACACTGAACTGCAATTTTACAATATTCCTGCTGGGCTTCAGGATTTATGAGAACAACAGAACACACATTTTTTATAGAAGCTTATGGTATAAAGAGAAAAACAATAGAAACCACCCCCAAAGACTTCCAGGAGTGCTAGCTCTCCAAAAGTTAGCACATCTGTTAGAAAACATACTTTGATAAAAAAGCTGGCAGCCTAATAGCTAAATACTAATTGTGGGCAGCATCTTAATTTATAACCATACCTGTCTAAATACATCTGCTGCAGTAAATGGAGACTTGAACTTTCATTAATTTTCCCCTGCTGTCTGCCTATAAAAGTGTATAAATTTGCATCCCAAGTATCCTTCCTCTCCTGGGCTTTTTTAGTACAAGAGGTAATTCATGCTAAATTTGGATTATTTTAAACTATAGAGAATAGTGAGCCTGTTGTCCACAAAGTCTATTGAGAAGGATTTAGAAGTGAGTTGGTGATCAAGACATTTTCCCCAAGATTGCATTGGGTTCCCTTCATTGTGAGCAAATAAGGTTTGCTGGTAACAGCACCAGTGGTTACCTGTGGCTAAGGCTTTGTATTATTCCTTTCTCACTGTGCCTATGGCAAAGGAGAGCTAAAACCACATTTATTACAAATGGTTACCCTGGTCAGGAAGGAAAGTAGTAACCTCTGGCTAAGATTTTCAAAATCCTCTGGGAGTGACGTGCCAATTGCCATTGAAATATAATGAAACTGGGAAACTTCTATTTCTTGGCTTCTCTGGAAAATAAAGCTGCAATTGGAAGGTTTCCTCTTACTGAATGTTCCATTAATGCTGGAATGTCTGGACACACAGTGATAATTCTAACATGCAAGACATGTTCACTAATCCTCCAGAAACACTGGTAACAAGATGAAAAGCAGCTTTATGCTAAAGGAGGTCTGATACAGTAATTTTATATTTTTTTTTCACTCATGTAAGAACATTATTTTGTGCTTTGTTTCTGAGGGCTAATGTTCCTTGGGAAATGGGCATTTTCAAGGATTAATTAATTAGTTTGTAGGTCATTTAAGAAATACTGAAAATGGGAAGACAGAGAGAAAACTCATTTTCTAAAAACACCACACTTTCTGCTGTGGAATGAAACTAAGATGAACCCACAAAAATGAACCTATCATTTATTTTGCAGTGCAGTGCAAGTATCCTTTTGCTCAGATTCTTCATGATTGCCCACAGTGTTTTAATCAGCAAATGATAAAGACCTTGGGTTGCCTATCAGGGTTTCACTTTGGCCACGTTTAAGATCTGTCATAAGACCTTTTATTTATTTATAAGACCACAGAGATGTGAGAGATGGTCCTTCCCTAGCACTACTCACTCACTGAACTTTTGGTAAAGCCTTTCTGACTCAAAGCAAAGTGTTACTCCTGGCAAAAATCTCAATAAGAGATTTATATGCAGAGGAAGATGCTGCAGTTGTAGAAAAAGCGGACGAACCACCCCAGGGAGGTTTGGCTTGGATATTATGAAAGATTTCTTCATGGAAAGGGTTCTCCAGCCCTGGCACAGCTGCCCAGGGCAGGGGTGGAGTCCCAAACCCTGGAGGGGTTTAAAAGACATGTAGATGTGGCACTTGGGGACATGGATTAGTGGTGGAATCTGGCAGTGCTGGGGGAACAGTTGGACTAAATGACCTTAAAGTACTTTTCCAACCTATATGATTCTATGACTCTCCCCATTTATCTATACATGGCACTACATTTATGCAATTGTTATAAATACTTTTACTAAATTCAGTTATTCATGCCACTGCAAACTCACCCTCAGGAAATGGGTTGCACAGAAATTACAGCCTGGCAAAATGATCATTTAAAGCAAAACAATTTGCCCTGCACAGCCTTGTGTTCAGGGGTGCTACATCCACCCTCACATATGTACATATTTAATAAAAGAAATTGATTTTTATTTCTGATTTCAGACTATAATAACAGGGATAGCTCCAAATAAATAGAAGCAGCAGCAGCAGAGATGCAGATCAAGTATATTGATGACAAAATGTGAATGAATCCAGAGCTCCCACCTCAACATCTCCACTTTCCTGGCAGAATATTGTGAAATTCTGAAATACCCATGGCAAAGGCTGTATTACAGCAGGGGAAGTTATTCAAAGCCTTAAAATGAACAACTAGAGCTTTATGGTTTTATTATTAAACTGGAACAGAGTGGATATAGAACCTCTGAATCAAAACCCAAAGTGCTCTATCACAAGAGTTTCATTTCAGAGGGCACCACATTTTATATCTGTCATTTATGTGGGTCATTTTGAATGATAAACTTTGACTTCTGAAATCACTCCCTTTCCTCAAAAAGAGAGATTGTTTTAATTTTGGGCAATGGCCTCGCTGCTCACACCACAGCTTAAAACCCCAAGAAGGTCACTGAAAAGAGTGATTATTTATTTTTTTTTTCAGCCTATCATGTTTAGTTGAAAAATATCTGAACAATTTAGGCAGCAAATAATGACACAGAACTCTAATGGCAGCTCAGTGACAGATGCAGTGCCCTAATTTAGGGTGGCTTGAGAACCAGCAAGGAGTCACATAAATCACAGAACTGGACCCTTGCAGCTTTTATTAATTACCCTACTCTATTCCAAGAGCAACAAGAATCAGTTGTTGCCACTGCTGGAACAAAGTCTGAGGAAAGAAGAGAATGAGAACAAAAGAAATGGCAACATTCTCATCCATTTTAACCACATCAGTTAGGGATGCATCTCATGAACCCTGACAAGGTTATTCCAAGAAGTTATAGATTTTCCAGTGGTCAAAACACATCATCCTGCCCAGTGCAGGTCAGCAAAGGTACCTGATGAGGGGGAGTGGTCTATTTTTAGCTTGGGGAAAAACAATCCTTTTATTTCCTTAATGAAGGCATTGGTTTTAAATCATGGTGACTAATAGTTACTATTAATAAGATTGTTAGTACTAGTATGCCACAGTGAGACTGGAGGTTACAAGACAGTTGAGGAGGAGTTTTACTACTTGAGAAAACAACTGATACTTCACAACTGGATCCTGAGCTGGGGAGTGATGAGTTTAAATTACTTTTCAAATGTTTTACCAATGACTGAAAAGAATTCTGCAACTTAGAAGTCCAACAGGATGTTGTGCAACAAGGACCATTTTTCTATTTTATACCCACATTGCTCCAGACTGTTATCTTTGCTGAAAATGATAAAGCCAGGACTCCTTTGCTTATCACATTCTCTTTCTCCTTCCCTGTGGTAAGTTCCCAGCAGTGCTTTCTAATGAATAGCAAGGACCTGCTCCTCGGAGTTGTGGAGTTCTCAGACTTGCTGAGCACAGTACATTTGATTTCATTTCAGCTGAATGTGAAAGATGAGCTATCACAGAGCACTTGCCATTCCCCTTTAACTCACTGACCATCAGTGTTTCAGGATAGGGTGTAAGTGGCACACAAATGTTCACTCCCAGTCCCTGATAAAATAGTAATAAATAATGGATCAAATACGCTGCAGTCACTTTGTGTTCACCTGGATTTTCCATGTCAAACAGCTGACCCTGATGTTGCTGGAGGTCCCTCATCTTCAGGCAAGGGCACAATTTGGTTTTATACTAGTACTGACAACAGATAATCTGCACCTTCAATTTTCTGTTTGTGACGAAATGCCATTCACTCATTCTAGGAAGGCTTAGACTGCTTTGACTGCTGGGAACAGAATCAAAATGAAACAGATGAGCTCTGCTTTTCTGAAGAGCTGCGTGGCTACATTAAAAAGTTCATAGATTGTTCTCGTGGAAAGAAAAACAAATTCATTCCCTCTAATTACAAAGACAGTGTCAAGCCTGGAATATTCTCACTAGATTTTCCCATTATTGTCAAAGCTTCTACACATAAAAACATACTGCCTGTGAACTTACTCCCTTGAGCCATGGTGAGTCCCTCCTCCGTGATGGGCTTCCCGCAGCCCTTGGCTGTGCAAGCCTTCACGTAGAACTTGTACTTGGAGCTGGGGCTGAGCCCCGAGAGCCTCCAGCTGAGTGTGGAGTGGTTTGTGATGCTCACGTTGCTCATGGGGCCCACCTCGTGCGTTTCGTTGACTGGAAGGGAAGAGGAGTTGGGTCAGATCCTCAGAATCACAGAATCAGCCGGGTTGGAAGTGATCTCTGAGCCCAACCCTTGATCCAACACCACTTTGTCACCCAAGCCATGGCACTGAGTGCCACGTCCAGGCTCTTCTTAAACCCCTCCAGGGATGGTTCCTCCACCCCCTCCCTGGGCAGCCCATTCCAATGTCTGGTCACTTCCTCTGAAAAGAATTTCTTCTTGATGCCCAGTCTAAACCTTCCCTGGCACAGCTTGAGGCTGTGCCCTCTTGTCCTACTGCTGGTTCCCTGGGAGTAGAGCCCAACCCCACCTGGGTACCCCCTCCTGTCAGGGAGTTGCAGAGGGTGAGAAGGTCCCCCCTGGGCCCCCTCGTCTCCGGGCTGAGCGCCCC
>JAWWEE010000021.1:2826141-2857037 GCA_035221455.1 Xenops minutus
AAGGCCAGGTTGGATGGGGCTTGGAGCACCCTGGGCTGGTGGAAGGTGTCCCTGCCCATGGCAGGGGGTGGGATGGGGTGATTTCTACAGTCCCTTCCAAACCAAACCATTCTATGATCCTATGACAAGCATCCTGCAAACCAAAACCACACTGTGAGCATCCAAAAAGGTCTTTACATTACTCTGCCTTTAATCTATAGCTGCAAATTTACTGCACCTGCCAAGTGCTATGACAATCCTGTGAATTCCCACCTTATAGAAACGTGCCAGGTAAATATGCCTTGGAAGTCACTGCATTTCCACCTCAATGTGTCCAAACTTAAAAAGGTGACAACATTAAACTAAGGATTAGTAGCAGGATTTGGCTATTACAACATGGCTTGGGTTAATGAATATCCCAGCACTTGTTTCACACAGGTACTGAGGACTTTCATGAACCTCTTTTTATAAACCAGCTCTTCAGAGTTCTTGAAAGAGCATTTAAACACGGAGTACTTATATATAGTTTTGTTCCAAATGACTAATTTTAACTCCATAGAAATAACTAGCAGATTTTACAATGCTTGGGGAGGATTCTTCAAAGTACATTTAGGCATAGAACACATATACAGTTTTGTCACCAAATTCTAATCTTAACTCTGTAGAAATACTAACTAGCAGATTTTTCAGTCTTTGGGAAGCCTGTATGAACCTGTTTCACAGGAAAACATCCCCTCCCAGTGTCTTACCATCTAACATCTGCTTCAGGAGAGGCAAAAATGTCACAGTGCAGGAAGGCACTGTAGCCCACGACTGTAGCGTAGTTTTCCCCATCTGAGGTGAGGATTAAGGGAGCAATATCTGCAGAAGAGAAAGCAAAGTGAGCAGCAGTGCCCTTCAGAGCTGAGAATATAAAGTGTCCCTGCATTATCCCCTTTGCCAGCAAAGGTCAAAGCTGAGGCATTTACTGCGAATTTCCCTGCCTTTTGGAACCAGTTGCACCGAACAACTGAGCTCTCTAAAGATTCACTGACCAAGATAACATTGGTTGACTGCTGGACAGGCCAGAAACTGAAACATCAGTGTGCTCCAGGAGGCAAAACAGACCCAGTTCTGCTTCCTTTAGAGATGTTTTTTTATTAAATAAATTCCCATCACTCCCTTTCTTCAAAGAACAGACTGAACATCACAACTGCAATTAAAGATTAACAATACACTTAATAATTCAAAAATAGAGTTGGGGTCACAATTCAGCCCCCAGTGCTTGTAGTCCATTCGAATTCAAACATTTTTGAGCACAGCCATGTTTTGAAAAGAAAGAATATATCAAAGCTCCTGAGGGTCTATGCTAAGCATATCATATTGACCACGGTGGGACTTGTTGCATTAACTTAGATAGAATATTTCTTAAAATCTGGGGGCAGTGCAAGGAACCACGAGATGGTTCCAAGCCCCCGAGCTGCCCTGAGGATTCCTGATGGGAATGGGACCCTGGGGTTGGCAGCTCTCTTGCCATGGAGAGGAGAGGCCGGGGCACTCACTGAGGACGTTCACGTTGGCACTGGCCAGGATGGTGCCGTGCTTGTTGGTGGCCTCGCACTGGAACACGGCGCTGTCCTGCAGCTGCAGGTTGGTCAGGCTGATCTCCCTCGTAGAGATCCTCCCTCTGAAGGTCCTGCCTGGAAAGACCCAAATTATGTCAGGAGCTGGGAAAAAACACCCTGACTGTCCCAGTCTGAGCTTGAAAGTCAAAAGCAAAGCACATCTCCAGGATCAGAGCAGGACCTTGTTCGACAGCTGGAGAGCAAGCTGCAGGGCACTGTCTTTGCCAGCAGCTCCAGAGCACCAATTTCCAGTAAAATCCCCACCCAGACTTTTTAAAATAGTAGTAATAATTCTTCCACCCCACGTACTGTACCCACAGCCACTTGGGCTCATTCAGAAGGACAAAGATGAGGAGCCCTCATAAGGTGTCCCAGACCCCCAAAAGGTTACGGGGTGAGGCAGAGGTAGCACCTCACACTCCACACCATACAGCACCCACCCCTACCCTCTGCAAGCTCATGTTTAAATATCAGCCTCATTAAGTAAATAAATCCTAATTAACATCTAATTAATTGCCAAAGCAGCCCCCATTCAGCGTGTTAGGACTCGTGGGTTCCCTGTGAGTGGGTGCCACATGGGCACACCCCCCCCAGCCCAGCCCCTGGGGGAGAACACTGGGCTTGGCACGCACCATCGATGGGCATCCCGTTGAGTTTCCAGCGGATGCTCGGCTCCGGGTTGCCAATGGCTTCGCACAGCAGCACCAGGTTGGTGCCCACGCTGTAGACACCACCTTCGGGCTTCTTCAGCCACTGAGGGGGCTCTGCAAAGAGGGGACACGCAGGGCTCAGTGTCACACTAAGATGTGTGGCTCTGCTATTGCCCTGCTCCTCCAGGAGATGGCAAACGCTGCCAACGCTTCCCGCAGCCCATCCCGCAGCTCAGTTGTATTCTTTACAAACCCATGTCAGGAAAGGGAAGATTAGCATCAGCACACATCAGTTCTGTCCTTCAGCCTTCGTGAGTGTCAGCAAGAGTGGAGAAACAGGCAGTGGTTATCCAAGTGGAAAACAAATGCAAATGGGAGGTGAGAGGCTTGGGAGGGAGGGAGACCTGAGTGGAATTTGCTCAAGGACCCTCAGATGTGAGACTGTGGTCTGTGAAATGAGCTGAGACTATTTCAGCAGCTCAAACAAGATGCAGATATCCATCCAGCTCAACTCCCCCTCTCTAGGCATCAGGAAGTGGCTCCCACTGCTTTGCCCAGGAGTGGACAGCGCTCCAGGACAGGATTCAGCACCTCCACCTGCCCCTTTACCTGTGCCAAGGAAATGCATTGTCCCTTCAGTGTTCTGTGTTTCCACCCTGCATGGATCAGAGCCTGATCCACAACACATTTAGGAATGATGAAACATTCTCTCCTTTTGGGGATGAGAGGTCTGGGTGCAGAAAGGTTGCCCACAGGGTGGTGGTAGAGGAGCATCCTGTGCTGCTGCTGCATTCCCTGTGCTCTCCTTTCCCAGCGCTGCCAGGCAAACTGGGCGAGCTCTGGGGAAACCTCCCCTCTGCAGAGCATCAGGGACCCAAACCTCCCTGGAAAAACACATCCATAAGGGAGGAAAGGAGCCCGAGAAGGAGAAAAAGAGCATTATTTGATAAATGCATCATTCTCTGCTCGCTGAATGAAGGCTCCTGAGCCTGCCTACCCTTCAGTCCAAAGCACAGCCTTGAATTCCTCATTATTTCCCCCTGGCAAACAAGAACCTTCTGGATTTTAATACCAGACCTCTTCTTCATATGCTGGGCAGGTCACTGGGCCTCTTTCCCTATTTGAACCAGGTGAGCTACATATGAGAAACAAGAGAATCCATTAGTTAGTGCTCATAAAGCACTGGGAACATTAACAGAGCTGTTGCCTGGTGATACATCTCCAGATGTTATCAGTGTGATATGCTAAAACAAAGCACCATTGTTCATGTTTCTCACAGATATTAAAAAACCCACCTCTGGAGTGTGATGTACTTCCCCACCCAGTCCAGTATTTCCACAGGAGAGCACCCAGCAGAGATATTATTTATCAACATATCAAGACTGAAGTAAAATTCCAGACACTGGAGCTTATCTAAAACGATAAGATCTCCCCATTTCCTTCACACAGTGCAGATTTCTTGAACCACCTTCCTCATGCACTGATAGCTGCCCTCCCCTAGTGATACGACCACATTTGTTGTGCTTCCTGGTATTTGGCTGCAGGAAAAAAACTCTGCAAACAGCAGAACATTTTAGCCTTGCAGATCTTTTTCCTTCTCTCTCTCACATACATCATGTTTACACCGGGAAAAGACAGGTTAAAGGCATGGAGGTGGAAAGGTTTGTAGCAGTTCTGATTACATTGCTGGGTTGGAATTTTTCCTCTAAATCTGCCACAACCTCAGTACTTGAGTCAGGATATTTCCTTGTTTTGGAGGAGGGGACACCAAACACAGCCTGATACAAACCACCTGATGGATCCCTTCCTATTTCCATATGGAAGGGCACACACTCTGCAAGTGCCACTGCTTTCCTTTCCCAGCATGGGAATTGCTGTGGGTGCCCCAGGGAGACTTTGGGAAGTCAGAGGCAAGGACATTTTGCCATGGAAGAAATGGAATTTCACAGAAAGGCTGAAGAACCTCTTTTCCACAGCAGATATGCTATGCTACTGCATTCCTCAGATTTATTTTTTTCTGAAATTAAACTTATCTATTATTTTTTCTCAAATACCACGATTTTGGGTTCTGTGACCACCCTTGCTGCTTTTTCCTGAACTGCCTCAGTTAATCCCATCCTTGATGAAACCCATGATGTAAAATTCCTTACATTAGGTAGGGTGTCATCACTTCTCAGTAATTTTTCTTACAACACTTTTCTTTATAACTTCCAGGATGATTTTTGCCTTTTCTGCCACACTAACATTTCCCATCATGTTCAGCTTTCTGTCCTCCCAACCAGCCCAACCAGACATTCCCCATCCTGTGCTGCATAATCAGGCATTATGATACTGCAAGATTTTGAGGTTATATGTACATTTGTTTTTGGCTTTGGTGGACTATAAACAATAACCAAATAAACAAGTCAACCCAATTTGTGGGCTTGCTTTGTTATTTTTTAAAATAAATCTCTCTCATTCTAATAACAACAATGGTGTTTTTGTGCCTGCTCTGATGTTCCAGGCTACATCCTCCCTTGCAAAGAGAGATTAAAATGCTCAAACAGTCAAGCAATTTGTTTGCTGAATATTTTCATATCCTTGGTAATAATTACCTGAATCTTTGCCCTCAGACTCAGCAGGATTAGCAAGTGGGCTGCATGCAAATACCATTAAAACTCTCATTTAGAAGGGTGGGGTACTGGTCTGAGATCCTCAAATACCAGAAAGAAGAACAAAAAGCATGGCAGTAAATCCTGATTTCCACACCAGCACCAGACTGAGGATGGCTGCTGGTTAATACCAGAAGATTTTTCTCCCATGTTTAATTTTCTTCTCCCTTTGAGGGGAGCCTGTCAGGTGTGAGGAAACCCCACCTCAGCACAACCTCCCCGAAGCCAAGTGAAATTAATGCTCAATTCCAGAGCTCGGGATCTGCCCTTGAGTGTGCTCACAGTAGTTCCTGCAAGAATGATCACTGTGTCCATCTCTGATTAATGACAGTGACATTTGCTGGTTAGAAACTGTAGAAGGCAACAGTGTTTGGGCTCATTTTTACCTGCATGCCCTGGATGTGAGGTGACTCCTAATGGGAAGAATTCCTGCAGGTGACAGTAGTCACCATTAGTTACACACATGGAAAATGGATTTCTCAGAAGTGGCTGGAGTGGGATTATTTTCTTCTTTTAATTTTTTTGAGTACTCATTTGCTAATAAAAATTTCCAGAAAGTTTTCCTTCCTCTAGAGCCTGAGGGAGATGGGGGTCAATATCCTAAACTGCTAAATTAATGTTATTTCTCTGGTATTTTAGTTTTTGCAGCTCCTGCAATTTCTTTGAAGGAATCGATTTTTACAGCCAGAAAATCATAGCCAGATTGTTAAAATATTCAGCTATAGTAGAGATGCTCCAAACCATCTGGAATGATTTCTGGGAGTCAGCACTTCCCCTCCATCTCAGCTGAAAACTTGCCATGCCCTGGTATCCCACTCTGCCACCCTCCCAGAGAGGGAGAGAAGACTGGGGGGCACAAGGTTGTGTCGAGTGAATGGGGATGATTCATCACATACTGGAGAAAAGGCTTTTCCTCAGCTGATGAGTAAATACAGAGCAGGAGCTGAAAGTGCCTTTGCTCCCATCAGGACTCCTCGTGACCAGGCAGGGAGAAGAAGCCCAGATGAAAATGAAGCAGTTGGCAGACTCTGACAGATACTGTTGCCTGTGATTTATTTTCTTTTTTAACTCTGCAGAGCAGAGGCTGGAACATTTCTCATCAGGAAAATGTTTTCAGGGAGTTTTTCAGCTGTGCTTCAGGGTTCTCATCCTGTAGCTACTCATAGGCAGAGAGCTGCAGTGACAGGGAGGGTTCTGCAGGTCTTGCTTGTCTTTTCTAAGGCTCCTCTTAGCTCTGCTTGGTTCCTGGGAAAGAGCATCTACACCTGCCTCGTGTGAAGGGCTCACACCCACAGAGTGTGGGGAGGAGAAGGGAGAAGGGAGGATGGAGACACACCTCCACATACCTCTGCAAAATACCTGGATGAAGAAGGTGTTTTGCTGGCTTTGTTAATCCACCACCTTCTTGAGCAACATAAATAACTGATGAGCAAACATGGCACAAACACAGTGGGTTCTCTGTTTGGCACAAGCAGCCAAAACTCACCTGATCAGCCACCAGACCTGTGTGTGCTCACACACAGGGATTCACCACCCCACATACAAGGGTAACCCTAAAACTACTTGTGAAGGCTCCTAATATTGCTCATCCTTCCAAGCATGCAGGCTGGGCTGGGAAAAAGGCCCTGGATACTCAGTGGGGTGACAAAAAGAGTCATATTTCAATTTTTTAAAACTGTTGACAAGGTGGTGATTGTTCACAGGTTGGACTCAATGTTAGAGGTCTTTTCCAACCTAAATGATTCTGTGCCTCTTTTAAAAATTAGTAGGAAAAAAAAATTGGTTGTACTTTGTTTCACATATTTTTATGGGATCATAGAAATGATATACTTTTCAGGGATTATAGAAAGCACTCTTAGCTCAGGTTGTCCTCATACAAAAATCACAGCACTGGAGAACAGAAGGAGCAGAGAGTTGGTCCCATGTCTGCTCACTGTATTGTTACAACCCTCCCTAGGAACTCACTTTTGGTGGAAGCCAAAGAAAGGGAATTGAGTGAAATGGAGCTCTGATCCAGCCCAGCAGAGCCATTTTCCCAGTCTTTAAGGGCAAGTGGGATAATTAGATCTTTTTGTCTGACATTCAGATTAATACAAGGCATTTCATCAATATCTCTGCTTGACTAACTCACATCTTTAGAGTATTGAATCTGCTCTTGTATTTGTACTGCTGTTCACCACTTTGTAAGGCCTTCATGGTTCAGGAGAAAAAAATGCATTACTTATATTTATATATATATATATCTTTTTAGAGGTGCTGCTTTCTGCATCCTTCCCAAATTTAAGTAGATGGGTCCTCGGGTAGCATCAATTACCTAATGTTGGTAGAATTCACACATTACATTGAGTTATATTAGCCAAGGTCCTTCTTCCCCTCCCTTTCACCAGCTCTCTGTCCCACATCAAGGTTAGCAAAGTGTACTGAGCACCTTCCACGTGCACATGGAACTCGTGCCTCGCCCTGCCCATGGGATTGCTCGCCGTGCACTGGTACGTCCCCTCATCAGCTGCTGTCACGTCTTCTATCTTCAGTCTCTTCTCAAAATTGTCTGTTTTTGCTCTGTCCTTGGGCATGTTCCCCATGACCTTCACCCAGCTTAGATGAGGAGTTGGCCTAAAAAAAGACAAAAGAGATTTTTAGTTCTATACCAGGCTGCTGCAAAGCTTCATGTTAGAGAGCTGATGGAGTTCACACTTCTGGTTTTAAAAACCAAGGCTAACTAATAACAAGGGGCTATATTCTAGACTACAACTAATCAGTGCTGCTTCTTGAGCTGGAGAAGCCCTGAGAGCAGGTTCTCCACCAGGGCAGAGCATGAGGCCACCCTCCCTGTGTGTGAGTTGGCACAGCCTGTGAGAAAGGGACTGGGGCTCATTTCCTCCTGCTCCAAAAGGGCACCTGAGGACACCCAAGGAGGTGAAGACCTCATCAGATGACTCCACTCCCTGCCTGCCTCTTGGCTGACCACTGCAGGAGGCTGAAGGCTCTTTGCAGCCTCGCAGAGAGAGCGGCAGTGACACAGAAATGGGGGACAGGCTGTCGTCTGCTCGTTCCCAGCTGGGCTCGGCGGCCCCGACACCGCACACGACGCACGGGCACGGTGTCAGAGCTGCTTCCTCCTGTGCCCATCTGTGCCCGTGGCTGGGTGCCCTGGCACAGGCTGCACAACGCCACAAATCCTGCATTTCCACGAGCACTGAGCACCACTATGGGAATATCCCATTATTGGCTGCAGGAGTCCTGGTGCCGCTCTTGTCCCAAAAGCAGGCTCGGTGGCACCTCGGAGTGGCACCTCAGCAATGCCCCCTGACCCAGCCATGACTCAGAATGGAAGGGTCCAAAACGTGGCAGATTGGAAATGTACTTAATTCCTTATTTTGCAGTCGGTTGCCCTTGATTTTAGTCACTGGGAATCTGGCTCGGTGTCTCCGCTTGGGTGGTTTGGGGACATTTGGTGGGATGGATTGGCAGAGATACAGACTGATCATTTTTCTGCTGAAAACGGGAGCTTTAGCAAAGAAAAGCATTTTATTTTGGTCTAAATGTTGCATTTTTGAAGAATTTCAATGAAAATCTGTGTTTGGTGATCAGACAGAGAAGTGCTTAGTCTTCTTTCAAAAGTGACCACTTCAAAAAAAGACCCCCACTTTCTTGTTTGCAAAAAATAATTTTAAAAAGAGTTTCCTGGAAAATTCTGAGCATAAAAAATATTTCCCCCCCAAATAAACAGGCTTTTCTGGCTGTCTCTTCTTGTATATGATACTAATTCTTGCACCTGAAATTCGTATTTGAGTATTTCCAAGGTGAAATGTCTGTTCAACACCTTGAAAACCCAGAAACTCATAGCTATGGACTTGGAGAGGTTTGTGAATTAACTTGATGGGGAGTGAATTAGACAAGGAAGTGTTGCAAGAGGGAACCAAAACTGGCTGCAGATACTTGGATTGAATCCAGCAGAGACAAGTCATTCACCTTCTTGCAGGAACACCAACCAACTGCAGAGGCAGGATCTTGCCAGCCTGAAGGAACAATGCCCTTTCAAGCCCACATGGCAAAACAAAATACCCTAAACATGTTTGCTCAGGCAGATAAACACCCTGAGTTTGGAATTTTAGAGAGGGGATAGAATTGCAGAGCCTTTAATATGAATTATCTCCATGCTAAGCAGTCTGGCTGTGCTGTACAGCACGAGGAGATGGTGACTGAGGGCTCTGCTCCACACAAAGCTCTGTCACAACCAAACCAGAGGGGACTGGGCTTTCACTGAGGCTTTGGTGGGGGCACAGATTTTGACTTTACCTCTCTCTCTGGTAGCAACTCGACTATTGCATGGACAGGCACCTGGGAAATATGGGAAAACTGGACTGAGAGTGCAGTGGGGTTTCTGTCTGTGTGAGTTAGTGAGGCAGGGACAGCTCTGAGAGAGGGAGTCACAGCTGAGCTGGGAGGGTGGCACTTAACATTTATTTAGACATTCCCTTTCCTTACTTACCCCCATTTTGTCCTGTGTTATTTACAGCAAGGAACAAAATTGTCCTGATTTCCCATCACATACCATCTATTTTAATCCTTCCCTATATTAACCCTTCCAGTACCTGAAGGGAGCTACAAGAAAGATGCAGAGAGACTATTTACAAGGGCCTGGAATGCCAGGACAATGGGGAATGGCTTCAAACTGACAGAGATGAGGTTTAGGTTGGATATTGGGAGAACAGCATAGAAGGAACATCCTTTGACTGGGAATTCTGGATGCCAGGGAATGGACCACAGCAAGCAGGGAGGTTCACATGTACAGCTGAGCCAGCATCTCCTGCTGCAGCTGGGTGAGATGGACTCAGTGGCACAGCCATTCCTTAAAGGATGTCTTGCAGTGCATCACTCAAGAACTTTGCTTTGAAAAACCTGAGATCCTGCACGTGGGAAAACCAGAAACATTTCTGAGCACTGAACCAAAACTGAATCGACAAAACCAGAAAAGGAACCTTACAGGTTGTGAGCCAAAGGACAGAAGCTGATGCTGATCTTGTTTAGTTTCTCAACATCCCAAAAGTAATACTACTGAAAAAAGTTCAATAGTAGGGGTCTCTTTTTAATATAACTGTAAAAAAAAATCAATACTTACTGGGATATGATTTTAATTACTTGTTTATAAGCTATAGCACTAACCAGTGTTGCGTGCACTCTGTGCCGCTTTACAAGGAGCACACAAACTTCACAACCAACTCTGCCCAGAAATTCCATTTCAAACTGTTGTATAATTTGCAATACAGCTTTTTCTTTGCTCATTCCTATTTCAAGAGGTGATTAAGTTGTGCAGCATTGTGCATTACTCACAGCCCTTCAGCAATGCACTCGAGGAGCAGGACACCTCCCTTGATGACAGTGACAGATGAGCTACTGCCAGCAGATTCAGGAGGGATCAGCAGTTTGGGTTTTCTTTCCTTGATAAAATTTGCTGAAAGAGAAAATAAAATAAAATAAAAGTTAGATATGAAATCTTAGAGCCTTTGCTTATCCTTCAATAATGCCACGAACATTACTGCTGTCAGAAGGTTTCAGACATCGATTTGTACGTTTTCTTTTTTATTTATACAATTTGAGGCTAATCCAGGACACTTTTATTTCTCCTGGTAAGAGCCAGAAGACAAGTACAGTGATATGAACAGGCAGCAGTACTGGTGAAACCCCTTTTCCTACAGTTTTATGTCCTGTTTCCCAAGCACTGGCCCTTCCTATCATACACCTCATGCAATCTGGGTACACTGGTCCTCTCAGTTGCTGAGCTTCTGGTCCACACCATCTTTCTTAACATCTTCCTTCTGCACTGACTCTGTTACCTTTAAACCTCAGATAAAACCCCATCTTTCCTGCCTTGAACATCCCCCAGAATTGTCCTTCTCGCTACCATTATTAAATCTACTGTAATGGAGATACAATTTGTAAGGAAGACTGTTAAAATAATAAAACAAGATTGACCTGTATTTGATTTCAGCAGCCCATTTGTTCCAGGCTGCCAAACAAGGGTTTCATGATGGAACACACGGAGGGTTCAATGCCTGCTCAGTTATCGCTCTCAGAACAATTAACACAGTAATGAATAAGTCCCCAAATGGTCCTAGTTCTTCAAAAATAGTCAGTTACAGATGATTTGGTAAAAGAGCACATATATCTCTCTGAATCATTCTCTAATTTGTCTTTTTTTTGCCTCCCCTTGCTTTGTATCTCTACAAATCTGTGTCACAAGTGCCCTGAGCTGCAGCAGAACCCTTTGGTGCCTCTGGATACGCTCACACATTTCCCATCTGCCTCCACCTCCTGCTTCCAAAGGCAGGCAGTGCCCCTTCCCAGCAGGAGTTCAGACATCCCTCCGAGGGAAAATCTGACTTTGGAGTGCCTGTCCCACCTCTCAGGACCTGCTGGCTCTGCTCACAAAGCTCACCCTCCAGGGGCAAAGGTTTGAGGATTGATGAGTGCTCCGGGCTGTCCATCCAAAACACTTAAGAATCCAATTCCCAGGGCTTGTCCAGCAAAACAAGCTCTTTCAGGAGGTTCAAATTGGGCATTTCAAAAAAGCAATTCAACCAAAGAAATCAAGAGTCAAGCTACAGACAAAACCCAAGACTCTCATTTTTATACATTTTAAAGAAAATTGACTGGCTGGAGAATTGCAGGAAGAGCCACTAGCTGCCTTCTGGCTTTTCCACACTGCCTGCATAAAGCTCAGCAGGATATTTCCAGGCTATTTTTCCACTGAGAAGGGAACAAAAAGCAATGGAAGTTGGGAATTGCTTTGCTGTAGCCCTTAGCTGTGGGGAGAAACACACAGGGCAAGGTGTAGACACAGAGAACCACCTCCCATTCACAAGGAGATTGTGTGTCCATGGGGACAGTAACTCAGAGCACCCAAAACTCTGCAAATCCACACCTTGAGTTCCCCCAGGGTGACCCTTTGGACAGGAATTCATGGGGTCAGACTGTGGCTACCTAATCCCAGAGTCCTCTTAAATGCCAGAAAAAGGTTTGCAGCATCCAGCTCTGGCTCCTGCTCTGAGCTGATAACACAAGAAACACAGGGGGTCAACCTGCTTACATCATGCTCCCTTCTCAACTGAAAAAATACCTTTTTACTAAAAACCCTGCAGATTTCTGTCCAAAAATACAAGATGAGCAAATTGTCCTCCACAGACCACTTAAATCCATCCCATCACAATCAAAAGGCTTTTGTGATACTGTATTTTTTTTTACCAGCTCCCGTTTCATCTCAGCTGGTGGATTCTCAGTTTAAAGGCTAAAGAACAGATGCATTCAACTCACCCTTAGTAACAGCAGCGTTAGGTGAGCCTGAGTCATTAGCATGCTTTACTGAAATAAATAAAAGTGACAACCAAACACAAACATGCAGGGTTGAGACAGAATCAAAAGAAACGATAAATCAACCAAAACAAAATCATGCCCCTCCCCAATATCCCCCCAACTTCTGCCATAAAAAAAGAAAGAAAAATATAAAAGAAAGCAACAGATGAACAACGAATTTTTGAAAATATAATGAAAACTCTTCAAGAATAGGTGTTATTCTGCAAAATACTTCATGGGTGATGTAATCAGCAGTTCATCCCTGCTGTCTAGGGTAATAAGAAATCAGTAAGTATGCATTAAAAAGAAATTTTACAAAATTTATCTGTTCTCTTGTTTCTTATTGCTGGAATTTTTTCAGCTGTATTTTTTTAATACAGTCCCTCAGCAGGGACTTGGCACAGAGTGGGATGGGCAACATCAAGCTGAGTTTACAAACCCCTTTAATTTATCCCTCACATTTTTGCCTGGACCAAGGCTTTGATGACAAGGTGGACACACCAAAGTGGTTTTTTGGGCCATTCCCAGGGTCAAAGCCCACCTCACTTTCCTCTCATCTGTGACTGGACCCACTAGAAAACTCACAGAGAGCAAGATTTCCTTTGGATCTTTTTCTCCCAGTTATTATCCCAAGATATGCTTTAAGCAAGCATTACAACACACAAAGCCACTATTAATCCTTTATCTTTTTATCCCAACAAGAAAACACTCAAAATCACGTATTAAATATGAGGTTTTCACTCAAGAAGAAAAAAAGGCTTTGGGGCTGCAGAAGCCTGAAAGGTCAGAAGTATTAATGAAATAGAAAATTGGTATTAAGGGGACAGGCAAGCTCAGCAAGTGGTCCAAGTGACAGCACAAACTCTTAGAGCCAGAAGAGCTTCAGGCAGAGCAGGATGGGCCTCCAGCTGGTTTAAGCTGTCTTAGTTCCATTGGCTTCTGTCAAGCCTTGCTGACTTAACACAGTTGGGATTGTGCCCTAAAAGGCTGCTTTGGTTTTTCTTTTTCTTTAGGTATTTGTATTTTTAACTCTGGGTCTAACACTGTAGATGTACAAGCCTTTTAGTCAGGGCTTTGCACAGCTGCAATTAGGGGGTTGACACCCATAAAAGGGACATGTATGATGGGGCTGGGGAAGGGGCTGAGGGAGCTGGGGGGGCTCAGCCTGGAGAAAAGGAGGCTCAGGGGGACCTTTCACTCTCTGCAACTCCCTGCCAGGAGGGGCAGGTTGGATATTGTGGGAAATTTCATCACTGAAAGGGTTGTCCAGCCCTGGCACAGCTGCCCAGGGATGTGGTGGAGTCCCAATCCATGAAGGGATTTAAAAGCCATGTAGATGTGGCACTTGGGGACATTGGTCAGTGCTGGACTTCATCATCTTCAAGGTGTTTTCCAGCCTAAATGATTCCATGATTGTAGGGGAGAGCAATCCCTGCACACCTCAGTGAGACTCAGGGGCAGGGCAGTATCTGAAACCACCTTTTATATAAAACCCTGGGAGACTACAGGAAAACAGAGATGGAAAAATACATTAAAAAATAAATAAATGAAAACATAATGTTTCCTACACAACATTTCATTAAGGGAAAGGAAAATGCCTCATGTGTGAGTAGTGATATTGAAGGCAGCCTGGAAAGCACTGTCCTTCACAACCACATTCCTGCAGCTGGACAAAGACAGGAGGTGGCCACATAAAGTCCTCAAAATCCAGTGAAGTCCCATCTGTCAGAGGCCTGCTGGACTTCAAGACAAGCACATTTCCCTACTGCATCACTGTGGGGAGACCAGGAGGAACAACAAGGCACTTTTGGGGTCCGACAGCTGCGAGAAGCTTTCATCAGTTGAATTTAGCCCCAAGAAGAAGGTTAATAATGCAAGAAAAAAGCTCTCTTCCTTGAGAAAGAATCTCACTCACACATCTACGTGCAGTGCTGCCTGAGGAATTCAAAAAGCACCAGAAAAGCAGGTAAGTTGTGCCCCCAGACTTACAGCGGGAGACCTTCAGCGTCATGGGCATTTTCTGCACGATGGTCCGGAGCATTGGGAAGGCTGCGAAGCAACAGTAGTCGCTGCGGCTGTCGTTCTCCTCCACGTTGGCAAAGTACAGATCCCCCTGAAGGCTCACTGACACCCTTTCATCCTGGGGGATGTGCTGCAAATCTAGCAAGGGGGAAAAAGTGTGTGAGATGGTAAGGACATCGATGCTTTTCTAGTGCTCCTCTCTCCACGGAAGAGGCAGAAAACACAGGTTGTTTGTCAATATTCAATGTATCATTGATAATAAGTTCATTCATTCATGTCATTCATTCATGACATAGATGAAAAATAATTGATAATAAGAAATAATCAGGACAAATTTTCTGCTTGAGCAAAAGCAAATTTTCATCTTTGCCCAGCAAAAAGGTCCTGAATGGTGCTATGGAGGTCACCACGGGCAGGTGTTTCCTCAGCCAGTCTCCCAAGCATTTGGCTCCTGTGCAACTCCAGACTGGAGCAGGGGATGTTTGTATGAGCTGAGGTTGCTGTTCTGCTCAGTGCTGATCCAGCCTAACAGAGGTGTGTGCTAAGCAGGCCTGGCAGGAGTAGAGGGGTTGCCTTAAAGGATCAGAGCTTTAATCTGGCCCCCTGTCTCTGCAGGCACTTGGTCAGCAGCCTAAAAAAACCTTCCTGGCATGGAGACAAGCCCAGTTACTTTGCTTCCCAGGAGCCAGTAATTCCTGCAGAACACCAGGACTGCAAAATATGTGGACAGAAATAAGAAATTAATTATACATATCTGACAGATTATTTTTTCATAAATCGACCATTAGTTTGTAAGAAGAGGAAAATAGAAATATACTGACACATGATATCTTCTCTCTTGTAAAAGCAGGAATCCTCATTACTGGCAGTCATTTACTGACATATAAGCTTTCTGATAGCTCATATTTGATAACTTGTTCTGTCAATCCACCCTACAATTTAGCTTTGTGTCTGGTAAAAACAGGTCTCCATCCTTCATTTTTCAGTATCCAGATATTTCTCCTAAGCACTTGCACAATTATCACTCCCATCAATGATGAATCTGCAATGAAACTGCTCTGGAAGATAAATGTTTTGAGTCTCCTTGAGTGAATTGTGGAAAAATTGTTTCCTCACCAATATTCATCCAGTAGATATGCAAAGGTGGGATGCCTTTTGGGGGGTTACAGTGCAAAATCACAGAATCTCCATGCTCCACATCCAGAGGCTCGATTTTTTCTTTGGGGAACTTTGGTACACCTGCACAAAAGGAAAAGTTCCTCGGTTATTGATACCTTTTGAAATTTTGTTCTTTGCCTCCTCCTTAACATAGTTTTCGATCAAATATTTAGCTTAACATCATTCTTTGGTTTCCTGCCTTTAGTTACTATTCTTTTTTTTACAAAGAGGTGCAGAGTAACAGCACATTTTACTCAGAGTAGGAAATCCCTGCATTCAGGGATACTCTGAGTAAGAAATCTCTGCATTCAGGGATGCTCAGAGTAGAAATCCCTTCATTCACCAAGTGCCCAGACTGTGGTATTGAAAGCCAGGCACTGAATGGGGTGTTTAACACTTGTTTGTGATGTCCATGGGCTTTGCTTAGGCTTTATTTTAACACATTTATTTTCAAACTCTTTCAAAACACCTTTGTTTGCACTGTCTGTGAGGGACAACTCAAAGCCACAGAGAGGCACAGCCTAGGGCCAAGCCTGGCACACAGGGCTGTGTACTCATGGAACCCCAGATGCTCCCTGGAAACCAGCCTGGGAGTGGGGAAAGTTCTGGGAAGTGTTGGCTAAAAGGTGGTTCCCAAGAAGCCACTGCAAGTCACTGCAGGTGAGGACAGACAGCAGGCAGCTGTTCCACCTCGTGTCTGGAGTTGGCCCAGGTCTTATCCATCTCCAGAAGCACATGGAGCAGGAATCTGGTCCAAAGCCTGGGTTCCTCCTCATGCCCTTGGGTGTGAAACCTCAGCCCTGCAGACTTTCCCAGCAAGCTCAGGGTGCAGAGAAAGGCTTTGCACAAAGATAGCACAGGGGGGCACAAGGGCTGCACTAACTGGGCTTAAATATTGGTTAAATCGTTGATGTTTAATCACCCAGAGCATCAGTACTGATGCCAGCAGACTGTGCAAAGCCTGAACCGTGCTCAGCCAAGCAAGGAAAGCTCAGCAGCCCAAAATTCAACCCAAGTGCATCTGAGATGGGCAGCAGAGCTGGGCTGGAGCCCACCCCAGCCCGGGCACTGGGAGCCTGCAGCTCAGAGATTATCACAAAGAAACCAGCCTGCAAAGTGGAACCACTCCTTAAAGGAATTTAGCTAAGGCAGTTTCAGGGCTAATGCTGTCTCCTGTTTCACTTCAGGCAAGTTCAAACTGGCCAAAGTTTTAGCTCAGGCAACTGCATTAAGCAGCCAAATGAACAGCAATTAAACAGCAAAAGGAATGAAAATGTCCTGGCTGTGCAGAGTCAAACTGGCACAGGAAACATCCCCATCCTGGGGTTCAAGTGGTGACAGGGAGCTCTGACAGCGACTGCACAACCTCAGTGGTCCAAGAGCTCCACAGGGAATCTGCAACATCCCCTTGCAGGAGGCAAAGCTAAGGAGGAGGGTGAGAAATGCAGGGACAGGACTCTGAGGAGACTTCAGACATCACAGGATTAGTAAACATAAAAAGAAGCAATCACTATATGCTGACTGCCCAAATGCAGACTGTGCAGAGATTTTATCTCCAGGAGGATTATTAGTAGGTTATGAATTCTTAGGAGAGGCAAAATGGAGCTAATGAGCATCACCCACCCTGTAGGTGAAATTTCAGGTAGAAAAAACAACTGCATATTTGTCTCCAGTACCTTCAGTAACCTACATTCTTCAAGCCCTGGAAAATACATCTGCTGACTGCAGAAATGCAATATTTTCCAGGAGGAAAAAGCCGATTTGTTGATCTAAAGCTTATTTATTCCCAAAACCACATCGCTCTCAACAAAACTTCAAGGATGCTGGATCAGGATTTCTGACTAAGAGACCAGAAAATAGACCAATAGTGGGATCACTCATCTAGGGCATTGGAAACTTGTTTAAACTCATTTTTTGCCTCATTTAGCACATCTAACTATGGGTCTCCAATATCCCAGTTGGGTGCCATAACCACTGGTCTTCTCAGCGAATTCCTGTAGCCAGTAATTACTGAATTATACAAAAATGCAGAGTCCCACCAGGAGACAGTGAAAAGTCATGGCCTCAGTGTCATTAACTGGCAGCACAGACATCCATCTCCAACGTGGGGCCCAGATTTGGCATCTGGACTTCACTGGGGGAAGCAGCAATTTGACCCCAAATGTCCTCCACCTCCAACAAGCACTTGCACCACAGGTGATTGGGGCTTTTGGGCATTTCCCTGCTGTTTTGTTTCGCTTAGTTCACCATGAAAAACACTGAACAACTTTGATTTTCCCCCTCATAATGCATAACTTTGAGTGTTTCGAATCCTTGAGGCTTTGCAAGAGAGGAAAACTCAATTTCATGATAAATTCCTGAGCCAAGCCTTCTGACAAGCGTATTTTCTTGTGGTCTGAAAGACTAGCAAAATACCTGCTCTGAATTCTGATTTATTAAAACTAAGAAGCTACTGTCACATTCGACTTTGGCTTTAGAATATCATTCCTCAGTATGTATATGTAGGCAATATTTTGGATTTTTTTGCAGTGTTCCCATGTTCTAATTAGGGGATATTCCAGAATCAATCACTGCTGATTTGTGGCTGATCACAGGAACTGTCAAAACTGAATTAAGCTCCAATGTATCACACAAGATTAACTGTGCCATGACAGTGTTTGATACTGCACAGAGTTATCAATGCAGCACATGGACATTCCCAGCCAATTGATGTCTTTGCAGTGACACCATTAGAACTGTCACCTCAGTGCTCGATGCAATTCCCCACACCCAGATGGAAGGAGAGGGGACAGGGAATCCAGCACAGCTCCCAGTGCTGCTTCCCAAATATCCATAGCATGGGAGAGAACAACTTTATTCGACGACCCTGAGTCTTCCAGTGCCAGCAGGACACTCACCTCCCACACAACCACATGGCACGTGTGAAACAGCCATGGGCAAGATGAAAACCTGCACTTCTGACACAGACACATCTCCTAAAAACCATCCATGACATTTAAAACTCTCAAAACACTTGGGAAAGGCTTCACTGCCCAAGTATGATTTCCTGGCAAAGGCTTTGCTGCCCAAGGATTTATTCCTGACTGGGCTGTACCGTGAGTGTTGTACAGCACTCAAACCCCAGACTCAGTGCTTTGACAGTGTGGGAACCATGGAATTGGGAGATTATCAGCGTCCAGAGGCATCTGTGCCAGGAGCCAGGCTCTGCTTAATCCCTGGGGTGACTCAAAGTTTAATGACTGAGCTGTACTGGAGACCAGGCTGCAACCCCACTGGCAAATCAGGGTGGCTGGGAGAAAACTCCAAAAGGAGCTTGTTTCCCTCCCTCCTCCTTCTTATGAGCTTGTTTCCCTCCCTCCTCCTTCTTACCTGTTCAGAAAATACAACATCTCAACGAAAAGCAAGGAGGGAAACTGATACAATGCCATATAAAATCCACATTTGAGTTGAGCAGCTTAAATTCAGAAATACAGCAACCTGAGCTGGGTTCTCCAGTCCCCAGCACTGCTCCACATTTACTCAGGTCTCTCTTGGCACGCTGTCCCACAGCTTAATTTTTGTCCTGCTGCTGATTACAGTGACATCACACTACAACAGTACCAATTATAGCAATTTATCCCAGTTTTTATGAGAATGGAGCCCATGCAACCTGTTATTTTACAGGATTCTGGGTGAAGTGTTGAGAACTTGGACTGAAGGAAAAACATTTCTCCAGGTAACTTGTCCTTTGGATTCCTCTGTCTTGTTTTTCTCAGCATCTAAGTCAGTTCATGAGGGTAAATCAACATCTAGAAAATATATTGTGAAACTATTGCAAAAAACCATCCCTATTCACCAGGTCTGTTTTTACAACCCTCTCTGTGGATGCTGCTGGGATAGAGAGATGCTTAGCCTGACCCATCACTGATATTTTTATATTCTTCCTTGCAAATAAATCCTTAAAGAATGTAAAAGTGAGAGAAAGCAGAAATTTCCAGTTCCTTGGATGCTTTAATTAGTGGTTAGTTGTGATTTTTCATACAGATCTGTATCTTGTGCAGCAAACAGCCCAACATAAAGAGTCTCCAACATGACTTACAGTCCTCAGTCACAAGGGCACTGAATGCAGCTTGGGAAGCTTCCAGTGCTCATCTCTGTGCCTCAATTGTTATTCTGATCCACATGAGCAGTAGTTAAATCTGTAATTTTCATTGCAGCCTTTGAACTGTTTATGAGATATGATCCTGCTTATTTATGGATTTTTTTAATTGTTGCATTAAATTGAAAAAGCTACCAAAGCCTGGCTGCCAGGAAGACTCTGGCTGTCAGTCCACTTTCTCCTAGAGATCTGGGATGGAATCAGGGATTTCTTTTTTCTGTGTAAATCTCTCTATCACCCTTTCCAAAACGATGGCTGCTGGCAAGAGTGAGCCACATGATTTAGGGGGCCAGAAATTTGTCATAGGTAAAGGACATTGACTTAGGAGGCAACAGGGTTAAATTTTATTCCCATCACCTATAAAGTCTGAGTTCCCCTCTTTAGTTTTCTTTTCCATAAAGGCTACTCCAAACACACAGTGGGTTACTGGGACCTCCTACTTCTGTATCAGTTCAGTAGCTTTTACTGATTTCCCTAAATTCACCCCTGTATTTCTAAATGTTGACACAGGTTTGGCTTTCTTTGGGAATTCTGGCACTGACACCATTGGCAGAGCACAGCCTGCCACTGCACAATGTTATGTTCAGCCTATATTTCCACCATCAGATCTCTGACCTTTTGGAGCAGCAGCATTAGAAATACTGAGCATAAATCTTAACTCAATCTACCATGAAGAGTCTTTTACACCACAGTTAATTAAAGAAGTTTAAACTTTACTTCTTCTCCTTCCCCTGGCATTGAGCCCGCTCCCTAATTCAAGCACAGATTCCTGAAATACAGGAGGAGGGGAGCTGAAGTCTGTGTTCTCACCATTTAAATTCATTTTCCTGCTGCATGTATCTTGTAACAATCTGCCCTTTGTTAGTGCTGCAAACACAGAGAGATCCTCAGAGCCCATTCTTCCCCCTCTCCTTAATGTCATCCTCTATAGGGGAGGTGGGGTATTTTCATTATGGAGGTGAGATTTAATGATCATTTCTGCTGACATTTCTATTGCTTTGCTGGAATGACTACTGTGAGTAAACAGCCTTTTGTTCTCCTTTTCAGCAGCAGCCTCACAGACCCAGTTTTCTGCTGCTGCAGAGTAAATGTAATTTATGAAAGCAACTGGCCCACTCTGACTCACTGGGGTTTCTTCCCTTCGTTGGCACCGTGACTTGCCAAGTAGCTTTACATTTGCCTTGAATACAACTGGCAGAGCTCTGCCACCTCTGCATCCCTCTCGTGAATGCAAGGGCTGATCTCACATGTACCAGCCCCTGCTTCAAGCCCTGGGCTGAAGAGGGGGGGTTTATGCCCCACTCTTGTGTCAGTGACTGCCTGATTTACAGTGGATCTGAGCACCAGCAGAGCTTTCACTTGGGCACAGTTGTGGACCATCCAGCACTTTAGAAAATCAAATGTGTCTTCTATTCCTCTCTGAATGCTGATTTTATTTGCAGCATCCACATGGCACCATTAAATGAAAGAATTGATGGCAGAAAAGTACTAATAACAATAAATGTGCTTTAAAAGATGTGTTGAGGTGGATAAATCCCTCTAATAGATTATCTGTACCATGTATTTATTTTGTGGGTTTAGGACTTTGCATGTATCAGCACTAGAATTCCTCTTGCTCTTGATAACAACCATGTTTGTAACCTCTCAATGAATTTGTTGCTAACTACTCTCAGTGTATTTAATATCTACTCAAGCTACTATAGGCAATTTGTCATAAAAAGCAAAATAATCCACTCTGAGTACAGATTCAATAATCCCAAGTACAGACATCATTTCCTTCTTTTTCATTTTAAACATTTTTTTTAGTTCAGTAGCAAGGGAATATCAGGATATTCTGCTGCTGGAGGTGACATCCCTTCACTGAAACATGGCACTGAGGTCTTTCACTCCTCTGAAATGTGATGACTTTGAGACCTTTTGCTTAAAAGAAGTTAAATGAACCCCCCTATGTCCTGTCTAAAGTTGGGGAACTGCATCACTCTCCTGTTCCAGCCTAAAATTCCAGTTGCTATTCCCTGAAAGCGACTGCAAGGTGGTGGAGATCAAACCATGGAGCAACAGATGCAAGGTTGGTAATTCCTCAGCAAACACCCAGCTCTGGCAGCAGGGAACACCGTGCATTGCAGCATAAAATAAAATAAATTTCCCAGGGAAAAAAAAATCCATAAAACTGGATGGAAGGGAACTAAATCATGTCTTTCATGAGGAGCACTCATAAAATATATTTACATGGCACCCTTAGCAGGTTCCTCCCAGGAACTCTCCCAGCCCTGTTGTTTTCAATGTTACCACACCACCACGACTCTCCCACCCCTGGCTACGCCTTGAATGTTTCTCAGGATCATTTCTTATGAAAAAGACGTGATAAAAATTATTGTGCATCTTTCTCCCAGCCCATTTCATCCCCACTGACCTGCCAGAAGCAGGTTTGGCACACAGGTAGCCATGTCCCAGGCTGTGTAGTTGTCCCCTGCCACCTGGACACACCAATTCCACCTCTACAAAGTGCTGTCAGATATTTGATAATAAAATACTGTAGGAGCTTGGAAATGCAGGATCTAACCTGGAAAAAATTCCACTGCACTGCTGCTTCTTTTCTTCCTTTGTAGCTCACAACTACATTGTACAATTAGCTGTATAATTACATTGTACAGCATTTTCCATGTCCTTACCCTATCTGTTGTGGAGCCAGGGAGCTTTCTTGTCCTTCCTACTCCCACTAGGAAGGTTCTGCACCAGATTTTCCTCTCCTAATTTAATATATTTCAGTCCTGAATTCAACACCAATTGTTCATCTTCCAAACTAGAAGTGATTAAATGTATTGGCACAGTTTTATCAACTCCAGGACATGGTCTGGTGTTGGCCCTGGCAGTGCTGGGTTAATGGTTGGCCTCCAGGATCTTCAGAGGTCTTCACAAACTTCTAAGGATGCTTTGATTCTACATCATTGTCCTAACCAGGACACTGAACTTTGTAGCCATAAATTCCACTTTTGAACAGCCAATGCCTTTCAATAACTGTACTACCCTTAGATTGCTGCTCTGTCATATTTTCTACTATTTGCTTTATCTCCCCAAATATTTTAATTTCTCTATTTTCATCATGTGCTGGGATCAGCTCACAAACAAATTGCCTCTTCCCAGATTAGTTAGAGAAATTACCAGACTACAACTCTCATCAATATTTATGCTTTCTTCTTTACAGAAAAAGTATTAGAAGGGGAAGCGTCACAAGAACAAGCAGTGGCTCTGCAAACACCGACCAGAAAAGAATTCTTATGGGTTTTATAGCAAAGGCAAAGCAAGTGCTTTATAAAGGCATTTAAAAAGCCAAGTCAAAGCAAATAATCACTTTCTGTTGTTGAGCTTTCAGCTCTCCTGAGATGGCTATTAAAAAAGTTTATACTAATTTTCCCACTAACCCACCCTTTAGAGGCCAAGTGGGGAAGGAAATGCTCAAAAAGCAAAAGTAAATAATAAATGTTTTCCAAAATAATGTATCTGGGGATATTTATACATAATCTACCCAGTTTCATCTGTGCTTAGTTGCTAAGGAGCATGAGCATCTGCACTTGGGAGTTGATAGTCCAGGGGGCTGGTCTGAAATCCTGCATCCAGATTTGGTTTCTGTCCTCAAAACAATGAATTAAATTCAATCATTCCAAGGAGCAAAATTTTGTCTTTCCATATTCACTGAATAACAAACAGTTCACGTTTTACCACACACCACCTTAGCAACTGCATCTTTCTCATTTAGTTTGAGGAAACACAGTTCTCATTTTAACAATAGCAGTCAATTCAAACCAAAACTAAAGAAAAAGTCCTTACTTGGAACAATCAGCTCAATTTCTTCTGACATGGCAGTTCCCAGCACGTTGGATGCAAAGCACCGATATTTCCCTTGGAAACTGCTGATGATCCCACGGTTCTGAATCACAAACGTTCCAGAGTTGTTGGATGTAACTACCCTCGGGTCAGATAACAAATCAAAGGGTTTTCCATCCTTGGTCCAGTTAAATCTGAAAAATAATGCAAAGGTTCCACAGGGCAGGCCCCAGACCTGCCAGGGGGAAATGGGGGTCCAAGAGGGTTTTAGCAAAATAGAAGGGAACACTTGTTGGAGTTGAATGACAAACTCATTGTCATTCAACAGTTGTGAATTCAGCAGTTGTGCTGCTCTGACTTGTGTTGGCTCTTGGGCACATCTCTCCTTTTGGACACTCTGCTTTTGGATAACTGACTGTGACATGAAATAAGAACACAGAGCTTGAGGCAAGGACAGCAATAGAGAGACATTCAGTGAAAGCAAGAGCAGCCCCCTGACAGGAGCTGGAGGCTGGCAAAGAGCTCTCTTTGTACAAGGGTTGGTGTTTTGGGCTGGCAAGGGCTGACAGGAGCTCTTCTCACCATCTCCCATGGCTGAACCCAGAAGAACCCGAGATGATTCCACTGAGCTTCTCCTTGCCACAGAAGCACAGGTAGTTTTAATGCTGCTGGGGTGTGACTTCAATGAATGCTGTCAGATTTGTCACAGGTCCTGTGTCTGGAATTCTCAGATGGATTAAAATCTGGCTACCCTGATTCGGAATCTGACAGTTGGAAATTACAGTATAACATGCATTTGTTGAAAGATGTTCCTTTTTTTTTTTTGAAGAGTATTGTTTCAAGAGAATAAATTAATGTCAACAAAACTGTATGTTTTAGCATTTCACCAGTTTTGACAAAACTGCCTTGCTACAGTATGGAGAGAATCTGGGTTCCCATCACCTACCAGGCACTATCACATCATTTAAACAGACCAGAAAGCTCCTCATTGATGCACTGACAATCTGTGAAACAAAGGGAATTTGTTATCATGCTACAAATCCCCATTCAGAGCTCAATTAAAAATGATCAAGTAATCTTGATATAAAGTAAAAAATTCCTTTTTAAAGTTTAAATTGTGTTGCAAAGAAAGGAGAAGAATTAAAGAGCAAAAATGACATGCAAACCAGCTATTAATTCAGCCCATTCAGTGTGGAAAGCCTCAGAAGGAGCTTTAACTGTGTTATTATTACATCCTTGTTAATCACATTTTCATTAAAAATCTTTCTCTTTTCTACACTAGTGTAAAATGCATAAAGCTTATCTTTGGATATTTATTTGAATAACTCCTTATGTGTCCACTTGTAACATCACCATGGCCCTGATGATGTCAGGTACAGGTACAGACAGGGTATCTGATAAAATGCAAATGTGAGGTCTGAATACATGGTTTAATGTGTTTGGTGTTTTTAGGATGGCTGTGGAAAAGGCACAAGAACAGCTGGGCCCCTTTGATTATTATTACACACATCCTATCTTTTACAGCACAGCCACACAGGTCTTTTAAACCATGGGATGAACTTAGCATGTGCCAGAGAAACGAAACATCCCCCAGCAAGAAAAAAACCATGTTGATACCCATTCCCAGAGTGAGGGCAAGTGATGGAGCAACAATGGGCAGAGTGGAAACCCAAAGGTCACCCCTGATGATGAGCAGGTTGCTGTGCCCCAACCACTCAGAGCCAGCACCATGCCTGGCAAAGGCTGAAAGCAAAGCCTTTGCAGTCTCTGCTGCTTCTCCCAGCACTACTCACGTGGGCTGGGGGTTCCCTCTGGCCTCACACCTAATGGTGAAGTCCTCATCAAAGGGGTAGGCAACCTGTGTGTGGGATTGCTTCGTGATGGTTGGAAGCTGGGAAACTGTGAAAAGAGGGAGTGGGGTTAAAACACCAGCCAAGCACAACTGAGTCCCCTCAGGTTCCCCCTTTGAAAGGAACAGTATCAGGATTGCCCTGCAAAAAGTGACCTAAAGAAAAGATGAGCATCATTTTCCTGGCATGGACAACGCTCTGCTCCCCAAAGCAACCACTGGGACTGGCTCAGTGGCCAAAGAAAGGGCAGCACAGGTTGTGTCCAGCCCATGGGCATCACCCACTCATGTTCCCATGCCAGCCTGGCCAGGGCACAGGAGAGCTGGCACATGCCAACTTACAGCCAAAGCACAGGGCTGTGCACTGGGAAATTCCTTCCTAGGTGAAGTCAATAATCCAGACACGGATTCACACGTGAAGCAGCAAACCTCTCCCTCCATCCTGGATAAAACTGCCAGGAAATCCATGGACTGCAAGGATGACTTAACACCCCCTCGAGGGTGTAGAGTTACCACTCACACGGTCATGCAGTGATGCTGCACTAACTTTGGGGTTTTATCTGAGGGAATTAAAGTGTTGCAAATGCCTGTGTAACAGAGCCATGCCAGGGAGAACAGTCCCTGCAGCAGAGCTGGGGATAATGGGATCATCCCATTGTTAGAAACAGCCAGCAAGAGAATTAATGTGCCCTTTGCTTGCTCAAAGCTGGAGCAAAACATGGTGTCTTATCATATCATGTGCTCTCAAAGCTGAACGCTTCTAAGTCCACCAGCTTCACTAATCAGAAATAACTCCTTTTGTCAAAAAAAATTAAAGCAAATTAAGGGTTAGGTGGTTCCCTCATGTAGCAGTGGATGCCCAGGCAGTTTGTCCTGCACTTTACAGTTTTATTGAAACACAAGGAGCCACTGAAGAACCTTCCTGGAAAAAAACCAAACACCTCTATTTCCCAATGTAAATATGGATAGCTTTAAAATAATATCCTACAGCCCTGCTTAGTTGCCTTCCCCTTTGCAGCCAGGGCTGTTGGCATCTCCAGAGCGCTGACAGCTCAGAGCAGCTCCAAAGGATTCCCCAAAACTGGTTCCAGTCCTACTCTGAGGCCACATCACTCAAAACCCTGCAAAGAGCCTGCACTGCTCTCCCCTTAGGTTTAATTATTTATTTCCCCCCACCATAAGTCATAAACCCCAATATTGTTGAGTTTTGCTCTGTTGGGGTTATTTACCCCCCCCAAAAAACCCCTGTAATCCTCCTGGTCCATTTACATTTGGAAAATGCAGAGCTGGGGAGGTCTGGGCTGCACTCCAGGCAGTGGGGTCCACTGGCTCTCCTTGGATTGTTCCCTGTGAGCCTCATCCCATATTTCACACATGTTGTGGAAGCACATGGACCATGTAAAACAGGCAGTTTGAATGCACCACAGCCAGAGAGGGATGCAGGAGGTGCTCCCTGAGGAGGTACAAAACACCTCTCTGGGGACCAACATCCTCCCTGGGCCACACACCTGCTCCTTTTCCAGGCTGGAATGGCACAGTGCAAGACAAGGAGGGAAAGATTTATGTACATCAAACAAGCTGCAGGGAGATTCAGAGCCAAAATGTGGAATTTATGTGAAGGACAAACCCAAGCCCTCGGAGCTAAGCCGTGTGTTGGATGGCAAACACAAGATACATGTTATGAGACAAGTTCACTGCTACATTTAAACGGGGCCAAACAGAGTAGATTACTTTTTTATCACACCTGAATTTCCCAAAGGCCACGTTGTGGCAGGATTACATTTGAAATGGAACAACTGGAAAGGAGGATTTAATATTTTTCCTTCAGGGAAAGTTTAAAAGGGAATAAAAGGATACCAAACAAAACAGGAAAATGTACAGCAAATAGCTACAACTCACCTGATAATGGTATTTCAATAGCTGCTGCCAAACTCAATACAAAGAAAAACAGGCATATGGTGATGCCTTTTGTGCTTAATAGCAACTCCATCACTCTTGTGTAAACAAGGAGTCCAGACAGAATGAGGGATACCTTGTGCTTCCTCCCACTGTCACTTCAAATCAGAGGCAGGCACGTGAAAGTGGAAGTCTGCAGAGGAGAAGAACAACAATATTAGCCTGCAAAATGAAGTTGGTTCCAACAAAGCTAGAAATTAAAACTGCAAATTGCACTAAGCAGTCCAATTTTCTCTCCTCTTCCCCCATCCTTTGGTTTTAGGAATAACCCCTATTACATCTCTAACAGAAAAAAATACATACACAAAAGTACAAGTCTATTATAGCACAGAGTATAATTACTTTTTTTTTCTGTTACGCAATTAAAACCAGGGATGGTTTAAAATGTAGTATATTTGTAATCATTCCAGGTCATAAATTCTTCTAATGAGAGTTGTGTAAGTTGGAAGGTAATGTAACAGATCTAATGAGAGAAATTTGGTACACTAATGACCTTGTTCATAAATCTTATCTGTCTTTTATCTTTTATTTATGCTTAAAAAAAGGACACAATCTCATTTAGTTCATTAATAAGGACCAGAACACGAAACATTTGCTTTTCCTCCAATAATCCCAGAACTGCTATACGTAGGTTTTACACATTCCATTATCCATTCTTAGGTTCCTCATTACAAGGCAAAATGTCTTGTAACTGCTAAAAGGAGACATATCCAGTGCTAATGAGCTTTTAAGAGTAATTCACAGAGAAGTAAAAGTCTTGTTTAGATGAGACAGTAGGAAGGAATTGTTCCCTGTGAGGGTGCCCAGAGAAGATGTGGCTGCCCCTGGATCCCTGGGAGAGTCCAAGGCCAGGTTGGATGGGGCTTGGAGCACCCTGGGCTGGTGGAAGGTGTCCCTGCCATGGCAGGGGTGACACTGGGTGGACTTTGAGGTCACTCCCAACCCAAACCATTCTGGGATTCTGTGATTCTACCAGTGTGGGTGCACGGACGATTTCACTTCTCAGCTTCACTGCTGGTACCCCAGTGAACTATTAACCATTCAAAGGTGTATTTTGTACCTAACACATTATGCTCAAGGAACACCAGTCTCAAGAGAATTCAGACCTCCTTTGTCAAGATGATTTCACAAGAACAATTTGAAGACAACTTGACTGTGCTGGAGCACAGGACAGACCCCCCACTCCTCACTGCACAGTGACTCTGACTCCAGCCACCAAGCTCCCAGGCAGAGCTGCACGACCCTGGCAATCCATGGCCAGACTAAGCCTGGCTTGCACACAGCTCTTGTATCTTTGCACATCCCACCCGGTTAATCCAGGGATCAGAAAAGCAATCCCAGGATCATCAGGAGCAGTTGGCACTGGGGGCAGGCAGGAGGTGGGACCCGTGGCTGCTCGTCCTTGCCCAGCACAGCTCCTCACATCTGGCTTGGTGGATCTCTACAAAACACAGGCAGAAAGCAGAGTCCTCTCTTGCCCAACATGCTCCCTCTCGCTTCAGCTCTTGGAAGTGAGCAACAGGTTGTGCTGTGGCCCTTCCTCCAGGGTCATTCCTGCCCACATGGCCACCAGCTCATGAAACCCTCCTGGAAGTTAATGTCTTTGAGCCCAAAGTCCTTGGGTGAAGGTTGGAATTGGCCAACGAGGGGCAAGCGACAGACACTGTTAATCACATAAGCCTCATTTGTTTAGAAATGAGGCTAAAAAACAGATGTCTTCTAAGTATCTTAGGCAGCGAGTGTTTGCTGATGGAAGAAGCTGACTAATCTGCTTAGAGCTCATTTCACAGGGGGGGACGGTGCAGAGGGGCACAGGAGGGGACAGGGACCCTCTGGCTCTGCTGCCCACCCTGGGCTGTGCCTGGGTACAAATCAGGCAGATTCAGCACCATCAGCACGGGCTGGTTTGTGCCAGTGGGTGTTTCACCTTGCCAACCCCCAGCCTGCCGAAAGCCGGGCTGTGTGACAGCCTGGGGGACACGCAGGACACACAACAGCCCCAGCTGAAGGCTGCTGTCACCACAGCTCGGGGCTCTGCCCCCCTCCCTCACCTGCTGCTGGCACACGCTCAGCTCCAGATCTGTGTCAGCCACAGCAAACAGATGCTCTGCCAGCAAACCCTCCGCACACACAGCCGCGATTTCGGCTCGTGAAAAGCTGACCAGTGGCACTGCCTGCAGATGGCACGTCCGTGGCAGTGAAATCCTCCTGTCCCCCATCTGCTGACAGCTCTGGGGACAGGAGCAGGCAGGTCAGGGTGCCAAGCAGAGGCAGGGCAGCTGGGATTACAGGAGCTCTGCAGCCTGCTAAGGACACAGGCTGAGGAGCAGCAAGTTTCTTTTTATAAGAATGCCACAAAGCATCGTACAGATTCCGATTAAATTCAAGGAAAAAAAAACCCAGGAGCACAACCTCATTCCTTAACCAAACCCATTAGCTCACAACTCATTTTCTTTTTTTTTTTTTTTTAATAAAGTGACAGAGCAAAGCAGAAACATTCCAAATAAGAGGATATCCTTCATCATGTGGTACAGCACGACTTGCCTCTGCAGGCTGCTGTAATTAGTGAGCCTGTCTAGCGCCTGGCTCCTCTTCCCTGGCTGGAATACTAATGCAGGGCCGAAGGCAGCAGCGTTGGGAAGCAGCCAGCACAGGGGGCTGGGGGTGCTGCACTTATGCACAGCCAGCACATACTTCCAGAGGCCACTTGGCAATCCCTGCACCCTGTTTTACCTCTTGTCTGTTCTGGGGTGGCTTCCCTAAGGTGAAGTGCCTGTGTGATGTGAATTCAGCAAGAGTTATCTTTGTGGGGGTGTTGACCCACTGGTAACTGTCCAGTGAGATGAGCCTCCTGTTCCTATGCCATATATGTTATCCCTGAAGGAGTAGCAGAGGTGTTATCCAGGCTGACACAGCAAATATTATGGAATGCCAACACTTTAGGCACATTTCCCCAGATGTGCCCCACTCAGCTGGTCTCTTGTGCACCCTGTTCTGGACAATGCTGCTCCTCAGCAGATGGCCAGGTGAGGCACATCCTCCCAGCAGAGACCTGTGCCAAGGTATTAACCCTATTTAAGGGGACTGCACCAATGGGGCTGCCAAGCTTTAGGTGTTGGTTTAGGATGTCTGTCATGCCCTTGGCTGTCCCACCAAGCCTCAGAGCTCAGCTGAAATTGCAGAGTCCCTGAGTAAATCAAGCTCCCCTCTCATCTCCAGCACCCAAAAACCCCAAGCCCCTCCCTAAATGAGCCATATCAGACATTCTCCAGACAGCCCATCCACCCTGGCTTCAGACACAGCCACGTACCCAAACTTGAGGCAGCACAATCTTTCACTCCTATGACGATTAAACTCCAACCCGAAAGTCCTCATCTTGTGCCAGTTCCTAGCAAATGAACAATTTAGTTGCTTGAGTAATTTGGAGAAATAACTGAGGGAGCTGTGCAGGCACCTGGCAGCTGTGGGCAGGTTTCGGGCTCACTGGTGCCAAAGCACAGCTCTCTCCTTGGGGTGGGTGAGTGCCAGAGAGCACCTTGCAACATCCTGCCTTGGTGAAAACACCAGCCCTGGCTGGCCCAGAGCTTTTCATATAATCACTGCATGGGTTGGGTTGGAAGGAGCTTCAAGGTCATCTCATCCCACCCCCTGCCATGGGCAGGGACACCTTCCACCAGCCCAGGGTGCTCCAAGCCCTGTCCAACCTGGCCT
>JAWWEE010000021.1:2880429-2893710 GCA_035221455.1 Xenops minutus
GGACACTCCCAGGGATCCAGGGGCAGCCACAGCTTCTCTGGGCACCCTGTGCCAGGGCTGCCCACCCTCCCAGGGAACAATTCCTTCCCAATATCCCATCAAACCCCCTTCTCTCTCCATTTGAAGCCATTCCCTCTTGTCCTGTAGCTGCAGTTCCCAATGAAAATCAGACATTTTCTCTCTGCAAGCACCTCTGTCCGAAAAGATAACTGACATTTACTTACTGCCCCTACAGAGCCCAAGGTAGAACAACCAACCAAGGCACCATGAAAGTCAGGAAGAGATTCCTGGTGGCTTCAGCAGAGTGTGGCTCCCTTCTCCATAAGGAATTGCAAGAGACTACAGCACAGTTCTGATAAATCTTCAAGATCTGGAAGGACACTGCCTCGATGTGCAGCTGTCCCCATTTATTAAAAAGACAGAAAGAAGCTGCTTCCACTCAGAAGGAGCCAAAAAAAAAAAAAAAGCTGCCAGGCAAAACCTGGCACATCCCAGAGCAGTCAAACCCAGAGCTCATTAGCTGGGAATGCCTGCAAAGTCCTGGTGACTTTTCCTACTCGTGCCAGCTGGGAATGGCCAAGGTTGCAAATGGTTGTGGTGGGATACTCTAAAAATCTAACTAAAGAGAATCTGCTTTTCAGCAGGGAAAGTCA
Organism: Xenops minutus; assembly: GCA_035221455.1. NCBI lineage: Eukaryota > Metazoa > Chordata > Aves > Passeriformes > Furnariidae > Xenops > Xenops minutus. Next base: position 2,881,083 of record JAWWEE010000021.1, read on the forward strand.
GTGTTTGCTGAGAGGTTCCTACAGAGAACCTGAATTTAAAGTTTTCAAAACTGAAATGTATCAGAAACACACATTGTAAGGAAAATCTGGTGTATTTAGTCAGCAAACAACTGGCAAAAAAACCCCAAATTTCTCTATGAGCCAGGAGAACAGAAATGTTAAAAGGAATTGTTCCAGTAAAGGTTCTTTGAGATGTATTTTAAGAAGCAAAAAGCAGCAGTCCCTTGAGAATAAGCTCAGACATCTGAGTCCTGCATTAGATCAAGGTTTGTCACTTCAGCTCTCCCCACTGGTGAGCTGTGAGGGACATCAGACACAGCTGAGAGGCTGAAAAAGTACATTTTGTTGAGAGAGATAAAAGGAAAGAATAAAAAACCCCAAAAGAACACCACAACAGCAACAACAACAAAAACCCAACAAAACACGTGGGCTAAAGGAGGAACTCAGCAATAGTGACTCTATAGAAAAACATCCTGATTTTATACCAAGATGTGCAGCAAACAAGGGGATGATCCCAACCTGCAAAGAGACCCCCAGGACATGGAGAGACAGAACAGACACGAAGCAGCGACCCAGCCCAGGCAGGAACACATCCCATCCCTGCCCCAAAGTGCAGGGACACACCACGGCACCCCAGCCCTGCCTGGCTCACCATGAGCTGCCCGACAACACTTGGCATCTGCCCCTCCTGCTGCCACCAGGCACCGAGCCAAACCCTACTTTCCAACACCCAAACCCCACTTTCCAACACCCAAACCCCACTTTCCAACACCCAAACCCTACTTTCCAACACCCAAACCCTACTTTCCAACACCCAAACCCTACTTTCCAACACCCACACCCTGCTTTCCAACACCCACACCCTGCTTTCCAACACCCACACCCTGCTTTCCAACACCCAAACCCTGCTTTCCAACACCCAAACCCTGCTTTCCAACACCCAAACCCTGCTTTCCAACACCCAAACCCCGCTTTCCAACACCCAAACCCTGCTTTCCAACACCCAAACCCTACGTTCCAACACCCAAACCCTACTTTCCAACACCCAAACCCTACTTTCCAACACCCAAACCCTACTTTCAACCAGCTCAGAACTTACAGACCTTCCTAAAGGGCGTGTGTGTTTCTCCTCTTCCTCCTCCTCCTCCTCACTGCTCAAAGGGGTTTTGATGCTTCTCTTGCCTCGTGTCCTTGTCCTCGATGTCACCTCCCTCCTCACCAGGCTCTGGGCCAGGGGCTGGGGCTGCAGCTCTGTCTCTGCAGCCCAGAGCAGCTTCCAGCAGGAATCATGACTATTGCAGGGACTTTAACCTGAAATGCTCTGCAGATGCAACGAGTGGCCATTTAAGCAGTGAGTCATCTTTTCTCGGATCCTTGTAAGGAATTTTGCTGGCAAGTTTTCGAGGTGGATTTCTTAATAGTGTTGCAATTTGCAGGGTGATACATCCCGGAGCTGGAAATGTGGATCATATGGCAGCAGACCCACATTTATCAAGGGGAAAGCATTTAGCACTATATTTTCCTGTATGTGGTACTTCCAAAGGCTGATCTTAAAATATCTGTGTTTGTCCTTCTGCTCTATTTCAATGAACTCTTATTTTAAAAGAAGTCAGCTGAACTTGGCCAAGAAAGATTTAAATTCTGTCTTCTATTACAGCTGAGAAAACGGTATTTTAAATACTTTTAAAATGAGTTCCTAGACTCAGCTCATTTCTGTCTCCGTCAGAGCAATCTCAAACTATTCCAATGCTTTTTATTTGTTGGGGTTTGGGGGTTTTTTTTGAAGTTACCACCATATTTTCACCTGCATTTGCTCATGTTCTGGGAGGCTTTGCTTCAAATGGAGGCAGTTGGCCTATCAATACATTTTAAACAGTCAAATTCCTGAAAGTACCATGAAGCTCTGTGCAATTAGTGTGTAAGCAATCAAAAATCCTCATGGCCTCTAATTTCTCTTAGATCAACATGAAACCCTTCCACACATTCATTTTTCCACCCTGAATATACCCTGGCTACAAATCTGTGTCACAGACCAGGTTCCTTTCAGGGGGATCTCAGGATTCATCAGAAGACCCTCCACCAATGTATGAGATGTGGCCCCTTTTCTTTTCAATTTCATTTCCAAAAAGCAAATGGATTTCGATCATTCTAAATTCTCTGGTGGACCTCACTGTGCACCTGCCTTTGCTACGTCACAAACTGCAACTGCCTGCTCGGATAATGCCTGCAAGTATTTTTATCCCTCTTTCCCAAGAGGAATGGGTTGCAGATGGGTGAAAGTGGCAGACTTAGAGACAAAAAATACACCCAACTGAGTCAGAGAAGTCTGATGATTCATTTCAAAGGAAGGAAGTAGGAAATAAAAAGATTTGGTCTTATGTCTCGCTGTAAAACAAGGCAATAATATCTAATGCGTCCAGGTCGCTCATTTGGACAAATCAGCAGGGAACTGGACAACCACCTGCATGGAAACAGCCCTAAATTAACAATTCATAATCACTAATTAAGCTAATTCCTTATGTTTCAATTACTTGTCAGTGGAATGAGGTATGATGGCTAGTCCTGGAAGTCTGAAGAGACTAATAGCAAAATAATATTCCTAAATGTACACTCAGTGATGGAGCAGGGACTGACACGTCATTGGAACCGAAGGATCAGGGTGCTAACCTGTGCTCTGCAAGTCAGAACTCACTGCCTGAATACACAGGATTTATTCTTTCTACCTATAAACATGCATACATGATCTGTAAAGGACACTTAAATCACATTAAGACGAATTGCTGGTATTAATTAGATATTTTATGACTGAAAATCTCAGTCCTACCACTCTCCAGTGAAACACTCTCTTGCCCTTTCACACATACACAGAAAAAATCATTATTAGATCCAAGTCCTTTAACACATGATCCTTTCCTTGCTGTTTTTCTCACCAAATGATGGCACAACATTCCTTTGATGCCTCGTGGCACAATCATCCTCCCATCACCAATATCAGGACCCACTAAGTCCTATGGGATCCAGGGGGCACTTTCCCATCAGCCACAACACTAAATGCCAGGTCACTTGTTTTGCAAGTGTGAGAATGACTTGGAACAGCAAACAATGTGAAGAGAAACCGAAGCTCAAGTTAATCCTTATACCAAGGAACCTTTTCTCACTGATCTTTACCACTTACTACAAGAATTAAAAATCCAGTTTCAGGCCAGGACATTGCCAGCAAGCCCCAGGAGGCCAAAGGCTCCAGTTCATCCTAGGAACTTCAAAAAATATGTCAAAAGCATTACCAGTTCTGAGGGAGACAAATATTTGCATTCAAGCCCATTGGCCAAAGAAAACACTTAATAATAATGAGTGGCATCAAGAGCTGCTCTTGGTTCCAAAGCAAGTAACAAGCAAAAGGTTTTGCAAGTGCTTTCTGAATATCATTGTTTTGGTGTTCTACAAGTGCCTTGACAAGGCTAAAATACAGAAATCTTCCCAGAATGCTGGTTAGAAATTATCATCTTGAGAACATCAGGGGGAAATTACAATTTATTCAATGCCAGGCTGGGATTTCAGGGATTTACTGAAAAATACTCAACTACCTCAACTCTAACCCCCAGTAGCCACCTGCTCTCCTCCAGCTCCTCCCAAGGAAGGTGCATTTCCCACCTCCAGTGGGGACTGACCCCATCCTCACCCACCAGCACCCCAGGAGTGCTGGGGGACCCTGAATTCATCCCCCACTTCCCAGGAATTCACCCACCAGCCTTGCTTATAAAAATTCAAGCACAAGCTTTTCAGAGAGGGAGATGAAAATCCTGTGTAACAAGCAGGGCTCTGGCCAAAACTATGCATCTTTATTTGGGGGATAAAACTTAGAATGTTGAAATGGACTGCTTTCATGAAAACTTCTTTTTTTCCCTTGGCAAAGTGGAAAAAAATTGCTATTTTCTGGGACAGCTTATTGAAGAAATGAGGCTCTTTACACTTGTGCAGCCCATCCCATCTATCCAACCCCCTCCACTGCTGGCAGACAGGGCAGTTTCAAAGAGAAGAAACTCAATCTGGTGCCTCCACTGAGAAAAAGGAGATTGCAAATTCTGTTTGAGAGCAGCTGAGTGGCAAATCTCAATGTATTTTCTGGACACTCAGCCAGCCTGTGCATAACACAGGCTGGGAGTAACCCTGTAGTATCTCCTGCCTGCTGGGGAAGGCACAACATGCACCAGCTCTGCCCCATGCAGTGATTGGGAATGCAAGGCAGGAGGAAACCAAACCAGCCTTTTGGGTTCACAGGTTACGGAGTATCTTGTTTTGTAAGAAAGGCTCAATTTTTAAATACCTGGAGAGAATTACTTTCTCTGTTATTTTGTGCTCTGGGGTTATTATTAACCTTTTTACATAAATCTGCATTGTAGAAATGTAAAGCCAAGCTGGTTAATGAAAACAACCATCCTGCAGGGACACAGCAGCTCAACAGATGATCAAAAAGCCCTTTTGCATCATTAATCTGCAGGATTTCATGAAAGAATTAAGAAAAATATCTATTTCTCTAACACAGACATGAAACATCCTTGAAAATATCCATCCCTTCCTCAAAACTAGTTTGCCCAGAATGACTGCACAGCAACAAAGACTCCCTCAAATCCAAACCCAAATCATTAAGCACAGGCACTCGGTGGGAAAGAACTCCTTGCCCAGTGGAAGAGGTTTCATAGCCCTCATGTCCGTCCCCTACCACTTGTTCATTAATTCCCAAATGAGGGATTAGGAGCTCAGACAGTGCCCCTTTGTCTCCCAGCGTGGCACACTGAGGATACAACCACAACTCCCTCGTTAGAGGGTGTTCTCCTCATCCCTCTGCCCGAGACAGAACTCGTGGTGTGATGACAGAAACCACGTGGGAGCTCCGGCCAACACGAATGTCAATGACCAGCAAACAAACCCTGCGTGTTCCATGGCAGCCTCTCCCAAGCACATGGAAAATCTGCCAGGGCAGCAGCTCCACAGCCTCACACCTCAAAGCTCCAGCCCTCAGAGACACAGAAATCTGCCCAGCATCTGCCAGGTGTCTGCGTGCAATGCAGCAGATTAGAGGAAAACAACCCTTTGGAAAAAACATGCCTATTAAATCCAGGGGAGTGATAACAGTCTTCAAGTTCTTGGACTTAATGAGGCAACAGCACTTAGGGCTGACTCTTCCTAAATGTATATACAGAAATAATTCCCTTGTAATGAATTCATGTGTCAACCGGCTTTGCCCTTTCTGCATGTTAATGATAAAAAACTCCATCCTAATTATCTCAGGCACTGAACAGCCAGTGTCCTGTGCCTGCCCTCAGCCCTGTGTGCAAGGACAGAGCAGCAACCACAGGCAAAGGTGGATTAGCCCACCCAGTAATAACTCCTTTCCCTCATTTGCCATATTCAGACACCATCAGCAATTTTGGTTTTGGCAGGATATAAAATGCTAAGCTTGGCAGGGAAACGTTCAGAAGAAAATGACTCTTTTCAAAGGTGGTAGTGAGGAAATATGCAAAGTGAGATCTCTCCAAGAGATATCTGCCTGCTTGGGAATCCTATTTCCAGCCAGCCAAGGAAGAAGGTGCAGCCAAATAAACAGATTAAAAACCTGTCGGTACAACTGAGCAACGATCTGTCTTAGAGCTACAGAGGAATAACTTCTGCTGCAACAATTTATGATGTGGCATGACAGGATGGGTTTGGAGGAAACATGTCAATAGCACAGCAGCATTTAAAGAAAATCCCCAGGTAATTTGTCACGGCCCTGTCAGGCCAGACTCAGGCACGAGTCGTTCCGTAACGAGACAGCAGCTTTCAGAAATTGGAGCTGCAATGACTTTCAAGGCTCATGTTGCTGACATGTGGCTGATTTGGTTAGCTGGGGTGTAATTTTGTGAGTCTGCTCAGCACACACGCATGGCATGGGAAGCAGGAATCCATCTGGGCACATCCACGAGTGGCACAATGACTGAGGAGAAAAGGAGCAGCTCCCTCAGACAAACAGCAACCTCTGCAAACATTTCATGGGTGGGAGAGACAGCCCTGCAGAGAGCACTGTGCTTTGGGGGGGACGTGGAGGGCTGATGCTAATGAGGGCTGGCACCTCACCAGGGCTGGCGTGCCAGGGAGGGAATGGGCCAACTCTGCCTGGGAGCAGGGCGGAGGGCACGGGCTGGGTTTGTTCCTTATGGAGAAACATCACTCCAGTGAATCCCAGCCAGGATGGATCAGGGTGTTGGAATCAGGCTGTCAGAAAACGAGGCAGTTCCTCCTCCCATGAAGACTGAGGGACTGTCGCCTGCAGATAAAGCCCTGGCAATGATGATGATTTGGTTCACAAATCACATCTCTCTGTGCAATCACTTTGCTTTTCAAAGTCTTTCTGGTTGCCACAAACTGCATTCAGAGGAAATGGTATTTTCAATTTCTAGTTTGATAACCTTCATAGTTTTTACTAACTTAATGTTTTACGTGATTAAAGAAACCAATATTGTCACAAAGTCACAGAATATGCTGAGTTGGAAGGGACCCACAAGGATCATAAAGTTCAAACCTCAGTCCTGCACAGGACCATCCCCAGAGCATCATCCAAACCCTCCTGGAGCTCTGGCAGCCCTGGGGCTGTGCCCATTGCCCTGGGGAGCCTGGGCAGTGCCCACCACCCTCTGGGTGAAAACCTTGTCCTGAAATCCACCCTGACCCTGCCCTGACACAGCCCCAGCCCTTCCCTGGGTGCTGTCCTTGGTCCTACAGAGCAGAGATCAGTGCCTGCCCCTCCTCTGCCCCTTCCAAGGAAACTGTCCCTGCAATGAGGTCTCCCCTCAGTCTTTTGGTGTTTGTTTTGGTTTCTTTGATGTTTTATTTTGTTTTTCCCTATTCTTCTTCAACTTCCCTCTCTTAATTTGCCCCCACTGACTTCCTTCAGGTTCTTGCCCATGAGAAGTATCATTTATCAGAGCTGGCTTCAGGACTTTTCCAATCAAAATGCCATTGGTAAATTAATTCCATAATCCTCTTTATGTCACAGGATGCAAATCTGTATACCTAAGATTTGCTTATCTACTTTTTGCTATTAATTCTTACATTTTTAATCACTTTCCATTCTCTAGCATTTACTTACTCTATTCTGTCAAATAATGCATTTAGAAAAATAATTCAATACCTCAGTCACTTGCAGAAAATGAATTTATCTTTCCATTTCCTGAAGGGACTTGTGTTGTTTTTTGCTGTTAAATTATTTCTTTATATCAAAGCACAGGACTGAAGTCACTTTGTTATTAAATCTGCCTCAGAAGCACCTGACTGGAAGGTGGCATAGCAGAAAAAGGGAATATTGCTGACAGCAGAATGGAATGCATAAATGCTCAAGTCTATGGAGGCAGGGCTTGGAAAGGCAATAAACTCCTAAATCATAAACAAATAGGCTGTAATTTTTCAGGAGGATCTTATAATGGTGTATCACGCCTTTTTAATACATTTACTATATTAACCATGTATTTATTATTCCAATGGTCTCTACTATTCTGTCTTAGACAGATGTCAGAGGACAGCCCTGTGCTACACACTGCCCAAACCTACAGCTAATATTGCAACCAGTGCTTTAATTCATGCCACAGTTTTGGTCTCCCTCCCTATCCACACTGGGAATTGGCCTTACATTTGCATTTTCATGGAATCACTGAATGGTTTGGGTTGGAGGGACCTCAAAGCCCATCCAGTGCCACCCCTGCCATGGGCAGGGACACCTTCTACCAGCCCAGGGTGCTCCAAGCCTGGTCCAACCTGGCCTTGGACACTCCCAGGGATGGGGCATCTATATCTGAGGAATTTCTCCTCCTGCAACACACTTCTCTATTGTTTGGGTTGGTTTTCTTTTTTTAAGAGGGAACAGTCTCTCAAAGTTTGGGATTTTAGGACAGATTCTTTCAACGAAAATGGTTCTGCATTTTCCCAGAGTGAAGACTAGCAGACATATGTTGGTTTCTCGTGCCCAAAATACAAATTCTTAGCCCATTTCCTGGAAGCACTTCTCTCGTCTCCTCCAAATTCAGCACAGATTCCACCCATCTCATAGACATATCCTTTGCCATTGTCACATTATTAAGCCTCTAAAAATCCCAGTGAACACCAGCTTAGGAGACACTTCCAGTCTAACCCTTCTCACCCCTCAAGCCTCCATATGTTGCATGCTCAAGCTGCCAACTCCTCCTCCTCCCTCTTGGCTCTACCACTGTGAGATGGAGATGCTCCACCTTGGAATGACTGAGCAGGACAATCCCACAGCACAAGGACCAGACACCAGGGCAGCAAAAGAGGGAAGGAAATGCAATCAGAGAATGCAACCACAACTGCAGTGGACTGAAAAAACAATAATAATGCTGTCTGGTTAACATGGATTTGGTGATTAATACAGAACTATGGATCTTCAAGTTTTCTGTTTCAACTAATGAAAACTAATTAAGCAATGAGAAATAGTTCATATAAATGTTAATGAGTTTTTCTAACCCTTAAGGAGTTGAAATAACCATAATTAATAAAAATATAAAGATGGTCCTTTACTTCTTTTATTTTTGATGACAAGACACCTTCTTTCTACCTCCCCTGCCAAAAGAGATTTTAAAGGTAAAGGGCAACACTAGTACCTTATCCAATAGGGAAGGAACTGCAAATCATGCTCCACATATAAAAGGTTGGCATTTTCTTCACCTTTTTAAACTTATTTCCTCACAAAAAGATGCTTTACAGCAACCAGACTCTCAATATAATTCATTTTAAGCACAGGCTTGGACCATGAGCTGAGCAGAGAGCTGGAGACTGTGTGGGAAAGATACAACTGAAGAAGTCATTGAGGATTAAATTTCTTTTGAAATACTTCAGGTAGCTGCTGAAATTCTCTTTAAACTCTCAGTAATTACTTTTTAGCACTGTCTGGGAATGGCTGAGGTCCCAGAGGGTGAGATGGTCAAACAGAACAGCTATTTTTAGGAATGGGAAAAAGGAAATCTACACAGTCTAGTTTGAGATTGCAGGAAAACCCAGGAACAAATGATTGAACAATGACATTATAAACACCCACAGGAACATAAAGGGAGAAGAAACAGCCAAGATGTGTCTGTGGAGAACTAATCACAGCAACCCAGTCTTGTTGTGTTTCAGATCAGGATAACTACTCTGTCATAGGAGGGAATCAGATGGGATTCCTTTTGAACAGACAAACATATTCCTCTATCACAGCACGGCAGATTTACCAACTTCTGGGCTTGGACTGACAACAAACACACTCAGAGAAGGGTTTTTAGCTGTCCACTTCCACTCTGAAGGACCACACCAGCACATCTCCACAGGTCTTTGACTTGGTCCCATATTTTCATGAGTGACTCAGGTCACAGGCAGTGACCAGCACTCTGAAGGACAGCACTAATAACTCAAATTATGTTGAGAAAAACATCTGAAATCATGAAGTTTTTTTAAGAAAAAGATATGCAAGCTCCTCCCTGTTTTGGAAATAATCAAGGGCAAGCTTTAAAAGCTGCTTTTTAGGATGGGCAGCAATACAGTGAGGACAGAGGGGCTGGAAAGGATAAAACCTAAACGTGAGTCAGCACGGCGAGTCTGCCAGAGACAAGTGGTGTTTGGGGAAATATTAACAGATGTTAACCACAGGACACAGGAGGTAATTATTCATAGGAGATTTCGGAAACATGACCTAGAAAGAAGGATATCTGCTCCCTGTGTAGAGGGAGAGGACTGAAAATGAGCCATGGCAGCGATATTGCCGTGCATTACAGGGTGTAATTAAGAAAGCTCCGCTCAGTTGTATTTGGGAACACGAGCAGTGGCTGCCTTAATTCAGAGAGAGGAAAATTAAGGACAGATAGTCTCCAAAGCATTCTGAGCCAGAGAGATAGTTAATCATTTGAATACATTTTCTCCAAGAAGGCTGCTGTGACCTATAGCTGGAAGCTTCTGAGATGACCTTGACACAAGCCCCTCTCCCGAGGCAGGGTAGTCCACTGGGCTGAGCTGGTTGACCCCTTAGGATCTTGGGCCAGATTTACATTCTGACACTTATTATTTTGAGTGTCAAAACCCAAGAAATAACATCACATAGAATCATTATCTCCTCTTGATAAAAAACATCATTTAATTTGGCACAACTGCTGCCCAGAACGGTACAGCTTTATATCATCATCCTTGCCCAATTCCTATGAAATGCTGGCAGGCCAGGTCAAATATGTAAAATATTTGAGAATTTGCAAAGAATCTGTCCCTAAAGGCGCCTCTTTATCCCAGTGCTCCCAGTTTTATCTTTCCCTAAGAAAGGCAGTCAAATAAAACCAAATAGGAAAAACTCCCTTGTTACACTTCTAACACTCCTGTATACATTGGTTTCTCCTCCCTATTATCTTCAGGGAAAAGCCATGCAGGAGGAAAGGGGTGGTGTGCAATATAATCCCTTCACTGTGATAGTTTGCATTACATATTCTTACTCATTTTTGCTTAATTTACTATGGATTTGGTAGTATTTTGCAGTAAAGCTTTTTTCCAGCATCAGATTAGAATTTTGTATTTCAATTCAGTGAAGTAACACATGAGCTCTGCTGCTGCTGAATTCATTTTAACTTTGTCTTTTTATGTGATTTTATTAAGTCATTTATATAAAACTGGATTACAGTTTATTACCAATCTATTTTCTCTGTGTCTACAAGTGTAGAGTAATACAGCAGATAAATTTGAAATAATAGGAATAACAAAAGTAGTATTATGCACAATTATAGCCAGTAGCACCCAAAATCAGACATCCTTAATAACAAATGACAATATTATATAAAAGAAACACCCTCTGAAAACCGATTTTACACGGTGTATTAAAGACTTGATGGCTCAGGAGATGGGTAATAGAATAAAAAGCCTTTCATCTCAAGGTCATCAATTCAAATACAAGTCAGACTGATAGCAACTGAAAGCCATTTGATGGCAGTGCTAATGAAGCCAGTCTTGTTACTAGAAATTCAAGAAACATCTTAACATTTCAGCCTCTCTCCTGGCCCTGGCAGCACACAAGTCCCACAGGGTGTGGAGAGCAGATCCAGCTCAGCAGGGAGAGCTGCATTTCCCTTGTTAGGCACTGCCAGCCCCAGGCCAGCACTATTTTAGCAGCTTCCTCCCAGGTACCTGCTCTGGTCCAAAATTCAGCAGCACTGCTGTGTCTTTTATTGCCTGGAAGGTTGAAAACTGGGGTTGGGCTTTCAGCAAGTGACCACTTGAGGTGATGCAAAGGCAGCACTCAGAGCTGGAACAATTCCATACATGAAGGCATCACCTTTATTTGATAGCTCACCATTTTCTCTGGCATGCATCAAATAATGGGCCAAAGTAAACCAGTGCAGTGGGAGAGAAAAGAATCCCTGTGCAAACTGCAGCAACTGTTCCTCTGCTCTCCCCCCAGACAATGTGCCAGCAAACAGAGCAAAGCACATATCTCCTCAAATAAAATCCCTGCCTAATTTCCTTTGTTCTGGTATTAGACCTACACAATTCACTGTTGCCTCTGGTATTAACATGATGCAAAGCACTGATAAGAAACCCATTGATGTTGTCCTTTTTTATGTTGAATGAGATTTTTATTAAAGAAAAACCAATAAACCCAACAAAACACTAGATATGAATTTTCAATTATTCTCAAAAAATAAAACCAAAAAAAAAGGCATCCCAGAAGGAATTTGCTTTCATATCTTTCATAGGCAAAGCTCAGGGTTTGCACGTGCAAATCAACCCCTCCAAATACCTGTTTGCAGGAGGAAATGGAGACACACAGAAGCAGCAGTGTGATAAATAATCACCATATATTGAGCAACCTGGTCAGTGGAAGGTGTTGCAATAGACAATCTTTGAGGTCCCTTCCAAACCAAACCATTCTATGTCTCTGTAGTAACAAGGTGAGTGTTCTCCTTAATCTCTAATTGGAACAAAGAGATTTCTTTTTTGAACTGAGGCACCCAGACAACCTCTCCATGTCCCTTCCAGCATCAATTATTTTAAGAGTCTAAAAATTTACCACCTCATGGCTCGTGCTGCAAACTCCATCTTCAGAAGTGCCTGGGTTTAGGGGAACTCTTTTGGTTCCAGAAGTGACTAATGGATTCATTTTAAAGGTACCCAGGTGCCTGAAGATGCAGTTTACAACCAGCTTAGCTTTACGATGTCTGGAAAACCAATTCCCTTAATGCAATTTTCCCCCAGTGCAATAACCATTAAAAACTCAGCCCTTACCCAGGGGAGACAGGAGAAATGCCCCAATTCACACTTCTCTGCTGTGTCTAGAGATATGTTTCAGCACCTACACATCCTCAACTGAAACCCTGTGGATGCCTTTATTTTGGTGCTGAAGTTAATAATTTATTCCTAAATCCTGATAATCTCATGATATTTATAACCCACAACTCAGTGGGAAGAAAACCTTCAACTCTATGGAAGTTGCCCAGATGGAATCAAAGAATGCTTTGAGTTGGAAAAAAACTTAAAGCTCATCCAGTGCCACCCTGTGCCATGGGCAGGGACACCTTCCACCAGCCCAGGTTGCTCCAACCTGGCCTTGGACACTCCCAGGGATCCAGGGGCA
>JAWWEE010000021.1:2893810-2941135 GCA_035221455.1 Xenops minutus
GGGGCAGCCACAGCTTCTCTGGGCACCCTGTGCCAGGGCCTGCCCACCCTCCCAGGGAACAATTCCTTCCCAATATCTAATCTAAACCTATTCTCAGTTTGAGGCCATATAAATATATGTGAGAGGGATGTAAATTTTGGATGCATGATCAGCCCAAGATGTGCAGCCCCCAACACTGGGTTGTCAACTTGGTTTTCCCTTCCAGTGGCTCAGGATTGACCAGCTCTGATTACCTGAGGGTAAAACTAGAGATCACTTTGGGTCAGCAAAGTGCTCTCCCCTGGCTTGCAACACCAAATGGCCCTACTTGCTTCACGTGTATCCAGAAAACTAACTGCCACAAATACAGAAATATGGATTTCAGTGGATTTTGGAGTGTGGCAAAAGCCCAAATGCATCAGTTAAGGGCATTAGCCCATGTGACACACCTCACTGAAGTCAATTTTCAAGGATAAGCATGTGACAAGCTGACTGGAGGAACCCTCTTTTAATGCATTATTAATTCATTTATTATTACAGTTATTATAATCTTTATGCAGGGCACTGAAGTTCAATTTGTTCTATATGAGCTAATGTTTTTAATGAGCCCTTTCTTCTCCTCAGGATGGGAGCTTCCTTAACCACTTATTTAGCTTTTAAGCAAGTAGAAAATGACATGATGATGTACCCTCCTCATAAATACAGCTTCCCATATCATGCCCTGAATTTTAAATGAACAGAAATGATTACTGACTTTCACGTCGCCAAATCTCTTTTAAAAGGTAGTAAGACTCCTGAACTCTAAATATAGGAACCTCATCACACAATGAAATCTTAATTACAATTCCTCTCTGACAAAGAGGAGAAACACATTGAAATAAAAAGCCCCAGTGTAAGTAAATGCAGTTCTTTGTGGGGCAGAGCTTGGAGCCCAGATTAACTTCAGGCTGAAGCCCCATCTGAATGGTTTTGGGTTCATTCTCTGGTCACGCAGGGCAAGGAGGTCACAGGCTGATCCCTGCCCTAAGAAAGCGCTTCAGTCAGGGAGGAAACAGCACATTAATGAGAAAATTGGGTGTGCTCAAAGTTGGGAAGCAAAGGGAAGAAAATAGCCCGTTTCCAAACATACACATTGCTGACAAGACATCCAACATCCAGCTGGCTGGGGAGGATGCAGCACTTGGTGACATTCTTTGCCAAGGGAGAAGCTCAGGGCATTAAAAACCATGTGGATGTGGCACTTGGGGACATGGGTTAGGGGTGGGCTTGGCAGTGCTGGGGGAACGCTTGGATTTGATGACCTTAAAGGTCTTTTCCAACCTAAATGATTCTCTGGTTCTCTATGGAAAGCTGCTCAAGCCTGCACTTTGTTAACCTGACATTTCCAGGGTTTCCCCCTTGAAATGGAAGAGCTCAGCCCACAGGATGCTCTCACACAGAACAGAGGAGGGGTTGGGGGGATAAAAGGTAGGAGAAGGTTTTTGGGGGATACATGAGAAGGTTTTGGGGGCGTGGAAGAAGAACCCATACAGATTGTCCCACAAGAAAAGCAGAGTAAGCCTTTATTCTCCTCTCTCCCACATGCCTAAAAAATAGCCATGGTGATCTTTCCACATGGCTGCTCTTGAAAGAGGGGAAGTTTATAAGCTGACTTCCAAACTGACCAGAAAGAGAGCTTTTCAGGTCAGAGATGCTTCTACAATGAGATAAATGAAAATATAACCAGGTTTTATGGAGTTCTGGATTCACACAGCATCTGAAACCGCTTCCTCACTACTTGGGGTTTATCAGAAATTATTAAAATTTTCTGCCTGAAACAGTTAGTGGGTATAATAAAAGAATTATTAAAAAAAAAACCAAAACAAACAAACAAAAAAAACCCAACAAACCAAAACAAACCAACCTAACAAAAATTTAAAGTACTATTCAGACAAACTTCATTTTATCAATAACTTCATCTTTCTGAATTTTACAGGCCACAAAAGTTCACCAAATGAAATTCAGCAGCAGATACACAAGAACAATGTTCTCAGCCCTGCTCTCTGCAGCACTCAAGGCCACGAGCAGAATACAGACAATCCTAATAAATGGTGACTCAACAGAAAGTTATGGTGTCCATAATTCCCATTAGAGGGAAAGCTTTAGCCTTAGAGTTCCTATTAACAGAAGTTAATGTGAAATGCATATATTGGTAAGCACAGGCTCCCTTTTCACCAGCCACAAACAGACACAGAATTATAGGAGGGGTTGTTTTTTTTCTGAATAGGATTTAAAAATAAATAAATAAATAGTTAGGAAATCCCTTGCCAGTGTGATTATTTCCTCCAAGCACATCTCACTCCAGGAAGGGTCCACAGGCACTAAAGGACCCTGGTAACAAACTGCCCTAGGGAAATCCAAGACATAAATAACTCCAGGGCTGCAAACCCTTTTTTCCCTGATGAACAGTTGCTGGCAAAGCCACCACCAAGGCCCTGCTCTTCTGTTATTTCTCTTCCAGCTTTACAGAAATCCAAGGTCCATCCCCCACTGTGGATCCAACCCCAGGGCTTTGGGGTAACTCACTGTCCCTACAACCACCAGCAGCAGAGTGGGACTGACTGACCTTGAAATCATCAGAACAGAATAATTACAGCACCTTTTCTTCCAGATTTGAGGGGGATTTTAAAATGTAAAATCACGATTTCCTCACCAATTAGTTGCTACAACCGGATAAAGCCTAGCTTAGGGCTCAGCTACACACACAATCACAAGTGACTGCTTGACTAGGGAAAAGAAGACAAACAAGCTCCATCTGACCTCAGAGAGCTTTCAGGCTTTGAAATCATGTCCATATACTTCAGGGAATTGAAATCACCTGGAATTATTCCAGTACATACATACATGCATAAACAGATATACACAAACACACACACACGTGTATTTATGCTTTCATCTAAAGAATATTAAAGACAGAAATGGCATCAAATGGGTCCAAAATGACTTTAACTGTTATGATTCAGACATGGAGGGGAATAAAATCTACATCCAAAACACAAATATTTAATTTAAAAGAAAAAAACATGCATTTCTAACCAGTACATGCAGCTGTTTCCTCATCAATGCATGGTCAGTTTGTAGTTTTACTTCTGAGTGGTTCTGTCCCCTTTACTGCATCTAGAGGTAAAGACAAATTTGTGAGTTGATAAATGGAATGTCATATGTTGAATTTATCTAAACCCAGCATCTTTATCGGTACAATTCCTTTATTTATTTTTTTTTTTCTCTGTATCACTGAGTTTATGACTGATCTCTTTCCCCTTGCCCTTCATTTGACTGGAAAATGACAGTTTTTTTCTGTATTTGAATAACAGAAGCAACATACCCCATGGAATAGAGAAAAATGGGCTGAAGTGAGAAAACCTGATTCTTATTCTAAATCTGGTTTGTGACCTTGGAAGGAGTCCCTCCATTTCCCCTCTCTTTCTTTGCCTTTCTTGTCTGCTTACATTACAAGCTTCTAAAGCCTGTTAAGTGTTTATACAGCACCAAAGTGATAAGATTCAGCTTTCTTTGGAACCACAAGATAACACAGAACCAGAAACAATAAACCTTATCAACCACCACTTACATTATTGCTCTCCTGTAGCCCCCTATCATGAAACACACTTCAAAATGATTGTCAATAGTTACCTCCCTTTAAAATTAAAGACAAAATAAAAAAGGCCCATGAAAGAAAAGCGTGCTCAAAAGGAAACAGACCCCTTGACTGGTTTTTTTACAATATATTCCCTGTGCTTTAAACACATTGACCAAGAGCTGTATTTCTACATCAAACCCTCGAATACCTGGACATGACACTGCTGTTGAGCTGGAACCTCAATATTCCCACCCAGGTGTGTCCCAGGATGTTCTCCTACATCTGGGAGCAACAAAGGCAGGGGAGAGACTTTGGAACTCTGAGGCCACTTTTCCTGCTCTCCCAAAAGAGGGAACACACTCACAGTGTCACCACGGAGCACAAACACACCATTTTTGTCTGGTTTTTCCTTTGTGGGTCACCTTTAAAAGTGATTTTCTTTTCAGTCTCTCCGTAAGAATGACAAGATATTCAGTGAGGCATCTTAAGGGAAAAGAAGTGATAAAGAGGAATTCAGCTAACCTATTCTCTCTCTTGTCACCACTTGATAATCTCTTTATCTGGTCTCATCTCACCAGTTGCAGACAGACTTATTTCCCCCTGGACAGATCCAATCCTTCGAAAGTGCACATGCACCTCCTTTCCCAAAGTATTTTAAATTCATATTGTAACATTCATCTGAGCTTCTGGGGTACATATGGACAAATTCAGCACATACATATAAATGTATAAGATTACATTTAGTCTTTCAGATAAATCACCTTTAGTCTTTCAGATAAATCCTGTGCTCAGGGGCACACTGAGAACATTTACAGGAACCTCCCCATCAAGAGTGGCTTGCAGTTTCACTGAAACACAATTCACCAGCACATATATTTTAAATTTCGACCCCTTTGTCAATAAATTATGGTTTCTGATGTGAACAGAAACCGTTTTCTAAAGCTCTGCAGTGATTTAGGAACCTCAATTCTATTTTCAGCAACACCTTAATCCTTCTTGACTTCTATTGAGGCTTTAGCTTAGCAATGTTTGCTCTCCTGCTGGCAACACACTCAGCCTTTCAGAGGGCCTTTACCTCCACCGAGTAATGTGACTGCAATTTGTAATGCCAAATGCAAATTGCCTGATGTGCAGCCTGTGCCAGCTGGGCACAGCCCAAGAGAGCCGTGCCAGTCTGGGCCAAGCTTTGTAAGACATGCCTGGGCTGGGAAACAGCACAAGCCCAAACCCAGTCCCAGGCACCATCACCAGGGCTGCAGAGGGGAGTAGGAATATGCTGGGAATCAGGGCAAAACAGGCCATTTGCAGGATTTCAGTTATCACAGCACCACGTTCAGAGAGCTCAAGGCAAGATGCTGCTCTTACATCAGGTCTAGACTTACTGTCATCACATTTCTCCCAGTTATCTCTATATTAAGCCAATTCGCTTGTAATTGATTAAAACCTCCACTTCAAATAAAAAAAATCTCCTTTTTATTTAGAGGCACGGGGAAAAAAAAGTAGAAATTCAACATTATTTCAATCAGATATTCCAAGGGAGGAGGGAATTTTGATTTCTATGTCCCCCTCCTCCTATTTTTCAATCTATCTCCAAAATCACAGTAGAGAATAGTAACTCAAATGCTTTATAGCTGAATTCATTTTAATCAGCTGTCTCCTATCTTTACCAGCTGTTTGTCTGCTTCTCCTATTTATGCTGTGCAGCTTGGACTTATCGATCTAGTAAGCTTTAAATTACAGCTATCCATGGAAAAAAAAAAAGCAGGAGGCAAACTGTAACAGGAAAGACTAGACCTGAAAAAGGATTTGTGAAGGGCTACTCACTTTTGCTAAAAGAAAATGGCATTTCCTGGAGAGAAGCTCTGTGGGGCTGAAGTGATCAGTGTACAGACAGAGGAAGGGCAAGCAGAGCTCACAAGCTGAAGGAAAGGATTAATATCAAAAACATTTCCAGTGAAAAGCGTAGGAAAACTTGGGGAAAAAAATTACAGCATACAGTATTAATAACCTGGTCTGTAGCACTGGGTTTATTGGGTTTATCAGAGCCAGCCAATTTATAGCAGCTCGTTTCAGGGCTATTTTAAACAGCAAGAATTCATCTCCCCCCAAAAGCAGTGAGAATATCTCCCATCAAACAGGCAGAGCTGATTTCAGTGCCTGAGTGCACCCAGTGCAGCTTCAGCTCAGACACCTCTCCAGGCTCTCCCCACTGAGCTTTTGGGGTGGCAGTCATGGAATGGTTTGGGCTGGAAGGGACCTCAAATATGACCTCATTCCAACTCCCTGCCGTGGGCAGGGACACTTTGCACTGTCTCCCTGAAGGAACCCATCTGACCATAAATCTCCACAATCCCCCACCTCAAATCCAACACTGCACACAGCAATACTGCAGTTTCCAAAGCAGGAGCTTTGTGAAGCTCCTGGCAACACCAAGCACCTGCTGAAGGTTTTCCATCGCTGTGCCCAAGTCTCTTGTGCAACTTGAAGACAGAATAACACCTCAGTGGTCTCTGTGCCAGGTGTTCCCACTGGGGTGATGCTCTTGGAAAGCAAGCACCATCATTCATTCCTGCACAGCCAGCTCCTGCTCCCCTTGCTCAGCTAAATGGCTCAGGCTGCAGTGAGATATTGAAGTTTAAAAACTAACCAAGAGGCTTATTTCACAAAAGGATTACTGATACTGTGTGTATCTTCGTGAGAATCTCCCACTCTATGCTGAAAACTCAATCTGTTGTTTGGCTTTTCACACCTTGTGAACTACAGGGGAAAAATCTACAACCTCACAGACTGGGATTTCTGATGACTGGCCTAGAAACCTCATGGCCTGAATCAAATCTGTTGGGATTTTTAAAAGATGAGAAATTAAAATATAATCCTTTGCCTGTGTGGGTGTGGACAAAGTACATGTGTGTGTGTGAACTCCCAGTGCTGCTCCCTGCTCTGCAAAAGTATTTTGTTGTCATGATGTGCCACAAGAACAGCCCCTTTGCTCCTTCAATTTTCCAAAAGGTTAGAGGGAGCTGACCTAAGTGAGGGAATGCAGTTCTGGCTGAGTTTGGCCCTGCTGTGCAGCCCAGCTCCCCATGGAGCAGGGCAGAGGCAGCAGGACACACACATGGCTCTCACACATCTCTGATCCCTGCGTGGAGCTCCCTGGGGGCTGCCTGCTCTCTGAGCACGACCAGGAGCAAAGGCTGAGCCTGGATTAGAGCTGGCATGACCTGCTGCCTCTGGCCATGCCACAGATGGCACTGACAGCTTCCCAGGCTCCTCCACCTCCCCATGGCAGGGCAAGGGCAGACAAGCAGGGATGAGTGATGCCTGCTGCAATGTGACCTTCACATTTCATCCATCCCTTTCTCCCTGACAAATACACCAACTGATGAAGCAAAAACCTCTGAGTCGTTCTGAAAATGAGAAACTAAATATTTGACTGTGACTTGAACAGTGCCTGCCACAGATCCGTGCAACACAGAGGAAGATAACTCATGGATTTGGCCCTGACAAGCAGACTGGGATCAAAAGCAGGGAATAATGCCTGGGATGGAGCTCTGGCACTGCTTTGGATGCTCCTGAAGCCAACCCAGTCCTGCAGAGCAAACCTTCCGAGACCCAACTCTGCACACCGTGAAGGTTGATCCTATTTCAGGGACACGTGGGTGGCCAAGGCATGAAAGGAGCCCAAATCCCAGCACCCAGCACCACTGCCAGTGAGGGATAAGCTGCACTTGTGCATATTAACAGCAGGTTTTTCGAGGAAGGAGTTTTGTCCAGCGATAAAAAGATGCATTAAGCAAAAACCAGCACAGGATGAAGTGGATAAATTGTCACAGCAAAGGGTCAATGTCCTTACAGCTTGTGGAGCACACATCAGTGCAAATGTGCTAAAGGGAGTATTTACAGTGATAGCTTCAGATCAATAGCAAGTACACAACATTAATATGGGCTGAGAAAAAGGAAAGAACCTCTTTAATAAAGAAACAAACATTTTAGATGTAATTTTACCCAAGTGCACTATGAAGAGAACCCAGCAAAGATGCAGTGTGCGGAGAAGAGTCAGCACAACAGTTTTCCATTTCTTAAATACTGTGATCATTTCCTTTTTAGCAACAGTAGGATGTATTAATTTTGCAGAAATAAAATTAAGAAGTCTAGCTTAGTAGACCTGTTTTGCCAATATTTCAGTTTCCCCACTAGAAAATGTGTGTCCGGTCTGTCTCATACTTAGAATAAGGTGGCTCCTAATTACTCTATGCACAATGCTACAAGTTGGTCAAATATCTGTTTATTTATTATGAAAAGGACTATCAGAATATGAAGAGAGCTTTGAAATACTAATCATAGCTGTCTGGGACCATCACACAACATGAGCCAACAATTCCTGTGATTTACTGTACCAATAAAAGAAGGCAGCCATGAACACTTTTGTAAATCAAGTCTATTGGGCCAGATTTTGCTCCTCGATTACTCAGGCATAAGAAATGTTATAGCACTTTGCCAGTACATAATTCAGGTGATGAGTTTAATAATACAGATAAATAGCATTAAAAGCTCTTATAATGTTTACCAGAAGAATATCCAGCATACATACAAAGGCTCATGCCCACAGATGCACACTCTCTCAGGTTTTTCAGGGACAGCAGAGCCATTTTTCCTTAAAGAAAGTGTCAAGGTCTGTGCAAAATCACCCAGGTCTCATGCACAGCTCTGCCACCCCAAAACCCCCCCAGCTCTGCCACCCCATCACAGCAGGTGAATGTTCAGCATGACTTGCATGCTTGTGTTGAGCTTAAATCTCCAGTGCACACCAGGTGTCATCATCCCTTAAGGGAACCTGTGAGTGGCAGAGAATCACCTCTGTCAATATTTCCCTCCTGGGTCAATAAATCCTGATAGTCAATAAAAGTCAGCGAGCAAAACCACCCCACATGGACCTTGGGGTAAAATTTGGCACACTTAGTACCTGCCTATTAGTTAGAATGATTCTGCATTTCAGGTCCCCAAGGTAAAAAGAGCACTTTCACTTGGTTTTAATAACCTTCCAAGGCACAAGTGTGTGTTACAACCTTTCACTGAATGGCACATGGGCTGAGGAAAGGATTTCTCCTGGAGAGGGAAGGCAGCATTGTGAGTATTGACATGCCAGCTGAAAATTATCCACTGTTTTCCAGGAAACCCATGAATTCCCATCACAATACTGGGGTTTTAGAAATGAAAACAGTCAGAAAACTGAATTCTGTGGGTTTTAACATATAAATTAGTTTTCAGCTATTCACAGCCATGTGTCAAAACACATGATCATTCTCAGACATCCTGGAGCAAACCATATGTGAGTTGCCATAATGCCTGAACTCCAAAAAATCAGAAGGACCTAATCCATAGCAATAACTGCAAATAACATACCAAGGGTCTTGAAATAATGTTTAGAATAATTGGGTTTTCTGCTTCCCTCTTCACAACAGATTTAGAGCATAGTTTTAATTAAGGAATATTTTTTTTCCTGTTATAAAGACAGTTCACTGTTAATTTATAATTTTCAGTGTCTTTTTTTTTCCTGGAAATGCCCTGTAAGTGCATTTGGATATTGTCCAACATTGAAATTGGAAACTTAACCTTATAATATGTGATTCTATGTTCAGATTGCTAAAGACATACAAACTAATAAGTAACTTATTTGACATCTAAAATGATAAGCAAAGCCACAAGACAAGCAAACTAAAAGATTCCTAGACCCAACTGGCAAATGATTTACAGACTAAAAATTTCTCTAGAGATTGACTTATAAAAGTTAATGACTTTCAAGCAGAAGGAAAAAATGAAGTCAACAGTCTGAAGTTGTTCATTATACCTTATTTGTTCAATTCTAAACTAGATTTGGTCATCAACTCTCTGCTTGTTTATAAGGCAATCAAGCCATGCAAACAAAGTGATATTTGTTCATCTTGAACCCTTAGACAGCATTTTTCATCATCATCAGATCTCAAAAACCTTCTGCAAAGAAGGAGAGCTTTGTTATCCCCAATTCAGATAAGGAAATTGCAGCAGTGGGATAATTGCAGTGCCAGAAATAAAACTTCCGAGTGGCAGGCTAATGGCCCAAGTAACAGCACAGGGCATCTGATTAACACTGAGACAACCCAGGTCAGGATGGGCCAGTTCACTACTGCAGCTTCTGAACTGCTGAAAGCACGAGGAGGAAAGTGCAGCTGGTAAAAATACATCCATTCAAGGAGAGCTTTACACTGGCACTTCAGACTTGAAGTGTGCTGTTGCCTCCTTCTGTACAAAGACTTTATACCAGCAATCCCCCATCAAGAAAGGTCATTAAGGATATGTTGAAGTTATTAAGGTACCCCAAATATTTAGAAAAACCCCCAAACTATTGGAATAAGCACTCTATAGGATTAAAAGCTATTAAAAACAATGCCCAGAAAATAGAATATTCCTCAGAAAAGGCTAATGAGTCAGAATTATTTCTCAAGACTTTTATGCTTTGAGCTGTGCTTGAAACAGGCAGTGGGTTTGCTGGGAGCTGATGGTTGTGGGTGAGTGAGAAAGGCCAACAAGGGTGCTGCTGCTGTGGGGGTTTGATGCCCATCACCCAATAAGAACTGGAAGTGGAGAAAGCTTTATTCAGCCTTCACAATCAAAGCCTTGGTCTTCCTGGGGGACTTTAAACAAATATGACACTGGTGCTGCACAAGAAACAGGGATTTCCTGAGTGCATCAATTATAGTGCTGGTGGTGAAATTCAGGGGAGCAGTTTGCCTTCCTCAGAGAGATGGAAGGTGTGGTGCCATGGATGACTGCCCTGGGGTGCAGAAGAGCACAGGAAAGCTCTTGATCTTCAAGAAAAACATTCTCAAAACATGAGAACAATCCACCTTGATGAGTGGGAAGGGGAGCAGACGTGACAGAAGGATGACTTGGCTGGACATGGAATCCCTGACTGAGCTCGAGCACAGAAAGAAGTCAACAGAAGGTGGAAGTGGGGACTGCCCAGGAGGACTACAGAAGCCTTGCCCAAAATTCAGGGAAACAAATTAGGAAAGCCAAAGCCCAGGGGGAGTTGAAACCAGAAAGGGATGGTGTGGCCAATGAGAAAGGTTCACCCACAGGTACAGCTGCAGCAAGAGACCAGGGAAAATGGGGGGCACTCCTGGATATGTGGAAAAAACTACTGGCAAAGGGTATTAAGGAAAGAGGAGGCATTCAAGGATGGCTTTGCCTCAGGCTTTATGGGCAAGGCTCCTCTCAGGATGCCCAGGTCCATGGTCCTGATGTCTTTATCTGGGGTAGGGCAGTCTGATCTACAGTAGAGGAAGACTTTGTTAGAAATCAGTTTATCAAAAAGAGCGTGCAGAAAACAGACTGCCCTCATTCTGAGGCTGCTCTTCATGTCTTTGAAAGGTTGTGGCAGGTGGGGCATCCTTCTGGTGACTGGAAAAGGGAACTGCCATCGCCATCCTCAAGAAGGAACAACACACACCAACACCCAACTGGTAACTCTCTCACCAGTCTCAAAGATTCCAAAACAAATCTTCAGGAAGGCAGTTTGTTTCACCACTTAATATCTTCACTAACAACTGAGACAACGAGAGCAGCAGGTTTCCAGATGACACCAGAGCTGGGGAGCCTCTGCCACTCTGGAGAGTGGGACGGCCATTCAGTGGTGTCTCAGCAGGGCTGGAGAAGGCAGCTGACACAAAACATCCAAATTCAGCCCCAGCAGACACAAAACTCTGCAAATGGAAAGGCACAGTGCAGAAGGCAGCTCTGGGGAAGACAGCCTGGGGGCTGGCCAGGAGCTGGCAGCACTTGGTGATGGATGCTAACCTCATGCCAGGTCACATTTGCAGGAGCACGGTCAGCACACCAAGGAAAGCAATGGTTACTCGTTCTTCAGCACTTTGGGGGGCTGCACCTGGAACACAGTGTCCACTTGGGGTTTCCCTGTGACAAAACACTGACAAACCAGCAACATCCCATCAGAGAGAACCAGTGATGAAGGGGCTGCAACACCCAACTGAGGAGAAGATGCTGAGAGAAGTGTTTGGGTAGTGTGGAGAGACAAGGCTAATTGCTGCTTTTACCCAGACAAAGCCTTGAGCAACCTGATCTAACTTCACAGTCATGCCTACATGCTGCAGGAGGATGGACCAGATGACCTCCAAAGGTCCCTTCCAACTTAAATTATACTCCAGTTTTGATGTTTTCTCCTTCCCTTGTGTTTATCACAGTGCATTCACTTGTAAAGTAACATTTGGAAATAATTATTCTGACTCTGTGCAACCTTTTCAAATGCAATACAGAATTCCATACATATTTGAGAAGCATCCAACTGCAGGTGAAGAATATCGTGGCCTAAAAGCCAGTCAGCTGGAGCCAATTAAAGCACCATCAACTTCCCATGACACCAAAATGCCTAATTGAACTTCCACCCTCTGTGCAAGAAAGAGATTTTTGCCTTCTCCACAGAAGCCCAAAATGAGGGGTTCAGTGCTCTGGGTCTCTGCAAAGCAAGATCATTATCAAAACATAACGATCAAAACAGGAGATGCCTGCATTGATTAAAATAATGGCATTCCACCCTCTGAGGAAAAAAAAGAGCACTTCCCCTGCAAAGAGACGACCTCAGATGTTTAGTCAGAAACACCCATTTTTACCCTCCTGGCTAATGCAGAACATGAGCAGGAGCAAGTGCCACACATGCATATTTAGAATTAAACTTCAAAAGCAAGTGGTTCATTAGCGTAGCACGAGGAAAACCAAGCCATGTTTGAATGACTGTTAGACACGGTCTAATAAAACCTGAGCTTGGTTTTAAAAGGATGCAAAAAAATAAAAAAACCCTCAAATACATGTTGACTGAAATATCCAAACTTGCAATGAAAATCAATTGGTATTTATAGCTGCTGAATAATGCACTCATTACTATTCATTCTCATTACTGCGCGTTTTGCAACTGTCACAAAAAATATGGTGACTGACTGACAGCTTTTAAAATATTTTTATGCCTCAAGAACCAAAATAGCTGAAATAGAACTGGAATTTTGACTTCAAAAAACTGGACAGACTGCCAATAATACAGCAATCTAAGCTTCACTTAATTCCATTTTTTAGTTCAAATTTCGCCAATCTTTTGAGTTGAGTCACCATTTTGCTTTCCTTTTTTTTTTTGTGGGGGAGAAAATCATGTTTCACTCCTATTTGGCTTTACTAAGCTGTGAAAAATCTCTGCATATCAGAAAGAGTACGAGCAACATTTTCCCCTAATTAGTCCATAAAAATGCTAATTTCTCTAATGAATCAGATTGAAATATCACAGGAGTAGGTAATAGCACAAATACAGAGTTTGCTTATGGGGTAGCTTTTTGCTAATCACTACCACAGCACTGGGTAACTCACAAAGCCAGTCCTATAATGAGGTTAGAGAGGTAAAACATGTTCATCTTCATTTTTTTGTGCAGAAAAAGAGACAGTTACTTGCACAGGCAGTCCCAGCAACCTTGACTTCATGTCTCTGTGAGGAAAGCCAGACCCCCAGTATTTACAGCCCAGCCCTGCCCTCCCCACACAAGCAGAGGGTCTCTCCCTGTTTACTCAGGCTGAGGATGGGGCCATAAATCTTTATTCTGCCCAGTTTAATTGTTAATACAATCCATTTCTAAGACTGATAAAATAATACTCTCTTCTTTTTTTCATGGAGCAGCAGCTAATAATGTCACCAGTTTGAGATATACAAGACTGAGATCACTGTCTGTCTGCCCCAGAGCATCTTTCTCTCTTTTTTTTCCTGCCCTTATACTTTTGCTCCTGCATTCTGTGCTGGTTCATACTGAGGCACTTGTATCCAGGAAGGAGTGGTCTTTCTCCAAGTCAAAAATCTAGTAGAATCAATGAGCTCTTAGAGGAAATCTCCTAGGGTTTGACCTTCAGGGTGGCCTTTTCCTCTTTAAACCCCATGTAAAACAGCAATTCCGCCAGTCAATCCTTAGTAAAAGATTTAAAGAAAAGGACTGTTGCCTATTGGTGGCACCAGAAATCTAAGCAGGAATTAAGCAGCTTGAAAAAGCCTTTAAATTCAACTTGCCCTTCTCCCAGAGCTCTCCATATATTCTTTATGGCCCTGTGTTCCCCCAGCCCTTTGATCCTTCCATATTGAAGCAGGCTCTTGTTTAATACGCAGCTCAGATGACTGCACGATAACATCAAAACAGAGGGGAACAGAAAGAACATGAAAGAATATGAAGTCAATGGCTTTGCCAATCACAATACACAAACAGGGCTCGTTGAAAGGCACGGCTTTACTGAGCTGCCTTTATGCTCTCACAAAGCTCCACGTAGCGCTAAGACCAACTACAAACTGAGACTAATGATTAAAACGACATTCTTCTGCTTTAATTGTTGCTCGCTTTGCTCACAGGGATTAGATCCATAAATCCAGCACCTATCTTGGGGCTCCATCCCAGAAGTCCATCACACCAGCTGGTCTAACCACTTTGCTGTCAGAAATCAGGGGTTCCAAGCCAGGGTTTCCTCAATACCTGGAAGATGCACATGTACATAAACCACGGTCCTTCATCCTTGTACCAGCGTAGAAGGGTTTGGGTTAGAAGGGACCTCAAAGACCATCTTGTATCAACCCCCTGCCATGGGTAGGGACACTTTCCACTAGACCAGGTTACTCAAAACCCCACTCAGCTTGGTCTTGAATACCATGTAATAGAGCTCCAACCAACTCTAGAAGCAAAGGGAAGAGGTTTCATTGTAATCTGTCTTGTGCTTGTCTAAGAGCATCAGCCCAATTCAACAACAAGTAAAAGAAGACAAAAAACCTATTTACACAAGACTTTGTCTCTTGATCTCCAACATCTTCCCATTTCCATGTTTACATAAAACTACACAGTATGTTTTGGAGGCCAGACAGATGGAAAAGTTGATGTCTACTGTCTAGAACTAATCTCACACTTGGTTTTCATGCTGTATTTCTTGGCTGCCTACACTCATGTTAAGCTGCTAAACCCACTTGGAAAGCAACATATCACTTGTACTCAGTTCTATTATTCATCAGACAACCACGATGGCAGCTCCATGACTGACTGCTAATTATCCTTTCCCACTGGATGTCAGAGACACTTGCCTTTTCGGCAGCAATTTATTCTTTCTCCCATGGAGTCATGAGGAGGAAGCTGAGGCCTATTGAAGTCAGTGACAAAGGCCCCATTGACTTCAATTGTGTCGGGAATTCATCTTTTAATGGGGAGAGACCTGCTTAAGTGTTATTTAGTGTATGATGTCAACACTCTGAGATAACAACTGACATGAGAATAACATGCACATTACCAGCGGTGCCAGGATGGGACACGGCACTCAAAGGCTCTGCACGCTGTCAAACCCCAGTGACAGCACCAGACAGGATCGTGGCACATTCCCATTTCAGCCCCCTCCCAGCACACAACAGCCTCATGCCTGGTCAGGCCCAGTGCACACAGCATGGTGTGTAATTCCTGGGATTTGCCAGGGGGATGGAGACATCCCCCTTTGCTCTGTGGGCTGGATCCATGCTGAGCCCATGGGCTGGATTTTTCCCTTCCAGTGTCTAACAGGGAGATACAATCCCTGCCCACAAAAGCAGTTTGGAATAGCTATGGAAATATAAATTCACAGTGCACACTGCACCTGAACTTCTCTAAGAGAAGCTGAAAGGACAATTAACGAGGTGGCAAAGGAATCTCACCTTTCCCTGCCTCCCTTTCTCTTTCTCCTCCCAGACATGCTGACAAGAGGGACAGCAGCATTGTCCAAAGTGCACACTTCTTACACAGGAAATTGTGCTTTACACCTGGAGAGTGTTTTGTGTGTGTAAAGAAGAAATGAAAGATAAAATCCAAGTGTTGCTTAACCCACTTTCTGAATTACAACAGGCTTTGGGGACCGTTTGGTTGCCTTGTTTGGGGTTTTTTTCCCCTCCAAATAAGCTATCCTGACTTGTCCCTTCTCTCACCTGTTCCCACTGCTTTAGTCTCCCTCACTTACATTAACCAAAGTATTTCACTCCCAGCTGAAGGACTGAACTCCCAACTGGAAAGAAAGATAAAAGGAGACTCTTTACAGAAGCCTGTAGGGACAGGACAAGGGAAGGACTACAGATTGAAGGAGGTTTAAATTAGATATTGGAAAGGAATTCTTGCAGCCCTTGGTTGGGAGCAGCAGCTGTTTCAGCAGCTGTTCTGGCCCCAGCAAGCTGAGGAACATTCTGCACAACTCTATTTTTTAGTGGCTAAACACAGGTAGCAGGTTGGACTCGATGATCTTAAAGGTCTTTTCCAGCTTAAATGATTCTATGGGCCTAAGACAGAAGAAATTATCTTTCAAGAACTTCACTTTAAAGAGGAAGCCTCCAAATACATTTAAAGTCCTGTTTGAGCCAAATTCTCAGCACAGCCCACGAGATTTTATTCAAATATATTTTTCTGTGCTTCTGTATCAACTGATTTCAACTTGCTGGTCCTTTGTTCTGTGCAAGGCTCATTTTCCCTTTACCACACAAACCAGGTGATCTCTGAGGAAAAGGAAAATCCATTCTCCTCCTTCAGGATTGGTCTCTGGAGCTTCTAAACCACTGAAGCCTTACACAATCCAAGTTTGCTTTTCTGATGCATCCTAATGTTGCTGTTGTTTAAACAAATTTTGTGCAGAAAATTATTGCTTAAATTAACAGCAATTCTCACCTAAGGAAGGACGAAAAGAAGAATGATAAGAAGCAATCATGACTCCTATGTAATATGGGCTGTGACAAAGTGGTGTAAGTAAAGATGGATTGTAAAAACCACCTGAATTTATGAAGCAGAATCCACAAGAGCAACAGACCAGGCTCGAAATAAATAAATAAATAAAAATCAATGTGCACCGTGCTCTGGTTGTTTGCAAAATTAGACAATTAATTCTGTGTAAACTAACCTCTCAGGAAACCACACTGTGGGGATCCTGATAGCTGATATTGCACTACACTGTATTAAGAAAAGCATGATTTAATGAGATCCCTGGAGAGTCTCCATGGACTTGGACTGTCCTCTCAAAAAGACCATTTTTACCCCATTTAACTGCCAGTATGTTGCATCTCTGATACACATATGAACAGAAAGGGGGGAAAGAAAAGAAAAACCCCTCATAAAAAGCACTATTACCACAATTATCAGGACCAATAGGAATTGAGCTTTTTAGGCTCAAAAAAGACATTATGTCATTTTCAATGCATAAGACCCATCAGAAACAACATCTGTATCCTAAAACCCACTGCACTTAAAGCCACTTACAGCCAGAATGGCAGCAGCATAAGAAAGCTTTCACACACAAGGGGGTGTAAAAAACATAATAATAAAAAAATATAAAATTACAGAGTGCTTGCTAGAATAATCTGCAACCTGGCTTTTATTAATATTTTATTTTTCTTTAAGTAAAGACCTGGAGCAGAGCTTGCCAAACACAGTAAGTGCTCCAGTTTAACATCTGATTTTTCAAATAAAGTGGAGAAAACCACCTTCAGCCCCAAACCCAAATGGCTGCCTTTCCAACTGATCACTTGCTGTAAAATAACAGCTGGGAAACAGCAAGGCAGAATATTTTGATCAGGAGCTCAGTGGAAGGGTTAGAAGCTGCTCTATTTGCAGATTCTCTATGAAACCACATTTGTATAAACCCACATTTGTGTCTCCAGCGTGAGCAATCAAATATTCTCAGCTTTCCAAAAGCTTTTCCAGGGAAGCCTGTGGGTTTTTCTCTCTGACTGATCTGTTTAATAGAAGTGTTCCTGCTAAGTGGGGCCTCAGATTAGAAGGAGGAAACCCTGGAAATTTCAAATGAAGTGCTAATAAATAAATAACCCAACAAAGGAATCCTTATAAACGTTTCAGCCACCCTGTAAATTAAGATGAATTAGTGGAAATGAAGATGAATTACTGCATTTCCTCTCCACCTTCATGGAAGCACATGGGCTGGCCAGCACTGCTGTGCCAGAGCAGGCTGTGAGGCCAGTCTGAGCTGCAATACTTTCATGGATCACCAAGGTAGTAGCTCAAAGATTCAGTGGGTTAAGGAGTCAATAGGAACAGCCAGAGCTTGAGCATTAAGCAGTTAATGAATGAAAAACATGCCAGCAAATGCTGAATTATTCTCATGCTGCTTCCACTGCACCTGGATGTGACATCTTCTGCCACCATCCCACCTGGACCACAAGACACCCCAAAAGCAAAGCTGGAAGAAGCCAACCTGCAGGAGATTCCCCATGGACAGCCACCACTGAGCCATAGGGAAGTGGCTTCCAGCCTCTATTAATCACCCCTAATTGATTTTACAACATCAGGAAACCGAAAAAAAGAGTTCAAATACTGTCTTTGAGTCCTAATATTTACATGGGCAAACATTTGTTTCTCTGTCAGCTGTGTAATCTCAGGGCCTCTGCAGAGCCCGGGACAGGCTCTTAAGTAGCTTTCTCCAGGTTTGATTAGCTGACTCCATAGCCAGCCCTATAAATATTCCTAACATTTGCACCCAATGGACCAAGTATTTTGTTGAGCAGACTAATTGGTTCACAACCCCTGCTAAGTATCAGCCATATCATCCCTGACTGCCACAGGCTACGATCATCATTAGCCAAGTGACAATCTCCCAGAGAATTTGGGCTCTTTAATCCCTGTTCTCCCTGAGGACATCAGACTTATTGTGGGTTAAACCCAGCAGAGTTTGCTCTCACTCTTTTCCTGTGCTGCATTCTCAGCACACAGGGTAAAACCTTGTGGACGTGGCACAGAGGGAGGTCATGTCCATCTCTCCCAGAAGGGACCATGAGATGTCACACACCTTGGTGCTGCTGCAGCAGGGGGACAGCTCCTGCCTGAATCCACAGCTCCATGATTTCCAAGAGGAGTGTAAACTAACAGATCCCAGCTGAAGCTGCACCCTGAAGGAAGAAGTGCTTGAACAGCATCGTTCCTGTTATTGATTCCACATTAACACCAAAATGTCGTGGTTGGGTAATCCCAGGGACTGCAGAACCATCCCACACCTGCCCTGAGACCCAGCTGTGCTGGGCAGAGGAAAACTCAAGCAGGAGAAGCAGAGAAAGAGGTGAAACACAGGTCTAAAGCTGGAACAAAAGGTGGAAAAGAGAATAAAGGTGAGAAGATGAAAGGCAAAGTCTGAGAAGACACCATGTCCTCCAAAAGGCAGAACCCACACAACGAGCACCAGCTTCAGACAACACAAACCTGAGCCTCTTATGGATGTGACATCAATCTGGAGACTTTGGCAAGAAACAGAGGCTTCTCTTTGTCTTGCTCCATCAGGAAGAAAAAGCTCTGCTCTTAAACTCAGGAAATACTTTAAAAGGGTTTTGATCTGGAATGTTAAATTCTGTCACTTCAGAAGACATAGAAATCACAGACTGATATAGTTACAAAACTCCCACCACAATGAAGGGCATCCTCTCCTCATTGCACCTCTCCCCATCCAAAGGGAAGAGCAAACATCTTGGCACAGACAAAAAGCCCTCCTTGATCCTCTGGCATCCTCTGGATTACCTGCTTTCAGCCCAAATTCTTCCTTTTAAAAATACACCTGCTCCCTGCTGCAGGAGATGCTCCTGGACCCTTTCAAACACAGAGGGGAAATGAGATGTTAAACCACCAGTCACCACCTGAAGGCAGAAGGAAAAACCCACCTTTTCCTGTTGGCCTTCATGAGTTTTACAGAGGAAAAGGGTTTTTATGGGATGAAGTCAAAGCAGCTCACTGTGGACACTGCCTGTCCCAAAGCAAAAAAGTCTAGGGTTTGGTACCAGAGCTGCACCCCAGCACTGCCCTCCCATCACAGCAACCCAGCAGCAAGGAGGAATTTTATTTTTCTTTGAGTCATACTGAGAAATCTCTGCAATTTGTAGCTTTGGAAAGCCTCCACATTCACATTTAATTTGAAATTATATCCTCCCTGTCAAAACATGCCTGGGGGCAAGTCACTTATGAAAAAAAAAAAAAGAAAAAAAGAAGAAAATATAAATCTGAATTTTCCTGTCTGCTCTGAGTCATAATATCTGCCACAGTGAGTGCCAGCAGCCAAAGACAGGATGATGTTCTTCCTCAGAGAGGAGCACCCAAATAAAACAATACCCCAAAATAGAAGGACTCTGAATCACCTCTGAGACAAGACCTGATTGTTAAATATTAGGAGCAAATAAATATCAGTATCTGAGCTTTCCAGCACTTCTCCTGTGCCCACACAAGGCAAAGAACCAAATGACATATATACCTATTTAAAAAATAGAAGGCATAAATGCACTTGTAGGTGTTCACATATGAATGCAGACATTCATATCATAGGTGTGTAATACCAAGCTTTAAAGTTCACGTCTCTGGAAGAAATCTAAAAATTTGATTTGCTCCACCTTGAGCTGCTTCACTTCTGTTTGTTTCCCTTTCAGGCACATCAGATGTTGCTAGTGCTGTGATTATTTTCAGGCAAGATAAATGTAATATCAGATTTAAAAGCCCAAGGCAAAAGCTATTGCCTGTTGCACAAAATGGTTTTGGAACAAAAATAAATATATGAGATATATATTTGTCTCCCAAATGAGCTTGTTTTCCATGAAGTGCCATGATGGTTAAACAATTGTATGCAAAATCATACATATATATTATATATATGTAATATATAAAATCCCCTAAATCTACTGCATCATCAGAAATGAGCAGGGTCCCAGTTCAAAGGGAACTGTGGAAATCCTTGCAGGAGACAGTTCCAGAATCATCTGCCCAAGGAGACATTAATTTCCCATCCCTATATTTAGAAGCGACCTATGATCTAAAACATGAGATTTCCTCAAGGGTCAGAAGAGATTTGTTTCATTTTATGTAACTGAAGTTAAATTCACAAATAGCCCCTGGCCTTCAGAAGGCTGCAGGAGAAGGGGGGTTTCAATTGCATTGTTTTCTTTCCATAAAAAAATAAGAAAAATCACTTCAATGGGAAGCATCTGCTCAGCAGCCCAAGGTGCTCAAGATGTAACTGAGATGGGAGGTTCCATACAGAATGCCTCAGAAAGCACTACAAACAATTATTATTACTAATTATTAGTAATTCAGGTGTGTTGCTGATCTATCCCAACCTTTGACACCAAGCATTCCAAAAGGAAAGAAAAAGAAAGGGCTAAACGAGGCAAAAATAAGGAAAATATTAAAGGTGCCTCTAAGAGAGGAATGAAGAGAATGATCGGTATTTCATGTACAGACCAAGTGTTTCAAGGAATAGACAGGACAGACTTCAGTGTTTATGAAAACAGGTGAAACAAGGTCAAACAGCCACCTCAATGAGCACACTGGAATTAAGAGACAGTGAGTTTAAAATGGGAAAGAAAATCATAAAAAATTAACTTTGTGACCTGTCTGACAGCAGATTGCTACTGATACAAAGAGCAGAATGATTAGCTGTTTAAAGTCCTAATAATAATACTTTCCCAAGCCAGGATAAGAATTTATAAGGGTTATTGATCCCATGTTTCAGGATGGAAGCCAAGTAGTAAGTGCTTGGGAAGAAGGGGGGGAAAAACTTTAAAAAACCATCTTTCAGGGACACTTTGCTCCTTAATTGTGATAATGAGAGTTCAGGGGAGGGGGGAGGAACGTTTAAGGATGGGTTTTCTAGTGCTTTGTGGGGGTTTTTTCCCAGGGTGTTGAGTCATCTAGTATTAGTTACTAACAGGGAGAGGATTCCAAGTTAATTGGATCTTTAATCGGATTGAATAGGGTAATTCCTACCTCTCTGTGCTCCTAATGGATGTCACAGTGTCAGGAGTTAAATGCTGAAGTGCTGCTCTGATTTGAGAGCAGCTTCCAGGGAATCCGTAGGCAAAGACACTTATTCAGATGCCCACTGGGGAGGCAAATGATCATCAAGGTCAGTACACTTCCAAGAGTATTTTGGAATAATCACTACCCACTTGGTCCATTCTTACACTCTTGAATGATTTTTTTTTTCCCAATGAATCAGTTTATCATTATTTATCATTTTTCTTAGTTCTAAGGACAGTATGACCATAATCAGCCCAGGTTCTACACTCTGAAAGCTGCTACTTGGTATTGCTGGCAAAGCCACACGGGGCAGAAACACTCAACCCATGCAATGCTGCAGGTAATTGGATGCTCTAACTGATCACCAAGAGTTTATGTTTCTGTTAAATAGTCCAAAGGAAACATGCTGCCTTTTTCCAATGAAAAGAGCCTGAAATAACAACTCTCTTCAAATCCAAAAACAATACAGCAAAGGTTGCTAAACACAGGTAATAGCTTTGTGATGGAGTTGTATAAAAAAGAACATATGTGAGTTCCTTCTCTCCCCATAACCATTACAGGAATATTCTCTGCTGGGGATGTTAGACAGTGCTTCTGAAATTTCCCTGGAAAAGTGATTTCCAGTCCTGGCTGAAGAGTTTCCGTGATAGCAAAATTACTTACAGTCTATAAGGCATACATTTCACTTCCACCAGAACTGAAAAACCGCAGGAAAAACAAGCAACAAAGTCCCCTGGACCCTGATCTTGGCTGAATGATTGCACTCCCCCACAGAAGAACTACAATATTATGGTTAAATTAAGTATTACTTCATTATTAAGCATTTTAAGCACTTGTAGTAGGGTGTTTCCTCTCTGAAAAAAAGAAGTCACAGTCACTGAACTGGTGAAACTATTTCAAGAGGACAAACACACACAGAACTTGTCAAAAAACTACTGAGACCACAAAGATTTCCCTGCTGGATTTCCCCAAAATGTGGTTTAGTGGTATAAATATAGAGTTCATGATGTCTTTTAGAGCTTGTATGGGTAACAGTGATGCCAACAAGGTGAAGGACACATAAAAGACCACAGTGAGGACCCTGTGCTGAGAAGGACCATCGTGTCACAGCGCAGGGAGAGGTGACTGTGTCCTCCCCCAGCAGCAGAGCAGGGAGCCAATGGTGCCAAAAGCCCAAACCACAGAGAGGAGGTTTCTTCATCATCATTAACAAAGCACAGAATCCAAAATTGCTGTTTTGACTGGGAAACAGATGACTCCAGCTCTGCCAACACTCAAGGTGCTTCCAATGCCAAAACTCACTTTGCTGAGACATATGTTCCAATACTCAGGAACAGAAGCTCTGTCCCCAGCTGAAATTCCTTCCTTTGTCCTTCTGGTGCTTCTCTCTCTCCTTTTTCTTATCTTCTTCCTCAGAGTTCTCTTTCAATGCTCACAGCTTTTAAGGCCTTTGCATCTTCCTGCCCATCACAGGCAGTTGTGCTTCTCCCTGTCTCCTGCAAATCATATCCAGTAACCTGGGCTTGATTGTATCACACAAGGTACCCACTCTCTATTTGAACACATCATAGTTCATCCCAGTGGTTAATCACAGATAAAAAAAAAATGTCTTTAATGTCTAATTTAAAATTGTCTGGCTCCAGCTACCAGCTATTGGATCTGATTTTTCTTTTCTCTTCTTGATTAAAAAGCTGGATATGTTTTCCCCATGAAAATACTCATCCCTGTAATCAAGTCCCCTCTCAATCCTCTTTTTGATGAGCTAAGCAGATTGAGCTCTCTAAATCTCTCACTGCAAGGAATTTTCTCCACTCTTCAAATCAATATTGTGGTTATTTTCTTGACTCTTCAGTTTTGTAAACCCTTTTTTTCAGCTGCTGACACCAAAACTGGTCGTGGTTTTCCAGCATTCTCATGGACTCAGACAAAAAACCCTGTGTCAAAGGATCTTTCTGGTCCTTCAGCCTGTTGGGAAGTCATCTTCCTTTTTCTGCTGTGACCTCTCCATACCCTTTCACCCTCATCTCAAGGCCACCCTCTTCCAGAGCATTGCTGAAAACACAGACTATTGGGAGGAAAGAAGAGGATTGTTTCCACTCCACTCATATTGCCTCATCCCAAGCTTTGGCAGCAGTCACTTAACTTTGGTGTTCAGATGTCCAGCAGTTTCAGGACTAGTGCTCATTCTTGTGCCACCCCATCAGGCATCTTTCAATGAATGAACCTCACAGCCAAAAACCTGTTCAGCTCTCTCAGCTCAGCCTTAATCCACTAAACAAAAGCCAGGCTGGACAGGGCTTGGAGCAACCTGGGCTAGTGGAAAGTGTCCCTACCCATGGAACTGGTTGGTCTTTAAGGTCCCTTCCAACCCAAACCATTCCATGATTGTCTATGCCGTCACCTCAGTAAGCAGTTTTCCTCCAGGGATTGCCCATTGCCTCCCCCCACCTCCTCCTTTCAATTCCCTGCTCCAGAAGCACATTTAGCATCCCAGAATAATTGAACTTTCAAGTCCCAGCGCCACACTGGGTGATCCTAAGTGGACTGGACACCATCTCCTCTCCAAGGTGTGCAGTAAATTGCTGCATTAGCAGCACACACTGTAACGTGGTCAGGCACTCGGAGTATCAGCTGTCTCACATCATTTACCTGTAGCCAAGTTACAGTTCAATTACTGAAGTAATATCTCATTCAGGCAGAACAAAGAAAGAAAAAATATGCAAATGAGCACATTTAAATTCACTTAATTTAAAGGCCTAAAATTTTTAAGGGCACATTCCCTCTCTGGGGACATTTGGGTTCAGGGATTATAAAATACATAAAGCTATAAACAGTTAAATAGATTGTCATTGCCTGAGCATCCAAACATTGCATACATTATTCTTTTCAGTGAGCACATTATATAATTAACACTGCAAATCTATAACATTCCTGACCATATCCTATCCTATGCAAGGATAAAAAACTTGGTCTAGCCACCCCCATTACAGGGAGCTTTGTGCACAGACAAGCTTAGCATACATTTTGGAGGATCACAGTGGAACAGGTTTGTATGGAGAATGCTGCTTATCTGCTGAAGACAAAGATTATTCCAATTTTTTTTGTGATACACATGATAAGGCTGTGCATAACCCTTCAGGTTTCTTGCCTGTTGGGGTTTGGGTTTGTTTTTTTAATAAACACCGAGGCATATTTCTGATGCAGCAAAGATGAAATTCTCCCCTTGCTATGCAGCTGGAATTCTGTGAGGTTTCACTGCACAGGGATGTCTGACAGGGGGAATGGCTGACAGGGAAAATCTGCTGCTCTGGCAGGATAATGAGGTACAATGCTCTGAAAGGCAGGATCCTGCACACGTGGAAGTGAATGGGAGAAACTTCCTTTCCTTTAGGGGCTGTGTAAGCAAACAAGCTGTACTACAAGAGACACTGTTTACAAGGGCATGTAGTGACAGGACAAGGGGCAATGGATTCAAACAGACTAGGTTTAGAGGAGATATTAGGAAGAAATTCTTTACTGAGAGGGTGGGGTACACATTGCTCAGAGAAGCTGTGGCTGCCTCAGCCCTGAAAGTGTTCAAAGCCAGGATTGATGGAGCTTGGAGCACCCTGGGCTGGTGGAAGGTGTCTCTGCCCATGGCAAGGGGTGGCACTGGTTAATCTTTAAGGTCCCTTCCAACCCAAACCAGCCTGTGATTCCGTGATTACTTTTGGTGCCACCACACATGCTGCACTTCACCTTTAATGAAGCTTTGTTCTATAACACACCTCAATCAGCTCTCCACTTTCAGCAATTCCCTGGGATGTAACGTGAAGCTGAAAAGGCAAGTCCAAGCTTTCCCAGCAGGTAGGCACCATCTGGACAGGTATTAGCTGAAAATCAGGGTGGGCAAATCCCAGGCTGAATGTTGCACACACACAGACAGCAGGGATGCTGCAATTCCCCACGCTAAGCAGAGATCATCAAAATCCCAGATTTAGGCAAACCCCTAGGTCAAACCTCACGCAGTCAATAACAGAAAGGTGCATTTGTGATGCAGGTGGTAAAACCTGAGCAATTACTGTGGATTTCATTGGAAGCCTGTAAATTTAATGAAGCAGGTATGGCTTAGCTTTGTACAGCTGGGCCAGACCTTTAATCACTGTTACTCTATAGCTTACACACCACAGTTGTCATTTGTATGACTCAGAACACTGCAATATTCATTGCTGTTTCCTGCCTATTTGTTTCCAGCCAAAACAGGAGACAAGAATATGCCACTTGAGAGGAGACACCGTTCCAAAGCTCCCAACAGGACTGTTTGTGGCCACGATTCTGCAGAAGCCCAGATGGCTGAAGTCAGTGTAACTCAATCATCCTCAGCTGAACCACAGTCATTTATATCAGTCAAGGACCTGAGCCATTACGCCCACTTCTCAAACTGGTTAGGTTGTAAATTAGATTTTCATCACTCCTGGGACAAAAACCTGAGTCTGATGAGGTCAGTGGGAGTTTGACCATCCATTTCAGTGGCGCCATGACTTCAGCAGTGCTTTGCGTGTGCAATATTGAGCCTGAAAGTCACCACAGTTTAGCAGGCTTTCCTAAAAATGTGTTAAATAAAAGCTTCCATTAGTACTTGCAGAGAGCTCCGTGCTGTGTTACTTACTTCTGCTCAAATGTAACAAAAGGAATATTTATCTCAAAGGAATTTGGATGTTAATGTCCAAAATGACTACAGTTTTGAGGGATGCCTCAGCAGAACTCATGTAAAATAAAAACTGAATACACTTTATTCAGCTGTAAAGCTGAATAACCAAAATAGATCAGACAGAACGTTCTCTAACTTAGAGCAGGTCAAAACAGAAATCCTCTAAAATCTATTCTCTCAATGAAATTTTACTAGAACAAAGTAATTCATGGAGTAATATGAAAGAATAATCATGAAAAAAATGAAGCACAGGACTCTTATCCAGCAAAATACTTGAGAAATAACACAAATTTTAGGTAATAAGTTGACTGAAATCAGCAAACAGATTGTGGTTTGGAGCATTTTGCCTGTGAAGAAACAAAAGCTACAAAATGAGGTGCAAGCATCCACCAGACCTGGATCATCCAACACAAACCACCCCAATACCACAGAGGGCAGGATTTTAGGGATGAGGCAGACACATCACTGGGCTACGAAAGCAACCTTGGGAAAAGAAGGCAGATGCTTCCAAATCTTCAGACGATCTTTCATTATTAATTCTCTGGTTTCAGTAAAGTGCAAAACTAATGGTGTATTTTGTGAGCATGTCTAATACAAAAAAAAAAAAAGCCATTGAGTTAATCACCACTGTTAGCTGAAAGTATTGTTGTGATATTTTTGCTAACAGAAAAGAACCTACCCTGGAATAATAATTTTACTTTCCCTATAAGCAGAGCAATCTTTCATCAAGACTAATTTTATTTCAAGCACTGGGGATACAGCACTGGCACCAGCCATTTTTTACTGAGCCGTTGCTCCAGGTTTCCATCGGCTTTAATACTGTAATGCACGTGACAGAACTGAGGGATGCATTTTTCAAATATTCTCTAAAGCTGTGGGAATACAGTCCTTAAAGGCAGCCTTCTCTCCTTTCAAGTGCCATACAAGCACAGCAGGCAGCATTCAAAGCCACCTCTTCTGTGTCAGCCAGCAGGAAAGGCTGACAGGGAATTGCCTGTGTCACACTCGAGAAGTCACCAAAGGAGACACAGACTCAAAGGTGCAGGGGCCCAATTCTGCTTCCTTTCTTTGCCCTACTCCTCTCAGTAAATTGCTGCCTAACCAATTAATTGTGGCCTGAATAGCGACTGCCAGCTTTGCAGAGTCATCCCTAGGGCATCCCAAAACATGGAGACACTTGAAATTACATTTTTTAAAAGCCCTGAAGTCATCTGACTAAGCTACACGGAGAGGTCAGAGGACTTTGGCTCACTGAAATGCTTGGATTTCTTTGGAACTGGGGGGTTGTGCTTTCCCTGCTTGGCTTGTCTGTAGTTAATTCTATTCAGAAGGCACATGGGATGGGTTCATCCTGCCTTTAAAGTTACAGCCTTGCCCACCTCTCAAAAAAAGAAATGCACAGCCCAGGTGCTGCCTGGAGGAGGAGGAGAGTCCAGCAGGAGCATCACCAGGCAGGTGACACCAACACAGGTGGGGTCCAGGCTGAGGACCAAGAGATTCACAGAGCGATGCAAAGGCCACTTGGTGCTGCCCTGAGGATAAATAGCAGGGCAGGCACACAAGGGTCACCTTTGCCCACCTCCCCGAGTTCAAACAGGGGGAGAATGAGACAGAGACACCACAAGAAGCTCTGTTTTAGCCCCAGTGGATGTTTGGAGGTCACCTGTGGGGAGCCTGGCATAGGGCTGTGCCCGAGGCAGCTCAGCCTGGCTGACACACCAGCTCTTACAGCCAGACTGGGAACCATCTGTTAAAAATATCCTCGAAAGCTGCACTCACAGAAACAACCCTGCCCAGGCTCCACCATTGGCTCCTTCTCCCCCAGCTGCTCAGAACTGGATCCAGACATTATTTCTTCCATGCCAGAGAACTGGAGCAAAGACATGGATGGATCCAAGCAGGCTTATACCTGTCCTTCCCAATCTCCCATTTTTCCTCCCTAACTCGAGTCATAGCCACACCACACCTCTGATTTAATTCCACTTTGTTGCTGATAAACTACAAGAGGAAAAAAAAACAGTCAGAGAGAAACACCTGAAATTGTCAATTTTCTTTATAAATGAAGAAAAGAGAGGTCTAGTGAGGGTCAAAAGAAAATGTGAAGATTAAAAGCCCTGATGAAGAAAGCAGCATAATTCTTGTCTTTACATGGAATAGGATCTGCACCTGGAGCTCACACTCAAAACAGCAAACACCAGTTCAGCTGTAACAAGAAACACTAGTTTTAATGATAAACTGCTTTCCATCTGCATTTCTTTTCTGAGTTTTACACATTCAGGTGCAACGAAGGAAGAAGGAAACATCTGCTAGGGAATGCTGAAACCTCAGAAAATAACACATCACCATGGCCATCACTCCACGTGCTTCATACAGGCTGTGTGGACAGGCTGGGAGGAGAAACCCAAGACACCAAATATTACCGTGCACCTTCATCTGTTTCTAATGCAGAGGCAATCACTGCAAGGGCAAGTGCTAATCAGCATTTGGGTATGCAAATGAACTTAGAGAAATCAAGGCACAAAAAGGATACAAGGAGAGTAGTTGTGAAAAAAAAGAAACAAATGCAAATACAACAACCTTGAGTTTTGGGCACTGACTTTTTTAAGTAGAAACAACAGGGGAAAAAAAAAACCACGATAAAGTCAAACAAGCTCAAATATACCTTAATCTTTACCTAAGTCTGTCTGAGCTTAGAAAGGCCATTAATTACAAGTACAAATATTATGAACTACCATAATCTTAGCCTAGCAACATTGACAGTAAATTGAGATTTGGTTCAGTGCAGTCTTAGCACTGCTACAACATCCCCTTCTAGTCCAATATACAGTAAATCATGCAATACTCGAG
This sequence comes from Xenops minutus, assembly GCA_035221455.1. Lineage (NCBI taxonomy): Eukaryota > Metazoa > Chordata > Aves > Passeriformes > Furnariidae > Xenops > Xenops minutus. Next base: position 2,922,789 of record JAWWEE010000021.1, read on the forward strand.
CTCTTTAAAGAAGAGAAATACCTGGATACATTTTTCTCATCAACAGGGAAGAAATCTTGCAGAATGCCAAGTGCAATCTAAGTAAACTGAATGCCATGGCAGCCCGCAGCTCTCCCTGCCCTAGAAGCTTTATCCTAGTTCCAGTTTCAGAAGAAAGGGGACATGTCTATATTAGCAAGCAGCAGAGCTCAGAAGGGTGTAGGTAAATAGAGCAAAACTGTGCCAGGAACCCCAGATGCACCCACACACATTGCAGAGGCTTCTCTTCAGCTCCAATCACGAGGCCACGGATGAAAAGCCCATTAGCAGCTAAAATGCACAAAGTAAACTCCTGAAAGAGATATTCTGGCTTAGGTTCAGCCAAAATTAATCCAGTTTGTGCAGTCTCCCTGCAAACAAACACACAGTAAGTGGGATGGGACGACTGCAAGATTCCCTACCAAGGTTCTCTCCAGAACTGTGGTGTCAGAACACATGGACACAAGGGCAACAAGGAAGAGTTCACTGACAAAAGTGTAATTCAGCACGTATGAACTGTCTGCAGGATGCCACAACCTGGTTAAAATCTATGTTGGCACTCTGGGAATATAACCATGATGACATTTCTCTTCCTTCTGCTCTTTGAGTACTAAATCTCTTATTTCCTTACCCAAAATAGATCCACCAAGGAAACAGTATCTTCTGGGAGGACAACCTAGCAGAGCTCTCCAGCCACAGGGGCCACAGGATGGGCCAGACCATGATCAAACAGCATATTCCATGTTGCATTTCATAATGGAGCACACTCTGCAGGATCTCACAGCTCAAGACAGCATGAGGGGAACTGTTCCAAAAGCCCTCGGTAGATGACTGTCTCTCTTAGGATTTCCTTGTCCCACTAATGATTTTGGGGTTTGCACAGAAGTCTAACTGAGAAAGAACAATTGAAACTTGGCATAAAACACTGAGCACATCAGCCCAGAATATGGTTTCCAAGATTCCTGCTCTGTTCCCATACCCACACTTCTTCCCAGACTCTGCACTGGGCATTGCCCATGATTTAGGGTTGCTATAAGGTGGGCTTTGTGCTAGCAAAGAACCCAGGAGCTTTAACAAAACAGAATTTCTACTTTACTGGACAAATATACCAAAAGAAATTGTGGCATCTTGGTGGGTTGCTAAGCAACCAAGAGCTCCAGTGTCACTTGTTTGTGATCAATTCAAGTCATTCATCAGGCTCTGAAGCACCAGTTCAGGAATTCCAACAAAATCTGTGTCTTGGGAAAGCCACGGGGACTTCCTGACACACAATAACACTTTCTTTCCTTTAAGATAAACTTTGTAGATGTTCTTTTGATCTATGTGATATGTTAATTCATTATTCCTAACATACTGCTAATGGGAAAAACTATAATTAACTGACTACAGCATTGTAACTTGTGCTAGATAAACTGAACTAATTAGTAGTGTTTAAAGTAGTCCCTGTCCTCTCCCACTGGGAAAGGAGTGGATCCTTTCTTATCACAGCAGCAACTGTCCACAACATCGTTTTATGAAATGAATAGATACCTTTTTGTTTCATTTTCCCTTCAAAACAGAAGGATAAAGTACATTTTTACTGGTAAATAAGGTGGCTACAATCCAAGCCACTTGAGGTACATAACCATGCTGTGAATAATAAAATCTTTCATTTAAAGAAGGCTTATCTGTTGGGTTTCTTGGGATAAAGAAGTGGACTGTTATATTTCCTTTCATTAAGTTTAATTACTGAAGAAACACATACTAAATGCCCATAATAATTACACTCACTTACACCAAGTGTAACCACTGTGTATTGCTGAAGTACAGCCTCTTTATTTCAGCCTCATATTCAGAATTCATTTCATTCCTATTTTGATAAAAATCAATAATAAACAGAAGGAGTTCAGAAACTGATTTAGAAACTGAGTGTTGCATATGGCAAAACTTCAACTTCTTGGTTGCTGACAAGTGGTTTTTACTGAAGATATTTCATGATAATTTCACGTACATTGGGTGATATTTCTCAAGAAACTCCATTACCTTCTGCAAATCTTGGTATCTTATAGTTTGCATCTTAATGTCATATGATCTGGTCTTGTAGCTCCTCTGCAAGCCAGACTCCACTAATAGCAGATGCTCAGCCTAAGTGAGGACCAGAGAAAGTGGCTGAAAAGAATTTTCTCATTTTTTAACTACCCTCTGGAAAAGGTGGGGGGGTTTATTTGTATTATTTTTAAGCACAAGAGAAATGTTAACACAGCAGCAGTTGTGCACTCTAATGCTTCCTATCAGGAAGAGCCAAGCAGAGGCTCACGGGAAGCAGTGGGCAAAGGATGACATGCACAGCTCCAATAAGGCAACATGTGTTCACAAATGGTCAAAAATTACATATTCATTGAGATTACAGCTCTTTCCCCCCTTCTCCTTTCCTGAGACCTGCATTTAAAGTCACAAGATTTATTATTTATCACTTATGGAACGGTATTTTGGGGAGCCACAGAGCACACATTTAACTCTGTCACACCAAAGGAACCTTTGCCAACAAAACAAAAATGCCACCTGTCAACTCTCTGGAGAAATTTTCCAAAACATATTTCAAGCAAAATTATTCCCAGGTAATGTTGAGGATGAATTTATTTACTTTCTATCTGTTATGGTCGAATACCTACCTGTACATTGTCCAACACACCATAGCTTAGCTCTTTTCTACCCAAAAAAAAGTAAAGTATCCCTAGTCACAGAAGTGATAAATGAAAAGTCTATGTACATTTACTGTGTCTGACTATTAGAAAACAGAACCTCCCTGCATCCCAAAAACCCAAACCAAGCTGAGACCACCGAATGTTCTGACCATGCAACACAAATCAGCAACACACAACGCCGAGGTTTAAAGACTCCTACAGCGCTCCTGCACCTCAACACGAGCACACCCCATTCCCAGGGAAAAAAAAAACAGCTGGGGACAATTATTTAGATATTGCAGGAAAAAAACAAACAACCAAAAATGAAGAAACAAAACAACACAAAATCCTCTCCGAAATCATTAGAAAAGAAGAAACAAGTGTTTGCCACAGAGGCAGGACATTCGCGCTGGCAAACTTGAACGCAGCCAAGCCTGGAGGAGGCTGACCCATCGCTCCCCAGCCCAATTCCCTGTGCCCCCCGGGCATCCCCACCGTCCCCCCGGGCATCCCCACCCGCCGCAAACTTTCCCCGGGCAGCGGCTCCTCCGCCCGCGGGAGCCCCGAGCATCCCAGCGGGGAAGGACAGGGGGAAGGACCGGGCTCCCCCCGGGGCACCTGCTCGGGCTGAGCCCCGCTCCGCATCCTCCTTGCTCCGCAGGTGCGGCGCCGGCAGGAGGAAAGCCGGGTATAAAATAAACCCGACAAGAATTCCAGAGGGTTTGGGTGGCCAGGCAGGACGGGCGGAGCTGGGGCAGGGGAAGGCAGGGCAAGGCATAGCCCTAAGGGACCCTCCGCCCCGGTGTCCCCGCTGTACCTTGAGCCCCGAACGCGCAGAGGGTCGCGGCAGCAGCGGCTCCGCAGCCCCGTCCCGGCGGCTCCGAATTAATCGCTCCACCCCTTAAAAAAAAAAAAAAAAAACGGAAAAAAAAAAGTGGGAGGAGGTGATGGGTGGTGGGGAGAGAAAAAAAACCCAAGGCACCCACCAACGCCCCCAAACCCCGCCCCGCTCCACACCCAGGAGGAGGGAGAGGGTCCCTCCGTGACTGGCATCGCTATCTCCTGCGGCGGAGCTTGCAGGGAGCCATGGCAACGAGCCCCGCAGCTCCCCAAAGCGCTGCCGCTGCCGCGGGGGTCGAGCCGCCCCCGGCCCCGCTCCGGCACCAGCGCAGCCCCGACCCGCCGCTCCTGCGGGCGGCACCTGGGGCGGCGGCACGGACCGCGGGACGCGCAGGGAGGGATGGAGGGAAGGATGGAGGGAGAAAAGGGAACCCCTGCCCGCCCCCCGCCCGCGGGGATGTCCCGCACCCCGGGGGAGGACCCCGAGAACCGACCCAGAGCCGCGGCGGGAGGACGGTCCGAGACCCTGGGATGCTGTCGCTTCGGCACGGTGGTCGCTAAAATGCGGCCGAGGAGGGCAGAGGCGCTGCCCGCGAAGGGACCGGTCCCCGCCCCGCCTCAGCCCTCTCTGGGGCGCAGCAGGGTCTGCTTTTCAGAGAAAAGGGTGAAGAGTCACAAAACTCCAGCCGGGGATAGCGCTCCCTGCCCCACAGCTCCCCCTCTAACCCTCCGTGTACCAATCATCCCAACACCCGGTGTTTCATACATCCACACCTCTCAAAAATCCGTCTTTTTTTGTCCTGCTAACACCCCCTCCTAATTTTTGCTGTATGTGCTCTCCATGCCCCCCAAAGCAGCTCAGGTTCACACGGGTGCTTGAGCGCTCGGACTCTGCCTGGGTGGGTCACACTTCTGTGATGCCTGGGTGCAATGGGCAAAATTTTTAAGTGATTGCTGAAGACAGTCGTCCCAAATCTGCCAGTCATTGTGTTAAGCACTGCATCCAGAGAGGTGGGGAAGGGCAGCCATAATCATTTTCATGAGGCCTCGAACTTGGACAGTTCTGTCTCGCTGCTGACCTTTGGGTGTTTTGCTTTTCTCTGAGCTTTGCCTAATTCAATGAGCAATAATCATAAAGTAACATTCAGGGACGTTAAGCCATAAACCCATCCTACCGAATCACAGCTACACTCCCGGGGATTATTATCACTTGGGTTAAAGATTTTTCGGACAGTGGCAGTCCGAATTTGTTGATGTGCTGGGCAACTGATGCTGTTTTTCTCTAGCAGATTTAGGGAGGTGAGCTTTCTTTTTGGACAGGAAGTAAATAATTGAATTTAAGGAAAGACATTATAAAGATGGTAGTAAAAGGAAAAAAATCTAAAAACTGTAAGTGAAGAAGGCAGATTAATGTATTATATTTTGAAAGGAAGTAAATGCAAAACTATTTTTAAAATGGTATGTTTGCAGTCATGCAAAGTCAGGCAATTCATAGGTATAATTTTCATATTAATCTGTGTTTAAGGCAACTTGTGCCAATATAAATACATAGAGCAAAGCAAGGAAAGTGTGCTGTGGAGGCTGAGAATGCTCCAAAGCTGGGCAGCTGGGTTTCTGTGGGGCCCAGACCCAGCCCAGAGCACACACAGGCATTGGGACTTCTCCCTTTGCATCCTGCCCTCATGAATGGACTCGCTCCTTCACCCCGACACAGTGAAATGCTGCATTTGCAGCACATTGCTTTGCAAAGCAACCCAGAGCCAAGCAACAGGCCTTGTCCCCGTGCAGTGGGAGCCTTGGGAAGCAAATGGACAAGGAATCAGCTGTAGGGGAATGTCTCGAGTCCCTCAGGGCTGCCGAGGTGGTGAGAAACCATTTGACTGGGCACCAAGGGGCCGTCTGAGATCCACTCAAACCCAGAGGGGATTGGAGATTCACTGGAGCTTTGGCAACAGCTGAAGATGCCGAGGGTGGGAAGCTGCTCTTCTGGGAGCTGAGCCCTGACAGAGCTGGGAAAAGCCAGGGAGAGCTGGCATTGCCCCTCCTGCCATTGCCAAGAGGATGAAAACCAGGGACAATGACTCCTACCCACTGCTGGCCAATTCTGCCCTCCTCCTGGATTCCTCAGCAGGCCCAGGAGTTTCCAGGTTGATCTGTGACATGAAGAAGAGAGACAACAGTTTAATTACCTCCAGTGAGTGCTCGAGGCAGGCCTGCTGCCAAAATCAACTTGCCAGGCTGCCCACCCTACACCTCCACACTCCCACCCCACACAGGGAAGCTGGCCTTGCAAAATGCAGCCACCACTTGGACTGTCATTTCCCTGCCCAGCTGGCCTGACTTTCACATCCTTTCTGTCAACATCATTTCCCCAGGGCTCTCTCACATTTTCAGGTCTCAGCCCATAATATGGAAACCATAGAATGGTTTCACACAGAATCACGCAGAAAGTTTCCCTGCCACTAGGAAGCCAGCTGATGGAAAAGTCAAAGTACATCAGCTTACCAAAAGCTGCTCCACAGTCCCAAAATAAAATGTGTTCGTAATAAAGCACAGCACTAACCACATCTATTTGAGAATAGGGTTTGCCTTAAGTCAGGTGTAAACAGACATAATCCACTGTGCTTCAGATTGCACCGGGCCATGAAATAGGGCAAATGTCACAGCACTTCAGCCTGCACAGAACAAAAATCAAGACAGAGGAGCTCAGTTCGGTCCTCTCTGTGTCTCCACAAAACTGCTCTTTATTTTGGGATTTCCTGCTGAAAATCAAGGAGCCTTTTCATCAAACCCACTACTTGATGCGAGGAGGAGAGAGAAACACTGCAAGAAACACTGGGAAAATTAATTAAATCTCTCTAGGCTAGTACTGATTATATATTTAAAATACATGCTAAATGCATAATATTGTCTCAAACCAAGTGTGAGAAAACCCCCTCAGAATATTTATCTCAGGAGTTTTCTGAAGAAATCAGAAAGAATAGAGGGTGTGTTTGTGCTGATCAAATTGCAACTTGTTACCTGATTCACATCCTCCCTCAAGACACACCTACCATTTTAAACCCAGTTCCAGAGTCTGATGGCAGGCTCAGAAGATTCCCAGTTGTACATTAAATGCCATTTAAGATACATGAAATACTCAGGACAAAAGAGCAGATTGTGTAGATTTTCTTTAGAGAAAATTAATTTGCTGATAATTGCCAGCACATCTCCCACCACCACTTGTTAATAAAGATGCTGTAATTTTCTGAATAGGTAGAGTATGCAAAAATGGGAATGTATTTGAATATCAAGGACCACAATTTGATTTTGATTTTTCTTTAAAAAAAAACAGGATAAGCTTCTGGGAATCTGTTTTTGTCCTGGACAAATTAAATGGCTACATAATTGCCTTCATGACAACTAGCAATTTTTCCATGTCAAAATTTGGGTCTGAGATGATGCCCTGCTGCAACATTTCACAATATTTCCATCAACTTTGGAATTTTTAGAATATTTAAAATATACCAGCTGAAATGTAGCTTGACAAGCACAAAGCTGCATTAGGAACTTTGAGTTCCCAGGCAAAGATTTGAACCATAAAGGGAAAAACACAGATGAGAGAGAGGGTGATGCATAACCCGCTAATGATTTATTAAACAGGGATCTGAGCACACCTCATCAACACTTAGCTTTGAAATGGGGAAAGTTAGATGGGTCTTGACCAGAGAGAAACTACAGACCTGCCAGAAAATGCTCATCTATCCCTCCCTAATGAGAATAGAGGAGAAATCCACATGATCAAAGGACAGCACATTTAAAATGAAGTAAAGGAACCACCACCTTTCGCAGGTCAAAGCAAGCCCAGGAATTTAGGCTTTGAAGAACCTGGAGTGAAATGTTGGGATTTTTTTTTTCCCCTTAATCTAATTTTTTTAAGGCTGGATAATTTTATGACTGCTAATAACATTTGTAACTATGCAAGCTAAGATAATAACAATGGTAATCAAATCTCATGCTTCAGGGCATAAATTGATTGCTTGGAGGGGCTATGGAGGTTTTTCTTTTTTTCCCACCACTGAGTACATGATTTCACAACTCACTAAGTGCATGACAAGGGGAGGGTTTGCTACTGTACCCAGACAATTGATCTAATCCATAATAACAAATATGACACCAAAATACAGTGAGCTACCTTTCTGCTGTGCAAACACTCATAGATTTAGGATCAAATTCAGGGAAATATTTGCTTCTTGTTTTCCAGTTAGTTTCCTGCAGCTCTTTTGCAAGAAAGCAGTAAGGTTTAGATTAAAAATAAGTAACCCCAAAAAAACAAACAACCCGACAAAACTTTGGGGGAAGAATGTCACAGTGAATCTGAAAGACCCAAGTTAGGCAAGGAGGTTCATTCATAGTGAGGCTCAGACCCAAAGATCAGGATGAAAAACAAGTCCCAAAGTAGGCTGACCCATGTTATCCTATGGCCAGCTGTAAGAACTGTATATTCCATCAAAAACAAGGCTGGGGGCTCTTTTCCTTGAAAAACAGGCACAGCAGGAGATAACAGAGCTCAGCCTGGAGATGGGGATTTAGGTTTAATTCCCAGCTGTACCAGAAAGCTCCACACAAGTTTGCACTCTGCTCCAGGACAGACAGACTGAGCTCTGGAGGACACATTTCATCAAGCAGAAAATAATTGAAGACTCATTGGACCTAACCTGGGGCAAAACTGAGCCTCACCTTTGCTGCAGAATTTGTGGAAGGAAGATTTGAGCTCCAGTGGTGCCACAACAGGCTATTTTTGTTTTTCAGAGAATCACAGAAAGGTTTGGGCTGGAAGGGGCTTCAAAAACTCTCCAGCTCCAACCCCCTGCCATGGGCAGGGACACCTTCCACATGGTTTATGATACATCAAATATTTCCTTCAAACATGCACTAAAGGTGTTAGAACTTGCCCAGAAAGCTGCTTTCTGAAAGAACGTATAAGAACAACTTTGTCCCTTGTTATCTTTGAGGTCATTGCTTGTTAAGTGAGACCTTTATCATTCCAGGTTTTAGGTTTGGGTTAGTTTTACCCTCTGCCATGGGCAGGGACACCTTCCACCAGCCCAGGGTGCTCCAAGCCCCGTCCAACCTGGCCTTGGACACTCCCAGGGATCCAGGGGCAGCCACAGCTTCTCTGGGCACCCTGTGGCAGGAATGGCAGAGCAACACATGTCCAGTCCTCTGGACACAATGGAACAAGGACATTTGTAAGGAAAAGCAAATGCCACACTCACAAACACTCCTATCTGAAAATGTATCTTTGGTCTCTGTGCAGAACTGGCACAAAGCCCAGACAGAGCAAGGCACAATATTTAGAGAAATGGAATCATGACTCACATCAGGACAAAGGCATTGATCTCATTCATTTGTGGAAGAGATTAAAGAGGCCCAGGAATAAAGATTTCCTATTTCCTGAACAATTGCTGCTACTCACTGGACAAAACATCAGCAACAAGGTCCTCATAGTTGTTCTTATTCCTTCCTAGTGTGGAGGTGGGATATGGAGAATGAAGCCTTTGCCTGGATAATGCATCAACTCAGTCCTGCGTTTCCAGTGATGTAGATGAGACCTATTGCTCACCAACTGCTGAATAAAATGCTTTGTAGTATTTTTTTTTTCTTTCTGTCAAAGTCAACTGCCATAATTTCCATAAAATTTCCACTGCCAAAACCCTACACTGACATAACACAACCTGATTATCTAAACACCCCTATGCAAAAATAAAATCAAATATTGTAAAGGAATGGTTTGTGCACATTTTCCAGCTGAGAATCTAACCCGTTTGGATTGTACTAACAACAAACATTTACAGAATTACTGTAGCTACCCTTGAAAGGGAGCAGTCACAGTTCTGAACATAAACAGCTAAATCAGAATTACCAAGGACCCCCCTCCCAAGTTGTGCAGACACATGAACAAGATGATTGCTGAGGGGTTCATTTGCTTTTCATGAGAGCAGAAGAAATGACAATGCTCTTCTAAGACAGGGACAAACCCTGGCCTTGGCTAATGCTATCATTTGTATTCTTCCATTTTTATGTCCATATAATGAACCGATTTTATTACAATAACCTACATTAAAATCCACGTAAAACCCCAAAACACTAGATGGGTTTTTGCTGAACCAGTTGGTGCTCCCTGCATTCCTTTACCAATTTAATCTGACTGGTGGGTTGCAGGGTGTTCAATAGGTCACCTGCATCAGCAATTTCAGCCCAGACAATTTGCTTCTAAATACTACATGGTATGATACACATTTTCCAATTACATCTCAGACTGCTTTTAAATTCTACCAGACAGACAAAGTTATCTGAAGACTGGAGGGCTCAGGAAACAACAGCATACAAATAACTGCATATTACAGCAATTATTTTTTGTACAGTCAAGCTATGAGCAGTTACACAAAATTATTAATGCAAGCAGGGAAGCAAAAGCTTGACCAACAGCTTTTTTTAAAAGACTTCTTTTAAAAATATTGGCAAACTCTCATATAACAGAGCACATGAATGATTTATCCTTCTTCAGTGTCCTTCAGACAAGACATTCAATGAGAAAAATAATTAGTAGTGTGAATACAGATAAAATAATGGCAAAACACACAGTAAAAGCAGGCATACTTTTGTTTTACCCTTCAACATCTTTATATATATGTATTTATACATATATAATGAAAACTCAAGAGATTTTATTAAAAATAAGCATCACTCCAGTAAAAACTGGAAATATTGCCACTAAGGGAAAAGGATGAGTGTGAGTCAAAAATTCCATTCTTGCAAGAATGAAACAAAGGACTCCCCTTAAAGTCTGGAGATCAGAATTAGACATTTAAGGTATGCTAATACAAAGTAATAGTTTCAGTAGACTGTGCAGGCAAAACTTTTCAGCATTTTTTCAGTATGTAAATGAAAAAGATAAATACTTGCAAAACTTTCAAATCAAACCCAAGAATAAATGAGGTCTGTGGTGCAGGATGGCCTTAACCACCTGGTCTGGGAGGAATCAGTCCACTTTCTCAGAGCAGCCAGTAAATGCAACGTGATGGAACAAGGAATTCAAGTCACAGCATTTGAAGCCCTATGGAGACCCTTCCCTCTGAGTGGGACGTGAGTCTGAGAGGGATTTAAGAGCCAAAGGCTAAACCTCATCTGTCTGAGGGCTACAAAATCCATGGATGAAAAAGCAGAGGATATGAAATAGGTATGAAAAATAGGTCAGGCAAAAAACTGCAGCACTGGAAAGTGCATCTTACAGTGAGCAAGGAAAAGTCACAAGGTAGGATGTTAAGAGGTGATCAGATCCCAGTCTTGGACTCAGAGGGAATGTGTACTTGCAATAAAGGGCTCCTCTATCTAGCTAATAAAGTATAACAAAGTATAACAAGAACTAATGACTTTTTTTCCTAAGCATTGGGTTTAATTAACCCTTTAGCAAAATTTTCTTACATGTGGTAAATTATTCATGATGGGCCATTGTGACACCAAGACTGGATAACTTCTTTAAAAATACTTTTTAGCTCAAGAAGAAAGGACAGAATCAGGGATGTCTAATATAAGAAATTCATGCTGGTTGATCACAAAGGTTGTGCTGCAGCCCTGGCTGGTGCCCAGCAGTGACAAAAACCCAGCTCAGCACAGGGGCCAGGCCAACAGGACCCTGCAAGGAGCCAAGGAAGCACAAAGGTGACCTCAAAAGAAACCCATTAAACCAAGTCCTGTCAGCAAAAGGAACTGCTTTTGAGACCTGTCCAGCTGTGAAGTGGCTGCAGCTGTAGGTTATCCTAGTCTGTCCCCCTTATTCCTGCCAGTATATTCCATCTATAGGACAGAGCAGAAAGAATCCTCTTACACCACCTCTGTCTTGCTTGAGGGCTTCAAAGAGTTTCTCAGAGAGGCAACATGGTCCCTCAGAAATCAACACCTTAAACATGCACCCCTAGTTTGGCTAAATCCAACACTGAGGGGAAACAAAACAAGGGAAACTCCTCTGTCAAATCCACCCATGTTTGGATCATGCAGTGGGCTCTGGGACACAGGGATTTAATGATATGCAATTGCCATCAAGTGCAAGCTGAGCTGATTCCCAACTCCTTCAAGTTCATAAGGCTGTGACTCTTTCCATCAGCTGAAAATTCATCCTGGGTACTTTTCTATCATCTCTGACAGCTCCCAAGTTTCAGCTTTGGTGAAACTGCTTTCTCAGTCCTTCTGCCATCTGCTTTTTTTATTTTTTTTTGTTTTGTTTTGCTGGGCTCACACGTGTTTCTCTGGCAGTGAGTCTGTAAAACATGCCAAAGCAGTGAAGTGCACAACAAAAAGTGCTTTTTTAAGCGTGTCTTGCCTCATTTGGGAGTTAAATGCACTTGTATCACACATGCATAATGATTAAACAGCAGCAGAAGTCAATACACTTATATTTGTCTATAAATTTCTCTGCAAAGTATTCACTGACTGCTGACAAAAGCAACCCCCTCCAAGGTCCAGCAGCATGGATAGGCAGGTATTCCCACTTGAGGGATCCCACACATCCCTTATCCCAGCACTGGACAAAGAGGTCCCCATGCCAACATTGAACCTCTAGGCAGGAATGCAAGCCAGGCATCACTTTGCCATGAGGACAGTAATCACCAATGTAGCAAAGGAACTTTTCTAAAAACAATTGTTTCTGGAAAGATATATTTAATATGCTGTCCAAGCTGTGAACGCCCAAAGTGTTTATTTTTCTCTTACCTTTGCTGGAATGAGTTTCCAGGTTACAGATTGTCTTGGTAGGGGGAGCAGGAAGGTGAAGACGTTATCATTTTCTTTCACACTATAAATAAAACAGAAAATTGTTTCAAATTTTACTTCTTTCTACATAACTGCCTCTCGTTCCAATCTATATAGCTACAGGATTCACTGGTTATCCCCTAATTTGTAGAAGGGATTAAAGGCCTGCATTTTCTCTTCTTGCAATAGTGAGTCATATAAATTTATTTATTTGTTGACAATTGATGATTTTATTCTTCATTATTATTGCCAAGACATTGGACTGACTGAAAATAAGAAGGATGTTCAACTATGCAGCTGCAGCCAAAGTAAAGCCAAAACCTCCTCACACAAACTATTGAAAAAGGAAATCCTTATAGACCAACCTGTCTATCCCAAGTGGGAACAAACAGGGGTGAAAAGACAAAAGATTCCAAAGTGGGCAGGGCTTCCCCTGATCAGAATTTTTTCCCTCATAAAACTTCCAATTCCACACGAAGATGCCTTTCTCCGGGCACAGCAGTTGAAATACAACAGGGCCCTTGGGTGGAAAATTAGAATATAAAGGCTATCAACGGCCAATTAATCTTGTGAGGTCAATGGGAAACAGCCTGAATTGCTGTTTCCAGATGGGCGAGAGGACGCCGTGGAATTTAATTTAGCCTGTCACCGATGCACTCTGGCACATCTCCGAGCCCAGGCTCTCGGAAAGGGGAGCTGGAAGACCAAGGAGTCGGCAACATTTGGGGCTGATGTGTCAGTTTATTCTGATGGAGGTGGAAATACACCCACTGCAGGACAGATGGGTCACTGTGCCACCCCGTCTGACACTTTGGGATGGCCTCAAAGGGGTCACCAAGGTGATGTGCTGAGAGACTGCTTAATATCATTTGCCTTTCAATTTAAATATTATTTGATTTAATTTAAATATTAGTAGTGTCGGTTAAAAATCTCTGAACAGTTGCTCCAATTTTCAATCAGGATATATTTTTAAAGAGAGGACTGTAATGACTTACCTTAAACACTTGGGCACTTTTAATTTTCGACATTGAACTGGAAAATGAAGTAGTGAGTTGTGATTATCATGAGCAGCTGAGAGAAATTAAAATTAAAAATCATAGCTTCAAATACAACAAAAAAATCCCTGAAATCATCACAGCACTGGCTGAAGGTGTGAATGCTGCCAGTGATTCCGACAGCTTTGTATTTCCTGGGAACAAAAATCCACTGAGAAATACTTGTGCTTCTGTGTTTTACCTCCTGTCTTCCCATCAGAAGATGCTATTTGAACTTAAACCAGTGAGTCCTACAGCATCTTTATGGCTGTGGATCTCCAGAGAGAGGTTTGGGTACTGTGACAAGCCCAGTGCTGACAAAGCCTCTTTGAAGCACAGCTGATGTAGATGTGGCCACAGACCACTCAGCCAAGGCTGCTTTAAATACCACTGTAATGAAGCCAAGTGTACCAGATAAGCCCTGGGGGCACCTATTATGGTTACTAACATATTCATTGACTAATGCAGCTACAAAATGGAATAGTCTTAAACAGGAAAGAGGCTGTCTCTTTAAAGTATGTTGTGATCTGTATTAGAATTCTAATTATCATTAGAAACTGATAACAGGCAATTATTTTCCCTAGGGTATTGGTTTATAGCAAGTATTTATCCTTCAAGATATATAGTTAATTTATCCTGAGATTAAGTTACTCTTCATGACAAGGGAAACTTATGTTTCCCAGAAACAGCCACTTTGGACCATCAAAGAAAATAAGGTATTTCTGTGGAAAAGTGGGAAGCCATAGATTTCCACTCCCTCTGTGGGATGACAAGTTGTGCAAAGCAAGGGAGAAATTCATGTTGCAAGTTCAACATGCAAAGCACCAAAAGGCAAGAGAAAGTAAAATATGGCTTTAACTGTGATGAAGAGGATAAGGAAGGCTTAGGGGTGTTTCCACTGATGAGGTTATTGGCTTGGAGTGTGACCCGAGCAGTAGATAAGATGGATTGTCCCACAGTGTCCTCTCTATCTCGTGTAGGAATGACAATGAATAACGGGGCTTTAATTGGCAGCTGCCTCTTCACCTATACTAGATAAGTGCTCTCACTTGTGCCTCTGGAGTTATGGAAGCCAAAAAGGGCAAAGACAAGCTGGAATTAATATAAAAAGATGACAGAATAAGAGACAAGCGCATTGTGACTGCTTGTATAAATCAGGAGTGATGCTGATGAGCAGGGGAGTGATACCTCTGAGAAACAGAGAAATGTGAGCAGAATGAGACCCCTCCTCATTAAGTGAACAAGCCACTTCTGAACCAGGAAAAAAACCCAAAACTGCCTGAAATTAGAGCTGCAAAACCAACTCTTGCTATCCAATTTGCACGGGATTTGTTTGGCTTGCAGAATAATTTATCCTTATTTCTCTTGCAGTAATGACTGCAGGTTCAGTGTTAGGCTGGGCTGTGTGCTCACTCCTGAGATAACATTCAAAAAGAAAAATCAGGGAAAAGATGGTACAAACAGTGGTAATATAATGGGGAATATTGGAAATCAGACTGTATTTCATAGACTAAAGCTCTTTTTGCACTGTTTTTTGTACTTTAACATTATAATGGGCGGTCTGGGTTGTTTTCTCTGCAGGAGAGGAACTCAAGGACAGAAGAGGAAGGGAACAAAAAACATGAAGAGGTTAAAAATTAAAAGGAATGTAGAGATAAAAAGGGTTAAACAGGAGCAGGACGGCGTGGATGATGAGTGAGGGCCAATGGGGACACTGCCTGGACCAGCACCATTCTGTCCCATTGCACCCAAATGGGCCTGGCAGTCAGGACAGACCCCAGGACAACCCCAGGGTTAGATGGAGGGTCAGACCCAAAGCATCCAGAAGATCCAGTAAGAACCAGGAGGAGATGGGGTCGAGGAAAAGATTGAAAGCAAGACTACACCTACTCTGAGGTGCATCAACCTGGCCTAGTGGAACCCCAACACAAGGGGTTGGAACTGGAGGGTCTTTAAGGTCCCTTCCAACCAAAAGCACTTTGGGGTCTGTTCTATGACTCTGTGATGCCCATAGCACTGGGGAAAGGCTCACTGCTCAGTGAGACACGTCCTTGGGAGATACACCAGAACACAACCACACCAGTGCCATGTCCCAGACACCTCCTGGGTGCTCCTTAAACACAACTCCTGGGTCTTCAGGGGGAAGGTGTGTGAGAGAGGGGGTCCTGGGGCTCTACACAGGGCAATGAAAGAGGATGGACAGCAAAGGGATAATGGATAAAACTGAACTGTCTGCTAGAGCTGAAAGGCATCAACCTCCTATGGGGTGCCGTGGATGTGCAGAGCTGAGCTGCTCCTTGCAGTTCCAGCCATGAAGGAATTCAAGTTTCCTTCATGGGGGCTGGAGGAGGGGGGCTGGTGGGTGAGAAGAGGAATCTTTGGGGTGCCCTCCAAGCCTTGGGGGGTTCAGGAGGCCTGATGCACCTCTGGAAACCACCACACTGACCAGCCTTGAATACAGTCAGCAAGTACTTTTCAATTTTTTCTCTCTTCTGTTGTTATGGAAACAGGCTGTGGAAGGGCTGCTGAGGCTCTGAATCCTGCGTGTGCAGCGAGACCAGGTAGACAGGGGATCCCTCTGTAGTTTCAAAGCTGAATAAAGATGTGGATGTTATTTTACAGATAAATGGAATAAGCACAGATAGTCAAAGCCCCAGCACGGAGGCACTCCTAGGATTTTCATAGGAAAGCTGGCTGCTGGGAATTTCTGGAATCACCTGGAAGGCAGCACCGTGCTGAATGCCAAAGGTTTTGCCTAAGGAGACACCTGATTACAGCCAGAGACAATTGTATGTGGTGCATATGTCATTAAGAGAATCCTTCTGTTTCTCCAGGTAATTTCAAAGCTCTCTCCAACCAGAACACGCAGGATAAAAGATCTGAAGATTTAAAGCTGTGCCAGGGTAACAGTGGTGATTTGGAGAAAGAAGGTGAGCTGACACCTGAGATAATTCAGCAACTCTTGATGCTCTAGGGCTGGAGATGATAATTCCAAGTGTGTTATTTCATCTGGGATAACATGCATCATCCAAGCATATGCTTCTAGTTCCTTGCTTGGCAAATCAAACTGGTTTTTCAGCCCTCCAGTCCTCTGTGGAGGTTCTCAATCTGTGAGTCAGGACAGTTTTCTCCAAGAGACTCAATGACTTCTTTCAAGAACAAACTTGCAAGAGGCAGCTGGTAGATACATTTGCTCATGTGAGCAGGCCAGGAAAATGTGTCTGATTGCAAAAAGGTCCAAAGAGATGATTAATCCCTCTGTGGGCTTTTCTATCCCACCCTCTCTGCGGTCCCTCAATGGAAGCAGTTCCTCTGCTGCTCCCCAGGCACACTTGGTTCACTCACTGCTCCATCGCTATTTATTCAGCTGCACAATTTACTTAAGACTGTCCAAAGTCTGGAAATCAGGCAGCAATGTGTAAGCACAGAACAAAACCGTCTCAAGCCAAATCATTCAGTCTCCACAGGAAGAAAGAGAAATTCTCCACCACTGTTTCACTAAGGAACCTCCCACCTTTGTGCTAAGGGTGGGATTGTCTGCAGCTCACTCTTCCTCCCAAGGATGCTTTCAGCTCTTTGCTAAAGCTGCTAATCAATGCACCAGGCAATGCCAGCCTGGATGGCATCCTCTCTGTGCATATTTGTCCACCCAGCAATGCCTGGAGATGAATGGAACTCACACAGTGTGCTGCAAGCTCTCCTAGGGAAAAACTCCTGTCCTTCCAAGCCAGACCGTGAAGTATCACTGGGCCTGGGAATGAAGGAGTGTGTCCAGAAGAGAAACTGTTGCATTTAGGAAACTTGCTCCCCTCTTCCAGCCCTGGGGCACACTGGGGTAGAGTCAGGGCTTCTGGTGCCCTCTCCTGGTGCCAGAGCACCACGAGCTCTTCCACAGCAGTGGGACCTCCAGTGTGGTCTCTCTGCTGGTGTTGGACTGACACCAGGTACTGGGGGTTATTTATGTGCCTGTGATAACCTCCAAATTCCAATCAGTCCACACTCATGAGACCTTTAGTATAGAGAGCAGTGACAAAGGGGTCATGTGGCCACAAAACAAAACACAGACAAAACCTTTCCTTTCAGAAATGCCAACTTTTCTGTCCTTACCTACAGGAGGCACAAGCTCTTCCTCCATCTGTGTTCTCATTCTGGAGCAGGTACAAAGAGTTGGAGGGAGCAGCCAGGAACATGACTAAAACCACTGAATGTACAAGAAAAGCATTATGGCTCAAACTACAGAACAAAGCCCTGTGGTGAGCAGACAGCTTTTCATAGCAATAGTGTATCAGACCTTGAATTTCAGGACAGAAAAGGTGAGATCTGGTGTTCTGCTGTCTGTCCCTACCTCACTGCCTTCATCTGAAAATGAAATCACGTAGCATTTTTCCATCAGTATTTGCTGCTGGAGGTTAAATTGCTCTCAGTTATCCTGAACTAAACTGAAGGACCAGATCTCTTATAAGAGCACTTCTCAGAGCAGGCAGCAGCCAGGAGAAAAGATTATCATGCAGGAGCAAGATTGCACTAATTGCAGAAATAGGTGTTTCAGCTGCTGCTGTTTTGGAGTATTGGAGTGAATTAAAACAGATGAAGGTGACATTAAATAGATATTGAGAAAAAGTACCAAGGAGTGGGAAAGCAGAGCTGTGCACAGGCTGAGGGAGGTGCTTTGTTATGTGCAGGGCTTCATGATTTCAGAGCTCTTTGTGTCACTGAGTGCACAAAGTGACCTGAGTCTTTCCAACAGCATTGCCTGCAGGACATGGAAGGAACATCCTCCTGTCCATCTGCAGCAGCTTCCAGGGACATGCAACCCCTCAGCAGGTCAGCAAGACACCTGGGAGAGAGAGGAGACAGAGAATCATGGAATGGTTTGGATTAGGAGGGATCATAAAGATCATCTCCTTCCCACCTTCTACCATGGGCAGGGACACCTTCCACCAGCCCAGGTTGCTCCAAACCCCGTCCAACCTGGCCTTGGACACTTCCAGGGATCCAGGGG
>JAWWEE010000021.1:2951841-2993127 GCA_035221455.1 Xenops minutus
TGGGAGTGTCCAAGGCCAGGTTGGATGGGGCTTGGAGCACCCTGGGCTGGTGGAAGGTGTCCCTGCCCATGGCAGGGTGTTGGAATAAGATGGGCTTTAAGGTCCTTTCTGACCCAAACCATTCTGTAATTCTATGACCATGGTCTGGTTGACAAGATGGTGTTGGGTAATAGGTTGGACTCGATGATGTCAGAGGTCTTTCCCAACCCAGTTCATTCTGTGATTCTGTGATGTAACACCCATCTTTGGTGGTGAGTAGACACAACCCAATCAGCTAGACCTGTAATTTATCCTGCCCTGGAAAAGGAGTGTACAAAACCATCCCAGCAGCACAGCCCATCCAGCTCCAGGTCACTGTGAGACAGGGATGACCCTCCTGCCTGCCTCAGCATCACCTCTCCACCAAGAGAAATAAAATCCTGGGGAAGAGTGAGTGGTACATGTCTGAGAAGCAAGGCATGCCTTGCAATTACATGCCAGCTTGCCAGTTTTAATGGGTGACCTCATCTCAGACACTTTGACAAGGGTGCTTTCAAAAGGCAATCCACATTTCCTGAGAAAAATCAGTTTCCTGACAAGGCTTTCATGCTGAATCTCTCTCGAGAAAGAGCTACCTTGCATGGCTTAGAGATTTGTCAAAAAGTGGGTGCTTTTTAATTTGAGGGTGTCAGCATTTATTACGTTTCTGATGGGGGAAAATTTTTTTTTTTATTATTGCCAAGTTATTTCAGTGTAGAAAATACCTTTTTCTAAAGCCACTTATAGAGGAAACATTCCCCACTGGCTTTCACCCTGGTGAGTTACAGAAACAAAACACTGAGCAATTCCTAAAGCCACCAAAGGCAGGAACAAAAGTTGTCTCCCTGTAGCAGCTGCAGGGTTGGGATGAGACCATAAATTGTCGATTAAATCATGTGCATGAAGGCATGAAATTCTGGTGATGGTATTAACTCATCATTTTTATGTCTGAAATACAAAACCATGCTAAAACACCTCCACGGCACAGACATGGCAAATAATTCAGTTCAGGGAGATTTAGCTGGCCAGATTCAGTCCTACTAAAGAATGGTTGTATCCAGAAGAACTGATGTTAAAAACCAAAACACAAATGGTCCACACACACAAATGTCCAGGCTAATGATGAGGGAATTCTACACCAAACCCTGTTGAATCCACTCTGTACCACAAGAGGAGCAAGGGAAAGGCACTATTATGTGCAGGAAAGGCAAAGGAAACAGAGGGATAAAACAGCAAATATTTTCAGCAAAATTATGAATAAATCAATTAATAGAGGAATGAAAGCACCACCACACATGGAGAAGTTTCTCTCAACAGCAGAGAGAGTGAAGAGCTGATGGTACCACAGGACACCAAGAGATGCCAGAAGGTTCATTGAACTCAAACTGGCCTGGGGGGTGGTCACAGCCCAGCTCTAAAATACCTCATGCCTAAGGGCTCACTCTGGGCTTAGGCAACCCGATTTTTACTGCACTCTCCATCCAAAATAAACCCTGACAATGAACCACAATGATAAGTTGCCCTGCCAGTCCTGGCCACAGTCATACTGCAGATTCCCACTGCTCTCATTTAGGTGAAATTCCACCTGTTCCTTTCTGAAAGGTTCTCTAAAACTCAGGACACCTTTGATGATCACTTCTGGTCTAGAGGCACTTATTAAGTGCCTTTTCCTAAAGCACAATTACTGAGGAAATGGTCAGTAGGGGTATAATTTTTGTGGCAAGCAAAGGGTACGTGTGACATTAAGAGACAGGTTCAGCACCTCCACGTGCTGGAAGAGGAAAGATCAAGAGTTATTCTGCTCAGGAGATGGAGGACAATGTTGTCACCATTCAGCATCATTCCCCTCCATCGCCAGGGGCAGGCACATTTCCACACAATTGTAACATTAATTAAGCTTACCTTTTAGTGGATGCCTTAAGGGATCCATGCTATTCCCCAAGTTAGGCACTGCAGAAGCAGAACCATGTAAATAGAGCAGGTTTTAAATCAGAAATAAAACTCCATCCCACTTACCCCAAAATAATAGGCAACAGACATGAAAGAGAAGCAACAAAGTGATGGTGAGAAAAAATAGGAAAATATTTTTGGTTTAGTGCTTTACTTCCAGTGTATCACAGCTTTGCAGTGCAGGTAAATGCTCCAGCATCTCCCTACCCACCTGACTTTTACCCTTGATTTTTCCACTAACTGAACCAGAGCATAATTCTGAAAACAACAGTCAAAGAGACATTGGTGAGGTCAGGGAATGCCTTGCATCCACCTGAGAGACACGATGGCCTGGGACACTGCCACACTCCACTCTGCAGCTCTCTGCATTTCTTCCTTCCTTCTGTTTTTCCCAGAGGTTTTGCTGCCTCCTCACTTTTAATTTTCTCATTAAACTATTTTTTTGGGAAAAATCTCCAAGCCTCAGGAGCTGCTCTTCTGACCTGCCATTTTCTGCTTCCATAATAACAGCTGGAGGGGGAAAAGATATGTGCAGAAGCAGGTCTGATAACACCAAAAAGCTCATTTGGGGATGTTTCTGTATTTTTTTAAAGCCTTCAGAAAGTTTTAGTGGAACAACTACCAGGGATGGGTCATGAGCAGGTGACAAGGGTGGTGGGGTGGGGACATCTGCACAACCCCAGGGCTGCCTCGTGTGGAGTGGGGCAGAGCAGCGAGCTCTGAACCCACAGACAGAGCCGTGGTGTGTCCCAATTTCTCCTCCTTCTTGGTAATTTGGATTTTCCATGGGCTTTATACACACACAGCAGCTGACCGACCTCAGGAAAGGCCTGCAAAGACTCCTGAATGATTTGCTGCAGCTTTTCTCACTGTGCTGAACTGGAAATGCAATGTGCTCCTCATCAAAATCATCCTGAATTTTGGCTAATTGCAGTGCTCTCAGAGGAAGGGTTTGCACACTGCCTTATCACAGCCCCACTGGCACACATCACTCTCTGTTTCCCCTTTATTTCCTACCCAGTTCAAAGCTCCCTGCCTTGAAATTCTCCACGGACCATTTCCACTCATCTTCCCAGCTCTTTTCCCAATTCTGGGTTCCATTGAAGTCACTGGGAGAATTTCCATTGATTTTAATTGAACAGGCTGTTTAGCTTCCTTTTTCCCCCTCTGGCAATGAAACATCCCAACCAAAAAATGCAACACCATGTGAGCTTGGGTCTCCTATTTTATGGCAAAGCTGAAAACCAGCTCATGTACACCCCAGACTTTAGTAAGATTTACAAATAGGAACCATTTGGTGTGTTTTCCTCTCAAAACACACACCAGTTGTGTAATTGGTCTGAGTGTGAAACTGTTCTGAATTATGCATTGAGGTTTTTTTAAAACAGGACTTTTAAACACAAAATATACTTTACATTGTATGCTACATAATTTTCTTAATTAGTTTGTCTGTTGTTTTCTTCTTCCCTGAGAAAAATACCATAATTTTCCCATAATTACTAAAACAGTTGATCATATCATGACTTCAAATAGGATTCAGGGCAAATATATCCCTATATATGTAATGTAATGCTGTTTTCACAAAATCCTGGAATCAATAAGGTTGGAAAAGAGCTCCAAGATCATCAAGTCCAACTTTTGACTGAATACACACCAGAAGATCTGAGCCCCCAGAATTGCTTTCTCTGCAAAAGGGAACTATTAAACATGAAAAGAGGATGTTTGCCATTATCTTCATCCTTCCTGAACCAATTGGGAAGAAGAGGATGTGGAGACATCCAGAGAAGACCTGCTGGGTGGCAGTGGTGAGGGATAGCCCTAAATAATTGTGCCCTATAGCCAGGAATATCCCAGAATTGGCCCTCTCCTCCTGTGTTTCCTCACTCTTGGGAAGGAAGATTCCTTATCCTTGTCAGATTCTCTGAATATTTTGCTCCCAGTGTTAACAAAGGTCTGATTCTCCCCCAGTGCTGTGACAGAGCCTCTGCAGGGAGGTTATTATGACAGCAGGAGCACATGCCAACAGGAAGATGCCTTCCATGGGAATGAAAAGAAATCCACAACAAAAGAAGTCCAGAGAGTTCAAGTCTACCTCAGGTTCACTGGTTTCTGTGCTATTCATTTACTCACAATGGAGGCTGCAGAATTCAAGTACATTTTCTCTGGGCTTCTTTAGACATACAAAGCAAGGTTGAGTCATTAAAAAAACACCCAAAAAACAAAACAACAAAAACAAAAAAAGGCAAACAAACAAAACACACAAAAAACCCAACCAAACTAAAAACCAGAACACCAAACAAAAATCAAAAATAAACAAGAAACCCCCAACCATAAAAAATCACTCCAAAACACTCCACCTCTCCATCCCCCCTAAAACACCCAACACAAACCCAAACAACCAAATAGGAATCCAAAGCCAAGCTGTCTCTTTTGGACTCAAGTGTCCCAACACAGGGGCTCCCCACATCAAATGAAGCCAAATAATCACATGGATTGCTCACAAAATTAACTTCTAATAACATCAAACTCCAAACTATTTGTCCCTGACAGAGCAAAAAGCCACCCCTCTCTGCAAGGGCAAATGGGCATTTCTTAGTGATTGATATTCCCCTCCACCCAACACAGTGTTAATTGAATGGATTCCATTAGGAGAGGAATAGAAAAGACCAGATTAAAAAAACAAGCCAGCTGTAAACTGAGCCAATGCCTTTAATGGGAAGAAAATAAAGCCTGGCAATTGCGTGGTGAAGTGCATCAAAATGTTAATTGCTTCCAGTCACATCCTTCTGAACTAGTGCAGAGGATGATGGAGATAAAGCCTAATAAAATGTCTCCTCAAACAGCAGAATTTCAGTCCTTGAGTATTCTGCAGTGGAAATAAATGGCTGAAATGAGGAATTTTTGCAGCAGTGTGGACTTAGTGTTTAGGATGAGTTCCCAACCAGAGAATCTCTTTCACCTTTCAGTTTGTCAACATTGACATCTGTGCAAAGTGCAGAAATCACCTCAAAGCACAGTCCCAGGTGAGCAGCACAATGCTGCTGCAATCCCTTTCCAGGATAAATCCTGGATTCCTCAGGAAAACAACTGTGCAAATTGATGTTCCCTACCTTAGAGTGAGGCCAAGCAACCAACTAATAGCCAAGGTCCTTCCCAGCTCCAAAGCACATCAGTCACCTAAGGAAAGGCATTAAAATGTTCTCCCTTTGACTCCTTGGTTTCCCAGAACCTTTCAAGAAGAGAGGGATGCACTTGGTTCTCATTTGTGTGTCTTTGATAGGGTTGGCCATTCAATTCCAATGGGAAAATGTTGATAACTGGTGCTGATACTTAAATCTGAAAGAACCATGTTTGTGTTTAATTTTAGGAATTGGTTGTAGAATAAATGCCCTTTTCGCTGGTGATGTGAATCAGGACACAGAAAGAGAACAGTGAAAGAAAATGTTACTGCATTCCTGGTGGAATAATGGTTCTTACAGCCTCTCTCCATGTCAAGGGATGGAGTATTGATTTTAATCTGACAGATCCCAAAATTGCAGGAGGCTCTCCAAGTCCCACAGAGCAGCCCTGATGAAATCCTCTCAGCTTTCCTTCCTTACTCATAACTACAAAACGTCCTCACAACTGCCCTAACGGGACCACGGAGGAATGAGAGGCTGGGGAATTTTAAAATGTCAGAAATATGCAAATATTACGGATTAGTATTCCACAGAGAGCCATAATTTTCTGTGTTTGCACTCATTTTAGCATTCCTTTAAATTAAAGGCACAATAGGTAAGCTGGCAGCACGCAGATGGTTTGAAGAGTTTAAAACATCCTTATTCATAGTTTTGATTCTTTTCTAACAGGAGCTATTTAGAACCCAATTTTTGTGCTCTTTCAAAGGTAACAGGATTTGGTCTGAAAACCAAATTCAGCAGGAAACCAGCAGGTAATTTGACTTAATGGGTTTGCATATTTTTAAACACAAATAATATGCGTTAATAACATCCCTTCAGGTATTTAAACATGCCTTGAGATAGAGACACCTACCTGTGCAGGAAGGATTGCAATGGAACACAAGTGTCATCCCCAGGGAACAGGCACAGGAGGAATGTGTGGCCCTGGAGAGCCATGAAACAGATCCACAGAGCTCCACTGCACTCCAGTAATGCAGCTGGGGGGACATGAGGAATGTCAACACTTCCACTGCAGTGCCAGCTGCCAGAGGTAACTCGAGAAGTGAAAATGCATAAAAGTAATCAGGCATTTGGCAAAATACATTAAAAACATCCCCAGGCTGATCAAGGGGTGGCTCTAGAGTTGGCCATCAGCACACACTGAACACACTCACGCTGCTCTCTGACCTGGAGACCTGCCCCTTTCCTTTGCAATTTTGAGCTCGATTCCATCTTTAGAGGCTGAGTGAAGTGCAGGGAAATTGCTTTGGATCTGAGCTGTGGAGGTGAAGGATCCATGTTCCCTTTCCCTGCTGTGTGACAAGGACCTGACCCACATGGGAGCAGCATCACCACTCAGTGATGGGATGTGAGCCACAAACATAGTCAGTGATCCTGGAGCCACAGATCCTGATTCTCCTCACCCCAGTGGGGCCCTGAGCTGTGATTTATCCTCTCTCTCCAAGTTTCTCCCTTTTTCTGGCCTCAGCCTTTGCTTTGACAACCCTGAGCAGTGAGCACTGCTGGCCCTGACCAAGCCGTGAACAGATCTCTGCTCTGGGACAAATAAAGCTATGGATGCTCCCCTCCAGCCCTGAGCTCTCAGGATGGGGAGCCCAGTGGTCAGGGGGTCTCACCCTGCCCACCACAGTGCCACTGGACACAGACAACTGCTTTGTTGGCACCTTGAAGGAAAACACTGGAGCTGTGCCTTGTTGAGCTGCCCCCAGAGAAAACCTGTTGCCCCTCTCAGCCCATGGCTCAGGTGGAGCCCATATGGCTGCTCCTCCTTTGGGACAGCTCCAGGCACTGCTGAGCCACAGCAGCCACGATTTGGGAATTTAGATGTCAAGGGATAAGAGGAGAGACATCTATTTCTTCCTCTGTCCCGGCCCCTGAAAGGGGTTTGTCCCTTTCAGATTGCTCAAAGAACCCTCCTTGTGTGGGTTCCTGGTGAAACCTCACAAGTTAATAGACTTTCCCTTGTTAAGTAGGGAGAAAACACATAAAAACAACCCAAAGAAACAAGAGCTTATCCCATTAACTAGTTGTCAATTATCCTTGATGGGTGATTGTGCCAGTGGCCAGAGGGAGATGCTGGCAGGTGTAATTACTGGCTTCTTTTGCCAGGGTTATAACCTCTGACTTGCAAGGCCTGTCTTCAGGTACAAAAGAAAGAGGAATCACTGAATAAATTATGATAAGCTTCTGCCCTGCATAAATAAGGAAGATTTCAACTGAAACTGGGTAATTTTAATTGCCAAAGCTTTTTACCTTCAGTGCATCACCTCTCTTGTTGGCTGATGTGAGCAAATATCCTCAAGAAGTGTGGTCTCTTGTTAAAAAATGCAGGGAGCAGGACTGAATATTACAAGGGAAAATATTTATGTGGAAAAGTATTACATGTTGAGTTGACAAGAATCTACTTGTGCTTGTTACAAAAAGCTACAGCGCAGTTAAAACCTGACAATCCATTACTAGAAATCCATCTTTTGCTTAGAATGATAAACCAAGATTGAATTATAGATTTTGCAGCAGCAATTCTGACATTCTGCGTTTAAACCCACACCTTCTGCTCTCCTAAAGCTTTTTTTAATCCATTCATTTGAAATAAATGGTGATGCTCAAAAATTGCTTCAGTTCATGGACATTTTTGCTGCAGGAAATGTCACAACACAATCCCCAAACTTCTTCACAGACCTTCTTAAGAGAAGTTTTCTCTTTAAATAAATCAATGTTAAAAATGAGATTTTTTTATTCGTGGCTACATTTACTACTTCATCCAAGTTTGCAGGGAGGGCTCACATGGAGTTACGTGTTGGGCAGGATTCTGATCTCAGACCATTGCCTTTCATACATGAATATTTAGTCACACTTGAAATCCATCTAACCCAACGCTGGTGAATAGGGCAAGTTTGTTATTACCCACGTTCTTCCACTAAATTAGACCTTTCTGTCTGCTGTGAAATCACTTCAAATGGAGATTTCTGTTCACTGATAGTCCAGCAGCTGGAATAGGGGCCAGTTCCTTCAAAGTGATGCTATGCCAGGCAGGGACACCAGTGAGTCCCCAAGTCCTGCTCGCTTCGCTTTGATGATTCCCTACCAAATCAAAGCAGCCAAAGCAGTGGAAAAGCTCCTTGGACTGAGCAGAGCGGGCCAAATCTCATGTCACTCCTCCCAGAGAGCCAAACCCAAGGTGCAAACACGTGTGTGTATATGTGGGAGAGGCACAGAATTCCCAACTCAGCCCCAGAAATCCGAGGCAAGTTCAACATTCAAACTCCACCAAATGTTAATGAGGCCGCCGCCTTTTGTTCTTGCCATGAATGACCGCAGTCAGGCTATTTAAAGCAAGCGATGCATTCCGCCGGTAATTGTGAGCGCCCATTGAGGGCACCTCAAATGAACCACAGTCTCCCTCAGTTCTCATCCCCCCCTTCCCAGCAAAGGGCTGCAAAGGCGCTGGCACAGAACAAGAAGTTCATCTCCAAAGCCAACGGAGTCCTTCAGAGATTATTAGGGAAAAGGACAGGCAGTCTTGGAGGAAAGAGGAAACAAGTATTTTAGTGGGTTTTTTCTTTATCCCCCAAACCTGCCATCGCTCTGCTCTTACCTGAGCTCAGACCTCCTGAAGGGAGAACTGCCCAGGCTCTGCCCCCTTGCCATGCCAGTGAGGAAGGATCCTGCATAAAAGGTTGTGACTACCCAATTATTGTCATGGCCAACATTATTTTTCCAAGTCAGATCTCAGTTTTTTACCTCCCTCTTTCATTTGTCTGCTCTCACAGGGGCTGTGGTTGCTTGCCATCATTCCCTAAGTGTTATTTTATCTCCTGAAAACCCTCTGTTTCAGCCCTCTACTTAAAATATTTAAGTGCCAATTCAAGGATTCATGAAGGATTACAACTTAAACAACCCGTCCAAATCATGTCAATGGTTTTATTTGCAGAGTGTAAAAATAAGTACAGTCACTTGCAGTTGCTGTGGAGGGCAATAACCAGCTCAGTGTGGATGCTCTGCATGAATGTAAGAGAACACCTGGACCATTCCCTGGAAAGCCCACACGACCATCTGCAGGACATGATAAAAAATTAAAAAGCAAACAGCCTTCAGGGAAAAGCAATGCATCACTGCAAAGAGCCACTGAGTGCTTCAGGTTAAACCTGAGCAACATCCCATGAAAATAAAACAGCAGTGGTGAGAAGAAAACAGGGTATGGCAATCTCCTCCAGTGCTGACTGGGAGGATTCCTGCTCTGGATTGCAGGCAGGGGGATGAAAACAGGTAGCACAAATGCCCTGTGTCACCCTGGTCTGGGCAGTGGTGCTGAGCTCAAAGCTGCATGGCATGAGAGCTCTGAGCAGGGACAGGGTACCAGCATGGGTGATGTGGAGCTGAACAGCATCAGCACAGCCATGCTAATTCAGCCCACATCGTTAGCTAATGAGAGAGAGAGTTTATGGATGCATAAAACAGAAAGCTGAGGCCTTGGGGAGCCATGACAAATATTTATCCCACGAACCAACACGCAAACCTAAATCCAAGTTTATACAGCCTGGATGTGCAGAGTTTGGAAGCTTCAGGTACATAAATTACAGGTACATGAAGGGCCACTTCTGCCAGACACAAGAACCCACGGACCTACCACAAATACTGCCCAGGGATGTCCCCCCACTGTTTCACCTCTGTAACATTCCAAACCCTGTCCCATTCCCTGTAGCTTTTTTTCTTTCTGTAGGAGAAGGGATCTGAACTCCATCATCACCCTGAAAATAGCAGAAATAAACATTTTCTTGGTCATATTTTTTCTCTTTCTAAGTGTAGCCACATTCAGAATCTCTGCATTTTCAGCACACACACAAATACTCTCAGCTCCTCATTCACAAGCCTTACAAAATACTATTTAAAGGAGAATTCCCTAAAAATTGAGATTTTTTTTTTTTTTTTGGCAGTTGTTTTAGTAACAAGCTTATATTTGCTTTTAATTCCCATTCCTGGAAGTGTCCAAGGCCAGGTTGGATGAGGCTCAGAGCAACCTGGTCTAGTGGAAGGTGTCCCTGCCCATGGCAGGGGGTGGACTAGAAGATCTTTAAGGTCCTTCCAACCCAAACTATTGTGGGATTTATCAACATGCAACCAAAAATAACAGTGAAAAATTGTACCACTACTGTTTCAGTAAAAGTGCCAATAACCTTAGTGGGGAGAAAAATCCTCAAAAAAATGTAATTTATCTCCATGTTCAGTAGATTCCCAAACTTTTAGAAAATTCAATTGAAGTAAACCATATTTTGCCCCAAAATGGAACTTGTCATAAAGTACTCAAACACAGACTTAAAACATCCTTCTGTAAAAAACCCACAGAAGATTAGTTGATGAAGGTTCCATTTGTATTAAACCCGGGATGTTTTAATAGGCAGCAAAACGAAATAAAGAATGCCCACCAGTTTTTCCTCCTGGTTACTCAGGTAGAGTGAAATATCTTGTGGAGTTGGTTTAAACACAAAGTGACCAGATTTTATTTCTAAGGTATTTTTGCTCTTTGACCATTCTGTCCTACCCCTTTGTATCCTGAGAGACACTCCTGGGCAGCAGCACTACCTTTGACATCAGTTTTTAAGCTTCTCATTGAAGCCTCACAATTACAAACTCTAAACCCTGGCTTTGGCTGATTTAGCAGCCTCTGTATTTTGAAAATCCCAAATTCTATTACCAAAGAAACCCTGTCAATGACATGATATTACACAGCATGAAATCACTCCGACATCTCATCTTCTAAGGGACTTACATGACAAAAAGAATCAGAAAATCTCTGCCCTCATCATATCTCAGAATTCTTCCAATTCCCAAGACAAAGCCTGTTTTTCTGAGCCCTGCATCAGCATCACTCAGCATAGGGAGCAATTTTCTGTTTGAAAAGAAACCACACTGGGATTATAAATTAATATTAAAACCAACCCCCCACACTCTTGTGTCCCCAAAGAAAGAGAGAGGTCTGAGCCTGAGCTGGCAAGGAGGAGGTTCGCAGCAGATGCAGATGTTCCCTTGTTTATTGCGTTTAGAAAAACAGAATTACAATAAACCCTAAGGCATTACGTGCTTTCTACCTGAAAAGACAGGGAAGTGGCCCAATTTACATTCTTTTCATAGCGTTTCTTGCCATTTTCAGTGACACAAGACCATCACATCAGTACCCACACACTGCTGGGCCAGCAGAACCGAGGGCTCACTGTGACACTGGCACAGCCCTGGCTCTACAGGGACCCCAGCGAGGGCAGAGTTACCATTTTTCTATTACAAATGTAGAGAGAAGGAAGATTTAATCATGAAAAAATGAACCACAGAGAAAGGCAAAGGCCGATTTCATCTCCTTCACACATCTCACAGCAGAGCCAGGATGCTAAACTCAGTTACCTGCACAGAGAAGCTCTTTCAGGAGGAGAAAGGGATGCAAAAACAACCACTTGTGCCAGGGTGATGTGATCAGATACCTGAGCAGGTGGTTTCTAGCCAAGCTGAACCCTTCTCCCTTGAACTACCCAGGAACCAGCACTCCAGTTCCAACTGCTGGAGCCAGAGACCCTCGTCCAAGTTTGGGAGAGCTTGACCACCCTTCAGGGACAGGGAAATGCAGCTCTGCACTGTCCCAGGAAGAGATGAGAAGCAGGGATTCTGTAAAACAGGTTAAATCTGAGCCTCTCAGCTTTCAGAAGCTCTTTTTGACCTGCCTTGAGCAGAAATAGCCTGAAAAGTGCTGGACATTCATGTCCTTGGCCACCATCACCTGTGAGAGGAACTCAGGATCACCTGGTGACAAGTTCAGCAAGGGGTGACATGAACTAAAATTCCCTGAGCCATTCCTCAGAGCCAAATAACCACAGTGCCAACGTTTGAAGGACAGAAAGTGCAGATCTTCAAGTGAAAAAGGAAGGAAGAGGACTTGAAGGAAAACTGAGGCAAATGGATCACAGGTAGGTTAAACTCACACGTTTTCTCTTAGTTTCATTGAGGTTTTTAACTCTGAAACAAAGTTCAAAGCATAACAGAACAGCAAGAAATTCGCATGGATTTTCAGAAAAGAATGAGTTATCCACAGCAATTGGACTGAGGAATAATTTTAAAAGTACCTCAAACTTATTTTGGCATAATTGCAATCCATACCAAGTAGATAAATTAAAAAAAAAAATAGTGTCAATAATAAACAAACCCCACTAAACTAAAAAAAAATTAGTGTCAATAATAAACAAACCCCACTAAAGTAAAATACTGGGTGCCTGTGCTGAGGTCAGGTTGTTGCTGACAGGGGCCAGCAAGGAGGTCAGACTCAGCTCTTGGGAGAACAGCTAAATCCCAGTAATTTCTTAGCAATTCCAGCCCTCATCCGAGTGCTTGTAAGGCAGAAACAGCCATCTAAGGCCTGCCAGGCTGGAGCCTTGAATCCCAAAGTAAATACATCATTTTGCTCTGCTAATAAATAAGCCCTGTCCTGCTTAGCCTGGAGTGTGTGTCACTGGGGGGGCGATGGCAGGGACAAGGACAGTGTCTGGGGGTCAGGGGCACAGCCAGGGCAGGGACTCCCCTCCCCAAGAGCTGCCTGTGTGATTTAAAATACCAGTGCAGGTAGCTCAGGGCTTCCCTGGCACCTTTGCAGAGCAACACAAAGAAATAAGCAGTATTGAATGAACTATATTATAAGAGAGGTGCAGTTCCACTGGCAGATTGCAGCTCCAGCCTTTAATCTTCATTAGGGATTCAAAGAGCAGCATCTAAAGCAAGATTCAAGTGGGATGATGAAATTCCTTTTGTTTAATGGATAACAATCAAGTAACATATAATCCCTTATCACAATGGTTCTGCAACTCCTCCGTCCCTTTTACGTGCATAATATATCTTAATGGGTTTTACAGCAATTTAGGCCCCAAGACAAAGCATCTGGCAAAGATTAATTTACAACAGTGCCACTCACAAGGAACACACACCAGCCACAGGGCTGAAATATTGGGTGGCACAGGCATTTAATCTTCCTGCTGTCCACGAGTCCTGTAAATACTCTTCAAAGAGATGAGAATTTCTAGAGAACAAGGAAACCTCCCCAGTGCTCTTACATTTCCTTATGGCATTCCTTCCCTTTTAATTGTTATCTTTTGAACAACAGACTGAGCTCTTTTTTTGCTCATTAATAAGATTACCTCATGTTAATTGAGATATTGCCCATGTCCTTCCTGCAGGATTCCAATGCCACACATAGCAAAACTAAGTGGTCACCACTTAAATAGAATAATCAGGATTATAAATTAAAAGCAAATGTACTGATAAATAACTCACTGAGAAGGTGAAAACAAACAGTTTATAAATTCAGGCATTTCAGAGAGGAAATGTTGAGGGAAATCCTGATTTTAGTGTGTGTTCACAGACAAGGCAAGCAAGGAAATGATGAATGTATGGAAAAATGGGATTAGCGTTTGCTTTTCATTTTCAGGACATGCCAAGATGTGAGACTGAGATACATTTGTTTTAGGAGATCCTTGCTGATCACAGCTATGTTCTGTCAAGTGAAAAACACTCATGCTGTAAAAGCATGTACAAGCAATGCCTCTTACCACAGCATTATTCAGATCCTACTGAGTTTGAAGGATGTCTTTTCAGAAAGACCTGAACCATATTCAGGCACACTGCTAAATTCTATAGGACTACAAATAATTTAGAAACCTTGATGATATCTGCACTAGTCATTCATTTTACCTCACCAGTCCTGGGAGCCTTGTGAATGAATTTTTGCTTGAGCTAAAGCAGATTTTACAGGAGGTGGAATAATTTGCCCTAAGAAAATTGCTGTTGAGAGAAAAGCCACCAAAATATTCAGTTGTTGAAATGGTTAATTGCCTGCCAAGACTATGACTCTTTTTTCCCCCGACAAACATCTCACAGTAACTTTTGAAGCAGCTGATTATCCAGATTTGGGTTCTCATTGGGAAAAGCAGAGACTGATTTGGGGAATTGTTCATATTCTCCTTGCACCTGCAGTCTCCCACTGACAGACAAATTTGCCAACCACTTCACCATTCTCTACGTCTTCTCTGTACTCCCTGAAATTCCTAAAATGCAAAAAATTATGTGAACACTGCCCTGCTCATGGATGCTGGGATGTCTGAGACCTTTTGGTCACTCCCTATAATGGGAGATATTTCTCCCCTGATTATTAAACAGTAGTTTTCAGGTAATTTTGATGACTATTTTGCAGATATTAGCCAACGCTCTACTACTTACATTGCTCTACAAAGACTTGATAGGGGAAAAAAAAAAGGAAATTCAAGCATTGCTTAAAGAATATTAATTTTTCCAAGCAGGTTCCAATGTTGGCCTTGTCTCT
Organism: Xenops minutus; assembly: GCA_035221455.1. Taxonomy (NCBI): domain Eukaryota; kingdom Metazoa; phylum Chordata; class Aves; order Passeriformes; family Furnariidae; genus Xenops; species Xenops minutus. The sequence goes on from JAWWEE010000021.1 coordinate 2,966,338, forward strand.
TGATTGGGAACCACCTTAATCTGAAGAAGCTCATCCAAAAGCAAGAGTGCCAAATGAAAAGATGAGCTCAGGTTTTCCTGCTCCAGGGCCAGGCATGCACAACAAGAAATGTGGTACCCACAGAGTCAATAATTTCAGAGCTGCTTTACCAGGACTGTGTCTCTGATGGGCCAGATGAACCAGAACTTCTCTAACTTCTATCTTGCCTGCAAAGGATTTAGAAAGGTGAAAGTCAAACAAAATTATAATTCTTTGCTGTATTCTGGCCTGGAGAGCTGAGGAATGAAATGGGGATTACAAGGTTTGCCATCCCAGCAGCAGGGAGCAGGAACTGAGACCTCTTTCCTTCTGGACCCTAAACACAACTCTGCTGGGCCAGAGTTTATCATTTTGCATTATTTGCAAGGTGATCACACTAGCAGTGTTTTCATAGTTAATTCAGGTCTGAGGGTGGGTTTTAATATTATTTTTCTAATGGGCTATGTGACCAAGCCATCTCCCCCTTCCTCTGCCCAAAAGATTTATGCTGTGTTGAGCTACATCTGTTTCAGTCCCTTAAACTGCTCCAATCTGAGCACTATTGACATTTTCATTATGTGTGAGTTGACAGTACATGGCTATATTAAGGGATTTCCAGGGATGGGGGAGGGAGGGAAAGAGGGGCTGTGATCTCTCTTTGCAGAGATTTCTACTAGATAATGCTTTTCAGTATGGCAAAATGATAATGCAAAAAGAATTGGGGCATTTTAGTCAGTGTGAGAGGACAAAATCACAGCATCCCTGTGAAATAAGTGCTGGCTGGAGAGCAAGGTACGTGTTATTAATATATATCAGTATCCATATTCCAGAAGGAGATGGCCAAAGACTATAATTAGCTCTGAAGCTAAAGTATGAGCAGCATAATAATAACTATTAGTCTAAAAGGAATGTAATGAATAAAAGCTCAATTCACAAAGGAATACAATGTTAATATTGAAATCTGGACATGGTAAAATGGCAAGTTGTAAAAGAGGAGCATTTAATGGCACTTTGTGTCTGTGCAATTTATTCAGGGTAGATTAAAAAAAAGGGAACAATTATCATTTACAAGAACAAAGAGTGTTTTAAATGTGTTTTGTCAGAGTCTATCAAATTGATCATTGCCTTCAATGCTGTCTCCAGTGTGCACATACACAACCTCTGTGCTGCATAAATACACAGAGATATAAACACATATATATACACCTATATTTATATATAAAATCAGGATTTCCATCTTCCTACACCAGCAAAAAGTAGATAGAGAGAAAAATATTGGAACAGACAGATATCAAACATCACAAGAGCTCTCTCTGGTTGCTCTCCAGATCTGACCTTGAAAGGCAGCTTGCACATGATTGTCAGTGAGTGCCTCCTCCTTCTATTGACCAATTATGTACAAATTTCTATTCAAACCCAAGGCTTGAGAAAATGGGGAGAAAGAGGAAAGCTAATGCAGTGGCTCTGCCCTCTTTAAAAGCTCACTCCTGTTGTGTATGGAGACAAAGAAGTTGGTTAAACTCATCACAAACTAAACAAGACAAAGAGAATCTTCCCTGTGTTCGTATTTGTTCAGTGATCCCAGGTTTGCCAGGAGAAGGCAAGATCAAAGTGTAGGCATTTAACAATCAAAGCTACAATCCCAAAGGGTATTGAGATAATATTGCAATATTTCTAGTTAAAATAGAATTGTTAGACTAGATTTGGTTATTGATTATTGCAATCAGTTGATCCATTCTTTTTAATTTAACAAAAGACTTCCTTGACTTCAGAATTACATTCCTTTCTGCTGAGTTTGCAACTGGAGCAAAAGGGGAGAGACAGACAAAGAGAGAATTAATCAAAACCCCTGAGCTGACAAACTAGTCACATTCCTCTCCTCTGGCTCTATCACCTCTCCTTTGATTTCACCAGTGACTTACTATTCAACACATTAAAACACTCCTGTCCCTACAGTGTGAGCTGCCACGCTCCTGACCTGGCCCACGTGTCTGTTCTTCTTCCTCCACACCCTCCCTTCAACTTTTCCTAGTCCTTTCCCTGCTTCTGCATTAATATTTACACAGCTTTCTCCATAGCATCTGTCATCCTGTCACCTGCACCTAAAATAATCTGCTATTTTTCTCTACCAATTATTCTATCTCACCACATACAAGTATCTCCCTATAAAACATGAAATAAACAAAATAATCTCTTTCATAAATAAATGCTCCTCACCAGTGGTAGCAGTGAACTTCGGTGATTTACATGGCAGCTTGCTAGAAACTTTATGAGCAATTTTCCTCCCCCACCTTACCTCAACTCTGTTTAATATAGACTTTAAAAAGGCACTCAAACATAATTCAGGCAGGAAGATTATAGAATCCTAGAATGGTTTGACTTGGAAGGGACCTTAAAGATCATCCATGGGCAGGGACACCTTCCACTAGACTGGTTTGTCCAACCTGGCCTTGGACAACTCCCAGGGCTGGGGCAGCCCCAGCTTCTCTGGGCACCCTGTGCCAGGGCTGCCCACCCTCCCAGCCAACAATCCCTTCCCAATATCCCAGCCAAACCTCCAAGTTTTAACATGACTGCAAATCCAGAGAGCTTTTCCCAAAGGTTCTGTTATTTTAGTTTAAAACAATTTGAAAACAAGAGTTTCTACCTACTTAATAAAGTCAGTCACTTTAAATCCAGACTAAGATAATTTCAACAACCATCAAAAATGATTTCACTACACTGACCCTACAAAGCAATTTTGTGAAACCTGTGTAAGTGCAGTGGGCAGAACCAGAGGGAACAAGATGAATCATCTATTTCCCATCCAACATTCTGCCAACACGTCAATAATACAGAATGCAAGACAGCACGAACACATCAGCTCTGTTACTGACATCAGAAAAGGGTCCAGAAACTTCAGGTTTTCTCCAGAACTTTCAGCAGTGTTTCAGTTAAGGTTAAATCTCACATGAATAATCCACAGCAACAAAATGAGTTAAAATATGCAGCATATTTAGAGAGTCACTCAAGAGTTCAGGCCTCTTTGACGTGCAAGATTGGCAAGGAGGACCAAAAGTTAACATAGCTGTAGACAAAGCAATTAACATCTCTGTTATGTGCTATTGATCCTGCTGCTCTCTGGTGCCAAACCTCCCAAAAACAGCCCAGAAAGCGCTTGCTAATAATGCAGGATGAAACAGATAACAGCCAAATAATCAATTAAACAGAGCCACGCAACGCCTCCTTTGAGGATCAAGGAGGGGAGATCAGATGAAGGAACTCTGTGAGATGTTTATTTGAAGTCCAAACTGCCAACACTATGCCAGAAACAGGGAAAATGAGGAGGATCCTCTCCTGCTTGAGAGAACCTTGCTCAAGGTGCAGGATTGGATGTGTCCCTTGGCCACAGAGGGCTCTGGTTTTAGTGAGCTGGGAAACTGGGAAAAGGGGTTATACGGGAACAGTGCAGGTCCTTGGCACACACAACTCAAAATCAAAGATATTCTTCCATTGCACTTCACTTCTGGGCTTTTTTTGTGTTGGGACAGCCTGCCTTCTTGCAAAACAGGTGAGAGAATTTTATTCTCTTTAAACTAGAAAAATCAGTCTTTAAACCTTTGTGATCAACACACACACTAAAAAACCCAACTTGCCACAGAACTCTTGTTGGCTGACCATGTGTTTTAATAATCAGGTGCATGAGATTTGGTAAAGAACAGGGATGAAGGCATTCAAATACTTTTTGTTGTCCTTCCCTTTTCTGTTTGATTCCAAAAACGTCTTAAGTCCTTTTTTTTTTTTCCCCATTCAGCTGGGACTGCTAATAGCCATTATCCCATTAATTTAATTTATTCACTAGATAAAGCATTAAGCAGAGATAACAGCAGCCCCACTGGAGATTTTTGGTCAGTAGTCTCTAAAAATCAGAAATCACCTCATTTGAGTATTTTAGAAAGTTCAGGTGAGCTGTAGAACTGTCTTTCTCCACAGAAATACTTAAACCCCCCCATAATTATGAGTAATTTATGAAGTAAACCCAACACACTCAGTATCACACACACTATTGTTTCTATATAAACTTGTTGTGGGAAAAGGCATTTTTTGAGGGGTTGAAATATCACATCTGAGAAGATTCTTTGAATATTAACAATTATTTGAATTTCTGCTGCAAATTCTACCATAGTATAAAACTAAAGTTGCTTTATTTATTGGATTATGGGGCCAGCACCTTCTAACAGATTAAAAAAATCAAGCCTAAAGAATAACACACAAATCTGTTTACTCAGTATATTTCAGTGATATTTTTAATTAATATTATTAATTTCCCCCCACTTTCCCTCAGGCAAATGTAGCACCACCAAAACACTTGTCCTGGCAGGATTTCACCACGTCCCCAGCTGGCTCCTTGGAGAAACATCTGCTGTCTTGCAGAAGGACTGGAAGGGCTGTGCAAGGCCAGGAATGGAAATTGGTGAATGGTGGTGGCAGGGCATGTGGGGCACAGAAAAAGTGTGTCACTGGGGCTCAGGAAGACAAAAATCCTCCAGGAATAGAGGCAAAAAAGGACTGCACTGATGAGTAAGGACATTTAATGAGACAATATTCACCAAGTTTGGCAATTCAGCCTTAGAGAGCAAAGTCTCCATCTGCTTAGGGAGGAAATACCCCTGTTTGTAAACACACTTTGTTAACAAGGTGGAGGACTTGGAAATTAGAGGGAAAAAAAAGATTAATATAAATTAGCCAGGAATAAAGTCAGTCTGAAGTCAGATGACAATCTCTACCCATTATTCAGGAAAGGTTACAGAGCAGAGTCCCAAGAGGAGAAAAATTCTAATTAGTTTTAAAATGGCACTTGAACACTTTATGGAAGGTATTCCATGGCTTGGATATCTCCTACATCACAGAACTGAACCCGTGACCCAGCAGATCCCATTCACTCCTCAGAGTTTCTTCACATTAATGTACATGTCCAATCAAAACCTGACCCTTTCTCGTGCTTTTAATGCCTTAAGTTCAATTTAATGCCAAAATTCATGGGTTTGGGAGCTTAATATATACTTCTAGCATTTTACACACTTTTGTATTAAATTGCTTGAAAGGACCAAACCAAGCAAAATGTGACATTTTGCTGCAGCTCTTGATTTTCCACACATGCTGTTACGGCCCCTTTATCTGAACGTTATTTAATGAGTGTCCCTGAAGGGATTAGCATGTCAATGTGTGTATATTGATTTCCTAATCCAGTCCATCAAAGCTGTTATGATCTGGCGACAGCACAAGAAACAGGAGTTCAAGGTTCTTCACACAGCTCCGACAGTATGTTCTCAAGCCTCTTGATGTGAGAATTAGCTCCCTCCTGAAGTCCAATTAATCTGATGAGACTGTCAACAAAGATGTCATTTCTAGTCACATTTTTGGGGATGTGGACACCTGTCCAAAACACAGAATGAGATCACCAGCTCATTAATATTTTCCAGCAGATGGTAAAAAGCTGCATTTTCCATCATTTTGGGCTGCTCCATGTTTTTGCAGCCAGGCCTCTGAGCTCCTCATGCTGGGAGGGCTGCACACCACAGGCAGCCCCAGAAAGAAGAAAAGCTGGTGGGTGAAAATGGAAAGACTAACATCAGGAGGTTAGAGCAGAAATAGGAAGAGTTTCAGTCTCTTTCCAACATCAGAATAAATAAATATATAGGGGAAAAAAACAGATCAGAACTGGGAGCAGAAGATTAATTAAACAAAGCCTTTTTCCCAGTAAATTTCATCCATTATCACTTTTCCCAGAAAAATTTCAATGAGGAATGTTCCAGTTGCCCAAAGGGCCATGACACCATCCTTTCCTAAGGTCTATGACCAAGACCTCTGCCTGGTCCCACAGCAGCCACACACTTCCCTGACACAGAGTCCTCCAGCTATTCCCTGATTCCAGGATTTGGGATCAGGAGCCACCAACACCACTGTGACAGTCCTTGTGCAGACAAAGCACAAGCTGCTTCTCCTCAGCTGCACTGCTGAGGTCTCAATCCTATTACTGCTCGCCCACAGGAAAGCTGTTTAACAAAACTGGAGGAAAACCAGATTCCAGCAAGTTTCCAGCTGAGCTAAATATGGCAAAAAAAGAACATGCAAGTGCACAGCCTGGTTAGGATTATTGCAAGAATACCCCATAGTGGAGTTTTCTCAGCATCTGGAGAAACTGCTGTCAAATGAACAGAATATTTTTGAAGGCTTTATGGGGAACTCCCCTCTTTTTCCTAACCACAAACCTCTTGCTGCTCAGACATGTCACAGCACAAATTGGCATCCTTCCTATTTTTGATATTGTCTAATTCCCTGGGTCATTAGTTATGTAATCATAATCATTTTTCTGCTGGGCTGATTGGTGTTATCTATCTCATCCCCTTTGCTCATCTCACCTCTTTAGTAGTGTTGGAGCATGGATGGGAACATCCAGGTCCCTCGGGGCACCATCTGGTACTACCCTGTTCCGAGAGGGCTAAATGAATGACATACTGTATGGTGCTTCCTACTCATTAGTTACTGATTCCTTGTGTTGCTGTGGCTTTTAATTCATTCCATTACATATTCTTTTAGCTAATTTGTTCACTTCTATCTCCTTTCCTTTGTACCCATATCTAAAGGCTTCACAAGGTGGGGGGAAAAGCCCAGTGGGGAAGAAACGATGCGCTGGAGGGAGGATGGATCAGGAGTGATGTCATGAACACGGGAACAAAGGAGATGGTAGGAGATCGGCATTTAAACTGTACACAGAACACAGAAAATACTCCTAGGCATCACAAAATAACGGGGAAAGAATATACAAGCCTATTTATACACGTTTATATGAGTCACCTGCCCGTGGGTAAGAGATCAAGTTACACAGCCCATCAACACCACCAGGCGAATCTTTTATATGTAAATAACACCAAGTCTAAGAGCTATCGCCTCCTTTCCCAAAAGGATTAAAACCAGCCTGTGCTGATGCAGAAACAATTAGGAGATGCCTTCTGAAGTTGTGATTAACTCGTGTTCCAGCCATCCCCTCCCCGAGCTGCTGTGGATAAAGGGAGCCCAACATTTGCATTTCTCGCTGCTTTCTGCTCATCTCCGTCAAACAGATTGCTTTTTTTTTTATTGTACTACGTAGCACCATAAATGTAGATGGCCTTTTAAAGCCAAATATCACTCTTGCTAAGTAATTGTCAATTAAATTCAGTACTAATTATTCTTAATAGCCCAATCTCATCCACTGTTTTCCATGTGTCTTATTTTTTGCACGGATCTAATGTCAGAGCAGATGAATTTCAGTTTGGAGGTTTACTTAAACCCTGTGTTTAATGAAATCATTGTATTGTTGGGTGAATGTGTAAATCTCTGAAATAAAACTGCAAGAATGAATTACAGACCCCCAGCCAGCACAGGCCATTGGCACATTCAGCTCTTGTAAGCTAACAGCAAATCATGTGATAACAAATATGCAGTAACTTAATAATCAGTGCAGGCTGTAATTGTATTGACAGCCAAAGCTTTACGTTTTTAGGGCTTAATATTAGAAGACATGCTTTCCAATTCCTATTAAGACAGAAAAAAAGCCAAGAACTCCATTTCTACCCTAATTTCCAGCCTCCACCGTGGGACAACATGCCTGGAAGGATGGAGAAGTGATGCAGGGTGCCCTATCATCATGTGCCATGGCCCACCAGCACAGCAGGACCCAGGGCTCGGGGTTACCCATGAATGGCTGGAGCAGAAAATCCCCCTGAGCATCCCTCCATCATTTCCAGAGGGTTAAATGGTCCCTCTCTGCTCTGTCCCCAGGGCCAGGGTGCTCCACTGGCAGGAACAGCCTGCACAGGCTGCAAAGCCCCTCTGAGAGCAGAGGGAAATGAAGCCTCAGGTGTTTCCCCCCTTGCTGTGGAATCTGGTGAAGCTCAGGGGCTGTTTCTAATGGGTTGGTTTAGCCTGGCCTCTAGGATGGATGTGCTGGCATTCCTCTCTAGCCTTTTCCACGCCCTGCTGCCAATCCTTATGTAAAGGACTCAGTTCTCAGCAGACTTCAAGCTCTGCCTGAGCAGTTTCGTGCTCACAAATAGCTGGTGCCTCATTAGGCAAGAGGCAGCAAGAGGTGCAAAGGGAAAAACAAAGGCAAGAGCTCAGCTCTGCTCCCAGTCCTGCCCAGCTGCTGAGCTGGGTTTTGCTGGGATGGGGTAACTGCTCCTCTTGGGCTGCAAATTGCATTTTTAAAAATTCCCTTATACCTTTTCCAGTTGTTGCATCACAGAGTGACCTCGTGCACAAACAGGGGGTCAAAGATACCCCCAATCAATCTGTCACTTCCTCAGTGCAATGAAAGGAGACATTAAGCAGCGTTACAGATCCATGAAATCCGAGGGAATAGTGTCAGCCCCCTGGAATGGGGGTTGTATTTTCCACAGAGCACTCTTGTACCAAAGAGCAAAACAGAACATAGGATAAAATTCATAACAAACAAATTTAAAAGGGTCCTCAGTTCCGACCCTGTAACAGGCATTCTTCAGATGCCTTGCAGCCATTCATTCTCCCTTATATCCATTTGAATGTTCCCCCTTGGCCTTTTGTTTTCATTTTAGCTTTCTAAGCCTCTGTGCCATTCCCCAAGCTCTTTCCCCTGTCCCTTCCCTTCTCACTCTGCCTCTGCAAGACCCTTTCTCCTGTATGATTACTCTCCCTTTTTGGCAGCGTGCTCTGTGCTCAATTCTATTTTCCTTCTCAAACCTTTTTTATTTTTCCCCCCTGGACCGATTCCCCTTTTTCATTAAGCCAGACTTTTTTATTTTTTTCTCCCCCCACCCTTAAAAAGAGCATTTTATCCTGGCCAAACGGAGGGCCTTGCCATGTTCTCATTTCCAAATGTCAGAGCAGCAGGGCTGAGCTCCTGCTCGGGCTCTGGGAGCTGCTGGCACAGAACAAAGGCATCGCAGAGCCTCGCACACCACGCTGTTGTTTCCCCTCATTCCTCCTCCACTAACAGCTTGCAATGACATTTTAGCAAAAGTCACGCTCTTTACAGCTCCCCCCTCTGCTTCCAGCAGCAATTCAGAGTCCAGTCAGGACAAGCCATGAAAGACTGACCCAAGCAACATAAAAGGAGACAGAGCCCCTCATTCCTAGCTGGCCTTCTTTATTTTAGTCCACCCCAATATTTAAGACTTTCCCCCCCCCCCTTCATCAAGTGTTCAGTTGTCATTTGTAATCTTTAGTTCAGCACATGGACTTCAACAGGGCTCAGCATGCATAGGGAGGTGTCTCTGTGTGGACCCAAAAAGGGGCAAAAATAAGTTTGGTATCAACAGGACCAAATATCTAAATATACATTTCTGGCATAAGTGGTATAAAAAAGCATATTCAGCAAAAGGTTGTGCAAAGAAATCCATGATTTAATGTGTAAGACACTGAGGCCTCATTGCCAGACCCCTCCTCAACACCAACCTCCAAACCTCATGGCCAGCTCCAGCACCTTTAGACTCATGAACCTAAAGAGTTCTTGGTGGCACTGCCCCTTTGGCCTATTTGTGTATGTATTTAGATTTATGCATATAGAAAATAACATGAAAATAGGAAATTAAACCTCACATAATGGGTAGATGGTTGGAAGAGTCTCTGCAGAACTCAGTGTTTGTTTTCCCTCAGTGCCTGTGGAAAGGAGCTCAATAAGCAGATTCCCTGCCAAAAGGCAAAGGCACTGAGGGATGGTGGAGGGACAGCCCATCTCCTGCCTCCGTGTGACACTGAGGGACAGCCCAGTGTCACCACTGCGGGTCACCCGAGGCCACTGCACAGGGACAAAGGGTCCTTGGGCACCCACAGCCCCTGGCACCGGCTCTATAGAGATATCAGGAGCTGTCAGGAAGTCCTTGACTGAGGCAGGAGAATCTCCCAGCCCTGCTCCGACAGGGGATTAAGTCAGTGGAAAAAGCTTCCCACTGGCATCTTGGTTAGCCCATAAAAACAAACACCCCCCCCTAAAATGCCAGGAGAATTACATAACTTTTACTTCCTTCAAAAAGGGTTTCAGCAGCACCAGTGCACTTTGGGGGCTAGGGAAAACCTCACTTGGCCTCAGCAATTCCTCTGGTTTTCCTTTTAAAAACCCAAACAGGTGAGAATCCCAGGATGGTTTGGGTTGGAAGAGACCTTAAAGTAGTCCCAATCCCCTGCCATGGGTGGGGACACCTCCCACCAGACCAGGATGCTCCAAGCCCTATCCAATAACTGAACAGCAGATTCACAGAGCAAAGGTTGGTCAAACCAGGTAAATCAAGCACTGGAAGGGTGGTGTTGGAAGAGATGCTGTTCTACAACAACAGGAGCATCCCAAGCTGCCTCTGACTCCCCTCCACCAGCCGTATTTAATCTAATTTATATTCAGACAATACCAAAAAACAGAGTCTGTTTGGTTTAGACTGCCAGAATAAACCTCTGTCCTTCCTCCAAAGCCCTTTACAAGTTCTTACAAGGCAGAGCTTAGCAGAGAGAAAAGAGTGAAATGAAGCAGGTGGGCAATTTTCCCAACTCTGAATGCAGAAACCAGGCAGGAAGGAGGAGTTTGTGTCTCCAGCACAGGCAGGTTCTCCCTGGGGAAGAGCCAAACCTGCTGCCAGCTCTGCTCTGCTCAGAAGATAAAAGTGGTTTCCAGCAGGAAGAAAAGAATTTTACTGGGGGCTTTGAGTACAAATTAGAGTTTCTGGGTTAAAAACTATTAGTTTGGCGGTTCCACCACAAGGTTTGTCAGTCCACAGAAAAAAATACACTCCTAAATTTGTAGCTGAGTGGACAGACAGCAACTGGTTCAGCTGCACTTCAGGAGATGTGGTGTGGGATACCTGTGCAGCTGCAGCTCCCTAGGGAAGCCATTCCTTCCAGCTGCTCCAGGGACAGAATGCATTTATTCCATTCCTCATTTCATTGAATCCTTCAGGTTGGAGAAGCCCTCTAAGACCATCAAGTCCAACCACAAACCCAGCACTGCCACACCCACCACTAAATCACGTCCCCAAGTGCCACAGCTACATGTCTTTTTTTGAACAGTTCCAGGGATTGTGATTCCACAACTTCCCTGGGCAGCCTGAATATTTCTACATAAACCTGCACCAGGAAGGCTGCTCTGTATGCAGAGCAAGAGGTAGAATGTTCAGTAACCCCTAAAAACTAACAGCCAAATAAAAAAATGAGAAGTTCTGTGTAAAATCTGAAACTGCTCCAAAAAGACAAGTTGGTCCCAGTTTAACAGGAATTAAAAGGTTGTGCATACAATAACTTTCTGCTAGGCATTCAAGTGAATGTTTTGATTGCTTTAGTTTATAAAATGGCACAACAGTCAACAGTGGTTTAAATGACCATAATTAAATGTTGTAAGTATGAAGGAGCTGAAATGATTTATCAGCCAAAAGCTACTAAGTGCTTGATCACTTCAGCACATCATTAATCTGCCTTCCAGGAATGTGCTTGGCACTTATATAGTCAATTATATACATTTTAAGTGACTGGAAATCAGTATATATACACAAGATCAGATCAATACAGGGCATAACTCAGTTTATATATTCCATCAGATATTAAGTGGAGGTTTAAGACAACAATTTTCGTTTTATTAAGGCAAATTAATAAATAATGTAGCACACATACAGCCCAGAGAATGACCAATCTGAAAAAGAAAACACTTTCTATTGGCAGCTGCCAAGTTCTCTCGACATTTAGTGCTTGAAAATGTTGGGAGACAAGCTGGGCTTGGCTTAAATTCTGCTGTACTTCCTGAGCACGTTGGGTTGGATTCCTGCTGCCTTGCTGCTTTGTGGCATCTCCTTTGCCTTTTTTTTTTGGCTGGAGGTTTTGCCAGGGAGCCTACAGATGTCTACTAGAGCCAAAGTGTCTTTTGGTAAAAATACAGTCCTAAAAATACACTCCTACACTTGGAGAATGTCAAAACCACCCCAAGTGTTAAGCACATGGAAGCACATCCCCAAGAAACAGCAGCCTGCAGGCTAAATTAAGAAGGAAAATAAGTATGACTTCACTAGTTTTGACTTTTTCCTGTAAAAACTGCTTGTTTTACAGGCTCTCTTGGATGATCTGTGCTTTCCAAGAGGCTTTGTCTTGTCAGCTCCTCTCTCTCAGCTAAGAAAAACATTACAGAAAGTTGGGCACATGCAGATCTAGGACTTCCAAATCTCTTTTATCCTTTTAAATCCCACATGCCTGGTGGCTTTATAACAGCTCAGATGGTGAGAAGCCAGCAGATGTTTGGGTACTTTATTGGAATAAACAGTTCAGGGAGGAATCAGACCAAGTGGCTGAGCTCCTCTCCATGAAATCACCTAATTACCTTTCCAATGTTGTCTTGGACAAGAACTCCTCCCTCAGCCTGGGGTCTTTAATTTACCATTTCAGAGGACAGGAGTCCTTAATTTGCAAACTCTGGCCATGTAACAAGGTCATTTATCTTCATTTGAACCTCTTCACTCTTTTGCTTGGAATAGCAAATAACTTCTCAGCTCAAAGCACTGGCCTGAGTCAGCCTGAGATCTTCCCACTCGTGTAGCTCAAACATTCCTGGTGTCCTCACAAGGGATTCTCTTCCTTCCCAGCCTTCCTGCAAAGCCTCCTCTTTAAGATGTCTCTGTCTTTTTTACTGGCAAAGCTTACCCTTCTTTCATGACCTTCTGAGCTGCCCCACAGGGACCAGGAGCTGTTCTCCAAAGAGCTGCTCAGCCAGAGACCATTTTCTCCCTCTTCTCCTTCAACAAATTTCCAACAGAAAAATCCAGCCAAGACCAAATAGTGAAAATTAGATCATGAGGGGTTTTTGGGGCAATCTGGAATGACTTGGTTCATCTTTCTGCTACTGCTCATAGGAAAATACACAGGTCTCATCACACCCTTGAAGGCAGTGCCTTCTCCTAATCCTGCTTGGTTCATTCCCTTCCACTTGCAAGCAAGAAACTGCTCTAGTACAAGCAATGCAGACACCCCAACCTCATCAGAGTGCTTTGTGTCTCATTAACAAACACAACTACCCCCACAAAGAGCATTTGAAGTAAGCCAGTAGGAAAACCCAGCCACTAGTAAAATAAAATGTGAATATCAGTGATACTTGCCCATGTCATTTGCGTACAAATTCTAGTAATATATTAGTTATATATATTTTTAAACACTCAGTTTCAAGAAAATCATCACTATTCTTCAGTGCCTGGTGAGAGCTGCCTTTTGACTCCTGGCAAAGAACATAAATTATTACCTGTTTAGTATTCTGGGTTTGCTTTAGCAAAATGAGCAGCCAACCTCTCAGAGGGCCAAAATTCAAACAGAAACCCAATTCATGCCCAAGAGACCAGCCTTACTTTCCAGCTTGAAAACTTGGATGGGGACAGACTGTCACCAGGGCTTGTGCCAGCCAAGGGGGTGATGGCTGGACAAAGCAGAGCAAACATCCTCGCTGGGAGCAGGGAGGGCGTGTTTGCTGGGGCACACTGAAACCTGCCTGACAGCATCTACAAAGGGGCCTTCTGTGAAAGCACCCAGCTTCCTATGTCCTTCCCAAAATAGACTCTCAATTCCCTGTGCCAAAGGCTGCTTTACTGGCAGTCCTGGAATGGCCAGTACGGAAATTGGTGCTCAAGCAGGAAAACCCCAGGAGAAAACGTCAGGAGAGGGGGATGTTGTACCACCAGAATCAGGGAGTGTTCCTCCTTTGGGGCAACACACCCCCCAGCCCAGCCTAACTTTGATCCTACCGTGTTTTCATACAAGTTGTTTCATAAATGCTGATTTCTGTAGTGGAAGGATTTCACTGTCCTGCACACAAGATGTAACGCAAGGAGCCTTTGCAATATTTTAACATTCCCATTTTGGGCTATTTCTAGCAAACAACTGGAGGCTCTGGTAGTCATGGAGACCTGAGCCCTGGCTGGAAGTTCCTGCTCTTAACTAGTTGTTAGCAAGTGCCAGAGGGTGGCCAGATGCAGGAGCCTCTCTGAAACTTAACCCTGCCATGCTGTGCCTTCTTCAAACAGCTGAGGAAAAGACATTAAGAAGCAGATGAGCTCAAAGGTTGCTCCCAAGGGGATATGATTGCTCTTCACCATCACTTTGTCAGTGGGATTTCTCACTCACTCACTCCAGTGCTGCTCTGAACCAGCAACACACACAGAAACACACGGTCACTGTCCCTGCACTGACACGGCTCATCCTCCAGAAGACAATTCTCCAGCTTGCTATTGACAAAAATCTCACCATCACACCACTAAAAGGAATGTCTATTGTAAAAGTACTACTTTTACACTGGTGTAGTGGCCTCAAAGCCCATCCATTCCCACCCCTGCCATGGGCAGGGACACCTTCCACCAGCCCAGGGTGCTCCAAGCCCTGTCCAACATGAGCACTGCCACTGTCCTACTCCAAAAGCAGAGATCAAAGTAGCAAAACCAAACACCAACAACCAAAAAAACCCCCCCAAAACAGAAATGAGTAACAAAAACATGGTTATGGGAGGAATTAGAAAATATGGGTAAATCACTGTGGATGAGGCAACAGGAAAGGGTGGAGCAAAAATACCAGATTAAACCACTGTTACTGAAATAAGTAATTGCAAAAATTTTTAGTTTCCACAAATGCTTTTTCTGATTCTTGTTTTGAAAGTGGAAAAACTGGAGGGTGGGGAATCAGGCAATTCAGAAAAAAGAGAGTTAGAAAAGCTGACTTGGAATCTAAAATAATCCATTTAGTTTGTACTTAAAAATCACTTTTAATGGGAATAAAACGTAAAATACATAATACATTAGTTGTAGCATTTAATTACCCACCTTAATTAACTTGAATAATTAAATAATCCAGTTTCCATTTAAATCCAGCACTTTGAGTGCTGAAATACGTAACACAATTAAAGAGAAAGGCTGTTTGAATCTCAGAGCTGGAAAAATTAATCCTGAAACCTGCTCTAGTAGCTGCTGCGACTGCAATTCAAATGTATTGATTAATTAGATTTCTGTGCAGGGAAATTAGGAATTTCCACATCGTGCCAGGATGCACAAAAAAATGGGAAGAAGTTGTCTTCTTCATTTGCCTGATCTTTATCAGGAGATGTCACTCTGAGCTAGGGCACTGCTGCTATCACTGCAGTCACCCTGGAATTTGTGGCTGGTTAAGACATAATGAGAGGATTACAGCAATTGCAAATATTCCTTTAAATTACCCACCAGTACTCAGCTGAAAGTGGAGCCTTGGAGCCTGCAGACCTACACCCAGTTCTTGTGATCTCCTTAAGGCACCACAGTCAAAAATTTCTGATTATTGAAGGCATTAAACACTCAGGTTGTATTTAAAGCAGCAGGACAGCTGAGTTTCCAGCAGCAATTAGTAAATCCATCTAACACTCTGTTTATCTGTCAATACTTTAAATGGGAAGATCTTTTGGGTGACTATATTTTGGGAATCTACCTTGTCCAGGCTCCATGAGCTCCCACCGCTCTGCCCAAAGTTGCCAAATTGCATCATCGGGTAATTCCTGATGTAACAAGTGCTGTGAGCAAAGCCCCAACCTATAATTTTATCAGGAGAAGTCAAATGTGAAAGTTTTCTCCCTGGCTGAGATCCCTAGGAAAGCTAAAGAAAACATCATCAGTGTATTATGACATTAATTTTCTGCCTTGTTATTTTTAACAGCTACAGCCCACAAAGAAAAAACAGGCACAAATGCTTAAATAAAATTTTTCCATAAGGCATTTTCCCAATTCAATGTCCTTGGCCTCCTTTATTTATTATTAGCAGCAGCAGGTTGGAAAATCAGCTTTGGACAAAGTGTAAGTGGAGAGTTGAGCATTGCTGGATGCCACAAAAGAGGGAAATCTCTTTTTGGTGTTACAGAACACGGGGGAAAGGCACAATCCAAATTCTCCAGAATTTTCAAGTTGAAAATATAGGACCTCTCTGATATGGAGACACACCAAGGGATGCAAGTTTGGGGACAAACCCTCAAATTAATTCTTTTTTTTCTCCTTACTTTCCCACCTTCAGCCTCTTCTGGAAGCCTTTCTCAGGACAGCCCCAAGTGTCTGAATTAGTCTCCCCCATCCACCACTGTTGCAAAGAGAAATCTCTTACAAAACTAAGCCCCCCCTGCAAGCCCTGCAGTGCAGCCCTGGCCACTTCAGATGTTTGCCTTTCATTTCTCATTATCTTCAGTTAAAAGTCATAGCAAAGCTCAGCCACAGAAATGTGGGTTTAAAAGGAAGAGACTTTCCCTGCCAGCTCCCCACCCGAGCTCTTTACCTTTGTGTTCTCATCGCTTCTGTCCTTTGCTGAGTGTGTTTGATGTTCATACAATACCTACAAACCCAGCACAGAATGGCTTTGCTCTCAGAAATAATACAAAATGACTAGGCACTTGGAATTGTTTTTTCTCCCTGACCTCTTGCTCTCTTCCTGAACAACATGACACATCCTCCATCAGTATAAAGTGACCTCACTTGCCTAAATTCATCACACCACTGGCATTTCCAAGCTGTAACCACAGGATTTGGGATCTGAAGAGGGCCCACTGTTCTGTTCATTCTTGTTGAGCAAGTTTGTGGTTCATGAACTTACAGTTCCAACATCTCTTGTACATTCACCCATCTGTGATGTCTCAGCTGTACAGAACATCAAAGCTTTGTGGGTTTAGGAGGGCACAGGATGAAGCAGCAATTTAATAGAAGTTTGAGCTCTAACTCAAATCTAGAATGCTTTAGAGCATTTAAGGACATAAAATGTTCTATGTTATTAACATGATTCAATATAAATGAGCTTCCAGCTCCCCTTTCTTTCCTGAAAACAGAAACCACATGATTTTTTTAGCTACAGTTGAAACAAAAGCAAAAGGAATAACATGGGAAGGAAAGCAGCAATATTCATTTCTGAGGTCAGGGCACATTTTTTTGTCCTTTCTAAAGATTGCACAGAATATCTGTTCTTTCAGAATTCACTTGCCTAAAAAATGTACTTCTCTTAAAACAGGCTTCCTATGAAAAATCTTTAGATTACATTTTGGTGATGGTCAAATGATGGGCTTTCAACAAAAGGAGAAAAAGCCCCCAATAAGTACAGAAAATGTTGGTTTTACCACTTCAGCTTTGCTTCAAAGCACTGTGGCTCAACCAGCCATCCCTGTAAGGATCCTAAGCCAAGTTCAGAGGCAGGTGTAGAGATTTGCTGTGCCTGGCTTTAGGTCTTGGCAGGAACAGGCAGGACAATTTCACAGCCTTCTATCTGCTAAGAACATTATGGTTTCTGAAGATACAGGCAGAAGGACCACTTGGATCACACTGACCAAGGAGGATGGCAGAGGATGCCAGGACAGTGTCTCTCACCAGAAAAGCCTCTGGTGGAAACAGAGGGGTTTAATTTAAACGACACAGCTCACCACTAAGCTTATGGCACATGGAAATGGAGATAAGAGAAGCTCCAAATGCTTTGGTTTCGATTTCTTAGCTGAAAAATAAATGTGGACTTATGAGAAACATGAAAGTGGACTTGCTTGGAGCCCAGCTCAGTGTGGAGAGCTGTGAGGACAGCAGGGCTCAGGACAAGGCTCTACCTCAGCCTGCATTCACAATAAATAATTTACCTGCAAAGGCTCCACAAGATTAAGTTATTCATCCAAACAATTTATTGATTAATCTGGGCAGAGTCCTGCTGCAGTAGTTGTGGCAGCTGCCTCAGCAGTGTGATGCTACAGGGTCCTACAGGTGCCCTTATCCTGTCCTTTATTCACCTCTCCTGGATTTCCTGAGAGCTCGAGGTATCAGGCAGCAAAATTCCTCCCTGACCCAAAAACCTTCCTGAAAATGAACCACAGCTCCAGCCCCCCCCCCAGAAATCCAAGCTTTGGTCCCATCGTGGTTGGGTTCAACGACATTGGAGGTCTGTTCCAACCTCATCAATTGTGTGATCCCATGATTTTTGAGTTCAGAGGGAAACAGCAGGGTGTACAGCAGGTGTTTGCACGTGGATTTGGCACTTGTTATCCCCAGGGGTTTTGTTTAACTGGGTATGTGTGCAGGAGCTGGCATTGGGAGCAGCTCTCTGTGGCACAGAGCGCTCAAGCTGCTTCTCCCATCTCATCTTTCACATTCCCAATGCTAAAAACACATGAAAACCCCCTTTTCCCCAACATTTTTCTGCTCGGAGAGTGTTCTCGGAGCTGCTTCCTGCCAGGTGTGTTTGCACAGCATCCCCACGCAAGGATGGTCCCGTCTCCCGTGGGACATCCCGAAATACCTGTTTATGGCAATTAAAACTTCCTCCGCTCCCCAAAGGGCCGCGCTACAGCACCGTTCCTACACGACATTTATTTTACATTTCTGCTGAGAGTTATTTAGCGGCAATAAATAATTGTGACCCGAGAAACCCTCGCGTTTAATCTCGCGTCGCCTTTCACTGCGGAGAAGTGTTGCCTTTCTTGCGCTCCGCAAGGGATGGCAAGGAGCGAAATGCGATTGCTGGGTGCCCTCTCGTGATGCCAGGAGGGAACAGCTCCGGCTCACTCCCTGCCCAGGAGCAGGCAAACACATTGGTTTCTAATAAGACCCCCGATTTTTCATAGATTTTTGTCTTCTGTGTGCATGTCATCCCTGTATTTACCAAGAATTTCCATTTATGCTATTTAGAAGAAGCTCACTAGAGTCTCTTCAGCAGCACAAATGGAGCTGAAGGCAGAGTTTTCCTCTAGTTTTATTAGACTTGGGAAATCAAACATGTTATATTTTACCTTTACCATCCCTTGGTTTACCACTCTGTCCTTCTGAGCTTGGCAAACAGATATTAAATCTTTCCTCTAACTATTCCCACAGTAGCATCCAGAGGTCCCATTGCACTAAACAGCACAATAGGAACCCCCCAACACATCTGGATGTGAATTTCTAACAGAAGGGAAGCAGGTAAATTAAACAAACACACAGAAATAAGATAGAAGCTGGAAATAGGAGCGTGTTTTGTGTAGCAGATGTTGTGAGCACAGATGTGGTGACCCCTGGGCTGGATTCAGTGCACCCTTTGGCCAGTTCCCCTGGGTTTGCTGGGGCTGCAGCTGCTCCTGTTCCCTATCCTGTTCCCCCTGACAACAGCACTCCTGGGCTGGCTTAGGCTCTTTAGGGTTACACTTTGGGTTAGGATTAGGAAAACTGCACATCCTTCATTGCTGCCCCTATTTCAAATTGAAGAATCCATCAACATATTTCAAGTTATTCTCTCTTCCCACCACCACTTCTATTCCCCTTATTCTGGAGCAGCATATTCTATAATTATGGCAGCTGTATGTGACTGATTTCAGTACTATTGACTTCAGGACTGAAATTCCCAGGTTTCCTTATGGCTGAGTCAGTCAGATGACTGTGTGACTTAATTTGATTATCACCAAGCTCTAACACTTGCAAATCCAGCACTGAAGGACAGACATTTCTGGTTCTACACCCACATATTTGAGTTATTTCTAGAGCCCCCATTGCTTTAATGGCAATATTAGTCTGCCCACACCTGAGGAACCTGCAGAGGCTGCCAGGGAGTTTTCTGGGGGTGAGGAGTGGCATTTTTGATTCTATTTCAATCCACTTTTTGGATCAATGGTAATTTCCCTGCTTTCCTGAAGCCACAAAAACTTCAATACTGTAATAAAGGTGCAGGAGGAAAGAAAAAGAAAAAAAAAGAAAAAAAGGGATTTTTCTCTCCAAAACTCTTATTCCACTTCACTCACTGAAGCACCAAACTATTTGCTACCCCTGGGCCTGACAGGATGCTCCCTGGGATTTGCAGGGCTTGCTTGGCATCTAATTCCCAATAAAGCCAAGAACAAACCCCTTCATTTCCAGACCCAAAGAGTCTCTCCTTGCCCAGGACTGAGGGATTTACACTGCAGATGTTTCTTCTCCCTGGAATGAGCCCAGAGTGTCATTGCCCCAGCCAGCCCAAGGAATTGCTGGCCCTGCAGCAGCAGCACCAAACACCTCTGAGTCAGCACCAAGTGACAGCAAAAACTGCCCCCAGCTCTAAACCACCACTGCATTAGAGGGATGGTAAATTTAAAGAGTTTGCTTTGCTTATGACAAAGAAATGCTTGAATGACTCATTTTTAAAAATATTTGTAAGTAGCTATTTATAACCTCTTGCACTTTGTCACTAGCATTTCTACATGTGAGATAGTGGTAATGATCTTTCTTACAGTCTATATTTGCTTTCCAAAGAAGATTATTTCCTTTTTGCTGAAACACTAACAGAAAAGGTCTTTTAACAAAAAATAGCATTTTCTAGAGTGAAAGGCATAACAATTGTGTCAGTCTTTGAAGAGCCCTTCCTGTCCCTGCTCAGCAAAAGTAGAACTTGGATAGCAAGTTCTGTAGTGAGGAGTAATTTACAGATTGTCTTCTGACTTTGGTTTGTTTCTTTTCTTTCAGCACTAAGCAGAGCTGGTAACAAGTCAAAAGGGTCTTGTTTATTATCCTGATTATTTATTTAAGTTAATTACAGTTACATATTATACCTGTTCTGCACTGTCATTGATTGCTGCTTAATTCAGCCTGACCTTCACCCTTCAACCAAACATTCACTATATTAAATTAAAATACTTATTTTCTGGTTTTCTCTGGTTCTCTAAAGTTACTGTGAAAAAAATTATGAAAAAATCATATTTATTTTCTGCAGAGATGCTGGCTTGGTTGAAGAATATTAATGTAGCTATATATGTATAAATAAACATACAACATATATAAAATGTACAACTAAAGCTCCCAGTGAATGCTGCCCCAGCTGGCTACACTTCACACAGTAATCACCTGCCAAATAAAGCTGCAGCTGAATAATTCACTAGGTGTGAGGGCTCATTGCAAATCCAATCTGATAAAAAGCCCAGCCCAAACCCAAGAAAAGAAAAGATGAGCTGGTAAAATGATTTTTGAAAAGTGCAGCACACTTGGACTGACCCGTATTTTGCTGCTTTTCTCGGGTATTTCCTCAATAATCTGGGACTATTTGAGGATTGCTGCCATCATCAAGGCTCTCTCAGGGAGGGAAAAGACTTGCTGGGTTTTCTGGCACCAATTGTAATTCTAGAGAGGGGACAGACAAGAGGAGAATTGGGCTTAGGAAGCAACAGCCAGACAGAGGCTGAAGACAAGGGATTTGCCAGCGGGTGGCTCATTTTAAACCCATTAAAGGTAATGGAAATACCCTCAGTATTTAAAGTGAACTGTGGATTTAAGCCTTAATATGACATATATACCCAGAACAAGTGACACTTGGAGGATGTGCTTATAACTCACAGAAATGTTTGGAAGACAAATTCTGTCAAGTTCTGTAACAAGAAGGTTGCTTTCTGTGTCTAATTTTCGTCATCTCATTACACAAACTAATCTGGCTTGTAGTGCATTTACTTAAGGAATAAATAAGGAAAAATGATTGGCATTAAAGGCAAACTTCCAGCACCAAGGCCCTTTTTCTTCCATGAAAAATTAAGCAAAATATGTTCCAGTAACAGGACTAAAATACTAATTTTGTGGGTTTCTTCCAAATATGTCTACAGTCTATAAATGAGTGAAACTTGAACTTTGGGCTCAGTCAGAACCGAGAGAGGTGAAAAGAAAACCCAATAAACAAACCCAAAATTAAGCTACCAAATTTCAATTATTCTTCTGGAATTTTGTACAGCTGCATTCCTGAAATTTGGGTGTTGATGGACAGACTTATCTTAGGGAAATGTATTTTTAAGGTAAAGTCCAAAATACAGCAACATGTGAGAAAGTTTGACTACTTATCCAAAGCAATAAAGAGCCTTCCAACTGTGAGTTTTACACATATTACGTGTTTCACCTTTTTATTATATTTTCTCATCTCAGCTGGTATTTTGACAACCCCTTTGAACAAGAGAACCCCAAACACAGCGAGTTTTGAGAAGAAATTCCCTCCTGTAGACCCATGAACACTGCAGAGGACCAGCAAAACCTCTGTTTGGATGGAGATGAAGGAAAAGTGGGCTGGAGAAGCAAGAAGAGAGCAAAAAAATTCCTGTTCCTCCATAGCCCAGAAATTCAGGCTGAAAATTGCCTGTTCAAGATCCTGCCTTGGAGATGATGGCAGAGCCTTTCCAATTACTGGGATTGCAGAGAGCCAGTGAGAAATTACCCTGTGCCATTACAGGACTGCTCCTTGGAAAGGCAAAAATAACCAATTGTAAAAGGAAAGCCACACTGATGTTCTTGCCATCGTTATTACAGTCCTTGTTATTTATCCAAAGACAGATTGGAGCAATTACTGAGAACAGCCATTCTACAGAGTGGGTTCCACTCATATGTGATTACACCCCCAAAATAAAGTGGCTCTGTGCTAGTCAGGAAGTTAAATCTGGAATAATGCACTGAATCTATCAGTAAGGAGCAATAATCAGACCAGATTTTACTCCATTCAAAGTATTCCATCCCCATAATTTAAATTAAGCTGAAATAGAATAAACCACTAATTCTGAGAGGACTGTTGTTTTTACATGTCACTGCTCAACACTTTATTGGAATGCATGTTTTCTGCAGTTGCTACTTGTAGCTCGATAAATTATTAGTAAAACTTAAAGACACCAGAGATGTGATGTAAATCTAATCTTCAGTCTGGATATAGTGGATCTCATGAAGAATAACTCAGTTCTTCATGTATCTCCTCTAATGAGCCCAGACAGCAAAAGCAGAATGAATACGCCAGAGGTTAGTTCCTTATTGAGCTTTTAAAAATTAAATATTCAAGGCTTTAAACCAAACTGACCAAAATTAACCTCCTTTTAGGAAACTGCACCAAAAAAAGGAGATTACTTTGGAAGCTATAAACCAAAGCTCTTTTTTACATAAATCACACTAAAAATGCACATATTTTTCCTACTCTCCACCTCAAGAGCATGGTCACAAAACACATGAATATTTTAGCTGACTAATTAAGGAGCTGGATACCAAAATGTTGCAAAGCCTCATCCCTGGGAGTGTCCAAGGCCAGGCTGGACAGGGCTTGGAGCATCCTGGGCTGGTGGAAGGTGTCCCTGCCCATGGCAGGGGTGGCACTGGGTGGGCTTTAAGGTCCTCTAAACCCAAACCATTCTATGATTCCATGATCTGATCATTATTAAACTGGGAATTAAAACCCCACAAACAAAGAAAACTCTGCAGAAGCCTCACTGTGCTCGTAATCACACCAGGGAGATTTTAATCCTCTCACCCAAAGCTTAAATAGGTACAACTTTTTCCACTGGTACAATTGTATCTCTATCCCAGACACATCAAGATTAATATAGAAATTTTACTGGAAATCAAGGTTTAAAATCCCTTAGTAAGCATTTATTCTGAGGTTGTTGTGAGGGGAAGGCAGCTCAAGAATTCCCATCACATCTCCACTATAACCAAACACATATCAGAGCAGCAGAGAAATTATTAATAAGGTATTTAAATGTTCATTGGGTTTTGGGCTGGAAAGGAACAGTACATTATCAAAAACGCTTCCAGGAACCCTTTCTATGTTCACAACACAATGCTGAGTATGTGAGCAGGAAATTAAGCATAACATACTTAGCAGTAGAGGTAGATCTGAAGCACACGTGATGGAGATGGAAGTTCAGATTCAAACAGCTTGGCAGCATTAAAACAAACACAATTATTGGGACGCAGAGCAGTGGCATCAAAGAAAATAAAAAGGTGTATAAACAGGTGGTTCGAGACAATATGCAGTTATTACTCCATAATAAAAATGCTGCTGCTCTCAAGGTTTTCCAAGTAACTACAGAAAACACACCCGCCCCTTAATAAAGGCCCACACTCAATTAAAGGAGGGTTCTCCCTGCCTTAACAAAGGTGTTTGCTTCCTTTTCCTCCTTTCACCATGGGATAAAACAGCCAGGAATGGCTCACAGCCTAATAGAGATTTTGTGCAACCCTGGCAGTCACTCTGGTTTTCACCATCCACCTTAGATAGAGAATGAATAAAGTAAGAGGCTGTGAATTTAACAGAAAGCAAAACTCGATAAAATTTCCCTTTCAAACATTTTTCATCTAGACCAAGCTGTTAATACACAGTGCAAAATCAATTCTCTCCAGAAACATTTGAAACAATTTGGACTCGTTTACATCTCCCAATAAAGACGAGAAGAATAGCATTGCTTGGCTCTTAGTCAGCAGTTTGTGGTAAGAGCTGGAGGAGGATAAAGGAACAACTCCTTGGCCCTGGGAAAGATCTACATTGCAGTAACCCCAGCCAATTACAGCAGAACAAATCTCCTCTTACCTCCTTTACAAGCTGCAGATGAAAGGACAGCTGCTCCTTACAGAGATGCATAAAAAGCGATCCAAACCTCCCAAATTCTGGGCACAGGGATGTAGAGCAGACAGGCTCTCCCTGAGTTCAGAGCAAAAAGAGAGGGATGCTCCCCAAGGGGCAATTAAAAATGGAAATCTAAGCCAGGTGTTCTGAGTTACCCCGGAAAAAGCCCTCTCATTCCCCCAATTAAAAAGGGTTATTTTCTCTAATGACTCTTTGTGAGCTTCAGCTGTGACTGGACAACCCCCCCACAAACAGGAGGGAATGAATTCCAGGGGTAACAGAGTAGTTATTGATGGGGACACTGATGGGTTCTGCAGCAGAAAACGTACCCATTAACACCCCCTGGGGTGGACCAAGGCAAGGAAAAGGGTTATTGCCTGGATAATGTTCCAGCCAGGTTAGAACAAACCCCATTTCTAAGCAGTGGAATTTAGGGTTTTCCTGTTTTATCGCTGCACTCTGAGATTCCCCGACAGCCACATTAATGGATACAGAGCCCTGAAACCCCAAACAGCAGGACTGTGGTGAGGAGATCCTGATCCCACTTTGGCACAGCAGGGAAAGGAGGGGATGGGGACCCAAATCACAGCGGTGCCCCAGCCTTTCTGGGGTGAATGCTCCAAAATTCTGCCCGCTCTTGGATTCTGCTCCTCTCCACAAGACTCATCCCAAGTGCTCATTATGGAATTCAGCAATGCCAGCTGAACCAAGGGCCACAATAATAAGGGTGTTAAGGACATTTCAGGAACTTTTAAAACTGAATTGTGGGGGGTTTTAAAAAAAAAATAAAGAAAATCAATTCTTATAGCAAAAGTTTCCTAAGAAAGTTCTCAGTATTAAGCAAATAAGTTTATTCTATTTTTACATCTTCCTTCACACATCAGGCAATTCAAACCAATCAGTTCAGCTTTTAAATACTAGTGGAAGGGAGATTTTTTTTTCCCAAGTTGCATAAATGTGAGTCATAAAAAAACCCCACAAAGCTTTGACAGCTTTACTACAAAGACAAATTTACATCCCACGGTCACAGATCCATGCATTGCCCAATGCCTGTTAAGAGAACTCATCAAAAATACAGATATAAACCTCACACCTTACTTTTGCCTCAGTACGTTGCACGATTTTTATCTCCTCTCCATAAATAATGGAAGCATCAGCACATTTGTCTGTGCACAATAACAAATCCCATCCTCTTGGTAATTGTAAACACACTGAAGCTTGTTATTGACCTTGTATAAAATACTGACATAGGAAAAGAGGAAAAAAAGAGAAACAAAGTTTACCCCCCACGCCCCCCCATTCCATCCAATGCTAAAATACAGCTGAATTTATAATGGGATGTGGAAGGAATGAGCTGTCGTCAAAAATGAGCTGCAAAATAAAGTGTGGAGCAAATCTAAAATCCAATTTTAATATAGTAAGGTGCATCCATCCACATAATGACAATTTACGTGCATATTTCTCTTGATTTAATCAGGCTTCGTTTTAAATCTTAAAATCCCCGTTGCCGTAATGAAACAGAATTTATTACCAATCTGTACAAGCAGCACTGCTGATTTTCATGAGTGATCCATTTAGATACTTCTGGACATTTGAATGGCTAAATTCATTAGGCACTCAGCTCTCACTGCCTGATTTCCCCCCTCCTCCAAGCCCCTCTGAAATTCCCCACGCTGATGCGGCCCCGGCAGCCCAAAATCAATTATTCAGCTGATTGAGTGAGAACGTTCCCCCAAATGTTCTGCAACTTGAAGGAATGTTGGGAAATATATAATTCTGCAACGATAATACAGCCATAACGTTTTGACATGAAGTATCCTTTGCCACATTATCAGTTCTCAGGGACCATAAAGGATGGTGCTTATGGACTCCATTCAAAAGGCTCCGAGGGAAACAATTCTTCCCGCACGCCTCCGAGAGGGAACAAAGTGCTTTATCAGAGCCAAGGACATAGCAGTTTAAAAGGGCCACAAAACTTTGTGTACAGGAATACCGTGTTTGATGGGCCATGGGGGATAAATGGAGGGGTCTGACCCACGGTGGATCAGAAGAGGGGATAAACAACCTGTGCTGGCATTTAGTGTCTCTTACAACACTTTCTTTCCCGTGCTCGTAACTTTCTAGAGGAATTTTCCATGCCTGTCGTTCCTGCAAAGGCAAATCCATTTAGGAAAGATCTATATCACAATCTCTTCATGCATTGAGGACGTGGTTCTGTAGGGTTTGCTCTTGTGAGATAGAGAAGTAAATGTAGTGTATCAGGAGCAGTGTGGGCAGCAGGAGCAGGGCAGGGAATGTGGCACACCTCAGATCCTGGCATTGGGTTTGGGACCACAGGGAACACACCGAGGGGCTGGAGCGTGTCCAGGGAAGGGAATGGAGCTGGGAAGGGGCTGAGGGAGCTGGGGGGGCTCAGCCTGGAGAAAAGGAGGCTCAGGGGGG
>JAWWEE010000021.1:2999025-3030002 GCA_035221455.1 Xenops minutus
CGTTTTTTTGTTTTTTTTTTTTTCTTTTTTTTTTTTTTTTTATAGCTGATACATAATGTATGACTCCACATAAATCTAGTCCAAGTCTGGCTTTGGACATTCACAGCCACCACAGCAGAATAAATTCATAAGAGACTGACTTTAACAGCCTTCTTGTATGGAAGTTCAAAGCTTTCTGTGTCTGTGCATTCTTCCCAAAGTTTGCAGGATCTGGAAGATTTTTAACCTTTTTTTTTTTTTTCTCCTTAAAATAAGAGGAAAAAAAACAAAGTTAAGTGGATAGTTATGCTAATTCCTTGGAGCTCCAACCGGTGCTGCTGCTCTGCATTAAAGCACTTGCAGGGGTACTGCTGCTGCAGCTTTATCTAAGGATCTTTTCCAGGACTGGAGCTCCAAAATCACAGTGAGCAGCAATCACAGGATCATCAAAGTTGGAAGAGACCTTCAACACCACCAAGTCCAACCATTCCTTAACCCATGTCCCCAAGTGCCACATCCAGATGTTTCTTGGACATTTCCAGTGGTGGTGACTCCACCATCTCCCTGAACAACTTGCTCCAACACTTGACCAATCTTTTGTGACAAAAATATTTCCTCATCTCTTCTCTGAACCTCCCTTAGTGCAGTTTAAGGCCATTTCCTCTCATCCTTTCACTGGACACATGGCAGGAGAGACCAACCCCCACCTCAATCATTTGCTTTGGGGGCAAAGAAAGGACTTTTTTAGTCCTTTTTGTAGATTTTATGGTGGGAAAACCCCCGTATGGCAGCTTGAGCATTTCCAAAGTGACCAAGCAAGAAGCTCTCCCATCCAATCCTCTGTCCATCAATCTTGGGAGTGCATTTCCAAATATTTATATTTTCTCATTCTTTACTGAGTTGAGACATCACACACAGGCTCCAATGCCCCAGCCCAGGGAGTGATGCCCACATGTCCACGGCACAAAAGCCCTGGTGCCATGAAAGCAGCAACAGGCAGGTCTGGGCACGTTGAACCTTCATCATTTATAAGGAATAACTGAATTTGCAGACCACATTGCTGACCTGATGTGACATTTATTCTGCCAGGGTGTCTTTTTGCTGCTGGTGACACGGCCACAGGTCCCATTAAGTGGCAGCAGTGGTTAATTAAGGGAGGGCAGGACCTCTTCAGAGTGACCCCATTAACAGACTCCACGCTGTCAGCTTTGCAGCCACTCAAAGTCAATCAATTCTTGTAATGAATCAGGAACTGCAAAGGCAGAAAGCAATTATTTTTACTTTTTAGAGACTTTTTTTTTGGACACGGAAAGTTAACTTTTTAAATGGAACCATTTAAACCCACCAAAATGAAAAACTCTTCCCCCCAAAGACTCAGATCAGAGCTAGGAAAAGCAGCTCACTCACCCTCCTGAGCAAATGGAAGGATGAGCAGTGCTCAGGAAAGCTTGTGTGGGAACCTGTGCCCATAGGAGTGTCTCAAAAACACAGGAAATTTTTAAAAAAGAGAGGAAAAGTGTGGTTATACCCTCCTGAGTGCAGCTATACCCTCCAGCTCCATACATTGCACAGGCCACTGAATTGCTGGATTCAAAGGCAACCTCAGACTGAAAGACCCCAAATCTTGCTTTCCATCTCACCCACGGTCCTATGGACTAGTCTGAATTTTGCTTCTCGCCGTTTTCATCAGTAAAATTTGATTTCTGGAATGCCTGGAAGACAAACATTTAAAATATTAATGTGAGCAAAACCTCTTTAACTTAGATATTAGAAGGAAACCCTCAGTTTTGCTGTGCTGTGTTTACCAACGTGATGAATGACAAAACCAGAAGAGTTCAGTCGCTCTCAGAGAAGTTTCTGTAACACACCCCCAACACACATAAATGTATATATGAGAGGATATATTTTATCTATATCTCCTCTCCAACCACAGCTCAGAAACAGAAGACCTTTCCATAAAACACCGTGGGGGAGACAGTTTACCTGGATTTAAGATGCTGATGATGAATTGGCGTGGAGAGCACTCAGGGCTGTGCTGTTCTTTAGGGGAAATATTCAGGTAGTCCATCTTTCTGGATGGGCAGGAAAACTCCCCAGTACCCTCCAGCCCCAGCTGGCAAGAGCCCAGGCTTTGGAGGCACATTTATCTTGGCCACACCATTTAATTTCCAGCCTTGTCTCACCATTTCTCCATTAGTATTAGCCTATTGATTGCAACAGGTTCACAATTGATTTATGCCAGCACAGGAGATGCCTGGGGATGTGTTTGCTCTGGCTGTGACTCATTCCATAGGATGTTCTCCATAGGGTACCCACTGCACCCTGTGGTGAGAGCCACAGGGAGAGGTCCTGGGATGAATCCAACAGCAACAACCTCAATGATTCCAGCAGGGGGAGGACAAATCCATATTGTGCCCCCTTAAGCAGCCAGTGAAGTAGATATTTGGTAGCAATGGTGCTCAAGTCGATTTTATTTGTGAAAATAAAATTTATGGAGCCTCCCTATTCTGGGAAACACAGTGTTTGTCCTAAACAGATGTGCAGTTTGATATGGAATATTTCTGGGATGCAGCTGGTGCCTCACAGCAGATCCTGGGCTTGGCAATGTTCAGGGATGGGTAGCAGTGTATTTTCTAGGGCATTTAAACACCAGCAGAACTTAATTTGGGGTGCATTTATTTCTCTTCTTTTTTTTCAATCAGTCTTCTTAATTTCGATAATGTGTCTGTCTTCCTCTTTGTCAAATTTGTTCCCAATTAAAAGGGCACTTCAGCCTTCCCATATGCAATCATATGCTAATAACCCCAGATCCTTCTGTAGCAGCACTAATTAGAGAAAGTGGTTCTCTTCCCTAAAATAATTCTGTATGTTCTTCTGCATCCCTTCCTTATTCCCACACCACCCCAAATGCTGTATGGAAAAGGTGTTTCCTAAAGTTTTCCCCATCTCTTTTGAGATCTGGATGATGACCAAAATACCTGCTCAGAACAGGGTGCTTTCTTAATACAATTTCTTTTTATTTGTTGACACCGTTCAAATAAAAAGCTTTTGAAACAATCCCGTGTGTAATTTTAGTTTGGATTCAGAACATGTGACAGTGGCAAAAGAAAGAGAGAAAAGTGGGGGAGACATCCCATTTCCTTGTGAGCCAGGCAGGATATTTGTGGAAATATTTATTCTGGGCAGAAGAACCAAGAGAGAGATATATGAGGATGCTGGATCCTCCTCCTCTGCTGCCACAGGCATTTTGGTGGTGGCTTGTGAAAATCAACATCATTTTTACAGTACAAAGCTTTAAGAAATAAGGAACTCTGGAGCAGGAACACAGATTTCTAGTGTTATTTTAGACATTTTAGTATCACTTCCAGTTATCTTGATTCCACTTGCTAAAGAAAAGGCTGTAAGAACATATGGCCATCCAAAACTTCAGTTCTTCCAAGAGGATTCGTCCAATATGAGTTCTGAAAAGAACTGTCATGTTTTAAATGTAAATGGGAGATCAAAACTCAAACACAATGCCCAATATCTCTACAACAACTGGTATTTTAAACCAAAATATGTGAAATAAATATAAGAAATTTTAGCCTTTCCATTACAACAGCCACTGCCTCCCTCGTGTGCCTTGTGGTTGGTGCTTCTCCTCTGAGCAGATGCTTTGCAAAGCATAAATTAAAGCACAATTTGCTTTATTGCCTCTCAGTCCTGTGGCATTATTGGCCTTGTAGTGGGCCCACATACAGGATTTTATGATGAGTACTAAATCTCTCTTGATTGTTAATTCAGTTTAATGGCTTTGTCACCAACAACTTCTCTTTTGTTGTTGTTGTTGTTAAAGAAATAACAAAATTTCCCAGGGTTGACTCCTGGAAAGTGATTTTACTTGCTATTATGGATAATGGCAAAATTCTCATTGGAGTGTTTCTCCCTCATTTCTGAATTTCACTGGGTCCAACCAACAACGACTAGCACAGAAATCATTTGCCTGTGGGGTTTTTCCATTTAATCAATTGGACAATATAGATTTTTGGTATTTTTAAAAACATACAGATTTAACTTTTCCACTTATGGATACACAATATATTAGGTAGACATAATTTCTCATAAGAAAAATGTTCTAAGCATTAAAAATGCTTCTTTTTATTCCCTGTACATTTTTCAATCAGGCCACGTTTCCATAATTATTCAGCACAGCGACAGATTCTATGAAAGAAAAACATGAGCTTGAATTGACCCCAAATGATTAATGACAAGTGGAAATGACTTGGAATATTGCAGATAATTCCACGTGGGACAATTCTACCTGGCCAGAATTCTGGATATCCAACACATTGCTCAGTGGGTTGCTCCAGAGTCACTGCAGGATGATTCCCAGGATGGCCACATGGAGCTTGGAAACAACAAAGATGAAGAGAAAGGAAATGCTAACTCAAAACAAACCAGCTAAAAGGCAAATACAATAAATAAGAGGGGAAAATCAGAATATTTTTAGCTACACTCTCGCAGAGAACAAAACCAATCTGCTGACTTTGTAGTGCATAGAAAACCTGTGTCAGTTCTCACTTCCATAAACCATTAGTGGGGCAGGAACAAAGTGAAAACACAAGGACAGACAAAGTGTTCATGAAAACAGATCATTAACATGAGGGAGATTTCCCCTTCCTTCTCTCCACTATTTTCCTTCAGCAAAGAAACACAGAAATATAGAAACCTACTCTAAGTTTTCCACATCCAGCTTTGAAAACTTATTCAAGCAACTCACCACGAATTTGCCCCTGTTTTTCTCACCCGTGCCAAGAAGGAATTTGAAAATAATGATGGAGTGGGAAGAGCACTTAGTTCAGAATGAGTTTCCTTGCTCTGACTGCAATAAGGGTTGGGAATGAACACAAGAGGGAGAACAAACCACACACTTGCAATGTCTGCAGCATCACGACTCTGCAGCAGGTTGATGCAAGCCAGGACACCCAAAATGAAGAATAGGGTCGAGACTGTTTAAATAAAAGTTCTCAGAGCCAAGTAGAGGCATCTGGGGGTTTTTCCTCCACTTCCTACCTGCTCATAAAAACGGGCAGCACTGATCCCTACCCTTCTGTCCCTTCCTTGGAGCAGATCCAAACCTCAGAGAGCTAAAACAGAGCAAACAAACCCTGACTCTGAAATCCCAACACATTATTATTTAATACAACACAAAGCCAGGCTGTGAGTTGCAGTAAATGAGCTATAAACGTGTTGAATAGTCGTGGCCTCAAAAGTCAGGAAGGTTTGGTTCATGTAAATGAAATTCCAACCTGCTGTGCAGCTTTCAACCTTTCAGTAACCCTTAAACTTCTAGTGATCTTTAACCCTGTTTTAGGGAGATCCATCCTCAATTTTTAAAGAAAAACAGTAGGAAAAGGACTCAGTAAGTGAAACCTTCAGTATTTGAGATACCTGCAAATGAAATAAGGTCTGGAGAAAAAGACTAATTTGACAATGGCCAGATCCATGACATTATTTAAGCAGCTCATTATGGGAAGCATTTGGCTCGTTCTCTGAGCTCAGCTGAAGTTTTTGCTGCCTTTTTGGTGCAAACTAAAGAGCTGGCTGTCTAATCAGAGATTAATAAAGTTGTTCTCAGCTGATTTGGGAACTCTGTATGGCAGCAGCATCAGGACAAAAAGGACTTAAGTTAAAAAACTACCCCACAGTTAAAGAAAGAACAAAATACAAAGTTTGTTGGCTTCAATTTGAAAAGTGGTGACTTATTACTTTAAATTGAGCCTTTATACCTACGTTTCCAAACTAAAAATATCTCCAAGTACCAAATTTCCAAGTAAAACATCACTGGCCAAGGTTCAGAGCACACTGAAGTTTAACATAATACTTTTCTTAATGTCATTAGGTTTTGAATTAGCTCAATGTGGGGTTCATTAGGAAAAGGAACTGTGGCTACAGAAAGGACTGCCAGCCAAAGCTACCCAGTTCACACTTGAAAATAGATGGAAACGATCCACGAGGAGCAACTACAAAGTTGCCTTTGATGAATGACACTTGCCTTGGGCTCTTTGGGGAAAACCTTCAAGACCAGAGCCCTGCTCTGTGACTTCTGCTGGAGTCTGGGCTCTTTTGCCACTGATTTCCTCCAGGGAAAGAGGGGAAAAGCATTCAAATAGAAATTTCTTAGTGTTTTCTACAATCCAGAGCTCTCTCCTCTGAGCTCCCATTGGGTGCACATTTCCCATTAATGGTGTGTCCTCCTCTCCTGGGATGGGAAAAAAGCAGATTCCCAGGATGTTGGGAGTGTTGCATCCTCTGCCACAACAGCAACACTCCCCAGTCCTGAACCCTTTGCAGCTGATGTTCTCTTTCCAGGGCTTTCCTAATTCTCCATCAAGAACCTCATCCTTGCTCCCTGAGAATAAAAGCAGCCCAGTAATACTAATCAAACACCCTCTGGTGATGGAAAGCCACAGGAATGTAACTCAAATTACACCACTGTTGTGTCTGCTCCCAAAAGTGCCACTGGGAGCACCATCAGGGAAACCTCCAGCCCTACCTGCATCTCTTCTGGGAGTCTGTCTGGAACACTCACAATGACAACTGACAAGGAAAGGATTTTACAGTGCCATTCAGGACACAGGCACTGTCCAGTGAACATGGCAAGCTAGAGAAGATAAAAAAAAACCAACAAACCCAAACAACAGCATGTTTTTTATCTAAATGGCACAAAAAAAACCCAGCTCAGAAACATTCTGACAAGTGCAGGGAGAGAAGAGTCAGGGTAGAAATGCTATTTTGGAAGTTATTTTAATGTAAGGACACTTTACAAATGCATTAAAGTGGGAAAGGGACTTCATCTCAGCCACCCTTTCAGCTGCTGGGTGTAACCAAACTCAGGCTGGTTTTGTCCCTCCCATTGCTCTGGGTCACCCAAGGTAGAGCACACACTATTCCCACTGAATCCTGCACCAAATCTCTGCAACTCCAAACCCAGCTTCCAGCTCAGCTCCCCAAATTCCGGACTCAGTGGCAAAACATTCAGCAGAGTAAGAAGCAGCAAATCCCCCCCAGTTTGCACTGGGAGCTTCTGCTGCTTCAGCAGTGACAAAGGGACACTGTGCCACCACCCCGTGCTGTTCAAAGAGAGCAATCTTCTGTTCCTGCAAGTTTAGAACTGAAATATACATCATTTATTTTCCCAAAATGCCATAAGAGAAATCCCATTGAACAGCCCTCACTTTAAAAGGTTCTTGAGATTTATTTTGCAGGAACTGATGCTTGTGAGCCTTGGAATTCCTCCTGCTGAAACGAGTGTGGTATTGCAGGCACCAGCCCTGAAAATCACTTAATATCAGTTATTCATTAGTTAATGTTTTCCTAAATGAAAGTAAATGTTTCTGAATTTAAATACTAACATTTACTATAAATCTTGAAAAGGCTCAATGCAGAAGCAGAGGTCAAAGTTTCACTTGCCTTCTGACTGAAATCCTTGAAAAAGGGAAAGGGCCTTCTTTTTTTCTGAATAAATTAAAGAATTTCAATATAGATATTAGAACATCAAATGGCTTTTGCTGGAGTACATTACTGCTATTTAATAAATCACAGAGAAAAGAGGAGACTTGGAAAAGAACCCTCATTCCATACAACTTCCTGACAGAAGCAATTAATCCACTGCCTGTAATTTCAGAGACTTTTTCTAGAGCCCATCCAGGAGGCAGAAGAGACAGATCCAGGAAATATTTCATCATTCTGCAGGAATACAGAAAATAAATGTTGCAAAGGAAGATCATTAGGGAATTGTCCCTATCAGGTATCCAGCCAGACATGGCAGAAACGCAGCAGAGGAGAGGATGTTCCTGCAATTCCCACCAGCATCATCACCCTGGATCAAACACCGAGGAGAAGGAGGAGAACTGCACAGAGAGTTCTGTTCCTGATGGGAAAGCAAAACCAGTCGTTGTGGCCAATGAAAAAAGATCTCATCCCCCATCTCAGTCTTATTTTGTGCCCTCCCTACTGAAAATGTCTTGAACCTGGTCCTATCCTGCTCCTCACTGGCACGGGTTGGCCAGAGAGGGTGGGCACTGCCCATCCTTGGAGCTGCTCCAGACAAGGCAGGGCAGGGCTTGGAGGAACCACAGCTCCAAAATTCTCCAAAATGTGTAAAGAACAGCAAAGAGACTCTGCAAACCTCCTCCAAAACAGAGGGGACACAAAACTTACTGACCTGAAAGAAAATTTGCTTTTTGGTGCTACCCGAGTCAGGACTTGCCAAATATTTCGTCTTTTTTTTTCCTCTACAGAGAATCAAATTCATATTTAATCACAACCACGGAATTGAACAAGTTAAAACTATCATTTTGTTTCCTCTGCCATCCTCACTTTTGTCTAGTTTGGCTATACTTTATATTCAGTAACACCTTTTATAAAGTAAGGATGGGGGAAAAAGCATTGCCATTCAAAAAGCATCTATAATAAAAATACAACTGGCTTCTCACAGAAGCTGAAGAGGTAAGAAGGTTTTTATTTTCAATACTTACTGAGGCTGCCCCTGTAATTCCTCTCCAACATGATCCAACTGATAAAATTCCTTGGAAAATGCCTACTGTAAAAATGGCAAAAGATATTAAGCTCCTAAAGCATTGACAGCCAAGTGCAATAAATTAAAAAGAGAATTAAAAAGGAAACCAGATGAGTTTACTCCTCACCAAATTCATTTTCTGTGTCCTATGAATATTTCCTTTGACCTTTTCTGTGTCCAGACAACATTGGCCCTATAGGGGACCAATCATTTAGTTAATCATGACATGGACAAAATTAAATTCTGAAACTTAGGCAACTTCCAAAGTATTTTCCTAAGGTGAAGTCAAACGTTGGTTATGGAAGAGGCAGTTTCTCCATTTGGCTGGGAAATCAGCTCTTGTTTTGGCTGTGTGCCCTGTGCTGCTTTCTAAACACTGGCAGCTGGAGCATGAAGAAAGACAGGAGAAGATAAATAGGGTAGAAACTGCTTAAGGTCTTTGTAAAGTTTAATGAAAGATTTATCTCTGGAGGGTAATGTTCCTCTTTCTTTTACTGAAACAAGACTTTGATAACCTCTCATTGTGCATTTGATAAATTACAGCTTAGAGTCATAACTGAAATGAGCAAGTGGAAAATATGAAAGGCCAAAGCAAAGTCTGCTTATCAGAGCCTCCCAATAATAAATACCCCAAAAAGCTCAGCAGCACCTGACGTGATTTTAATTACAGAAATCAGGATGAAGTGTCGTACACGAGATCATGACAAGAGAAGAGAGTGCTCTCTGGGCATGGAGAACACCCCACACTGTCCCTGTGCCCAACAGCACTAATTACAGCAGGGCAATCACTGCTCTTCCTTGAGGGAGCAGCAGAGCCTCAAATGGTCCATTGCACTGGCTCTTGAAGATGCTGGGAGAGGATCTGGGGAGTAAGCACAGCCCTCTGTCTCCCACTTACTTCCCAAACTCTTGCTGTCCAATGTCATGCTCAAGGCACAGAGATGTCAAACCCTGGTTCACAACACTGGCCATAAAGGCATGCTTTTGTACTTTGGCTTTTTCTTGTAATGCTCCACATACCAAAAGTGATGCAGCTGCAAGGAAAAAACCCATCTTTTATTGACAACACAGCTATGAAGACAGACATTGAGTCTATTAAAGGTTTTCAGTCATCTTTGGATTACTTTGGAAAAAATAATCAGCAGCCACAACATCACCATAGGCATTTGAAATGTTTTTTGGGCTTGCATTTTATTTCTCTTAAGAAGTAGAACAACTACTGGAACATCTGGAGGCAACCAAAGTGCCTGCTCAGCAAAGGGGTTTCAGAACTTGGGCCCAAAGAGTAACAAGGTGTAAGGATTCAGCATGGTCCAAGAAATCAGGACTTCTCTATTTCTTCTCAATTCATGGATAATCCAGAACATGCTCATTCCTACCTCGACAGTCTCCTTGTAAAACCCAACCCCTTACAAGAGGTGAAAGGAAACTTGTTCCTGAGGAATATCATTATTAATTTTATTCCCAGTAACACGTAGTTTATTTTATAAATGCTGAGAGGGTATGAATTATTAAAGCTGCAGACCTGCAGTCTAATTCCTTTCCAGGACAATTTATCCCTCATTCAGTACTTAACACCATTACAGGTAATAAAAGCAATTTAAATTTCTCAAATTAAAGAGAACAGAAATCCTCAATGGGTCACTTACAGATATGTTCAAAGTGGAGAGCTCTTTATGAGGCACAGAGAGACCTCTGGGATTCCACCAAATTGATCCCATATCACAAACACTTTAATTTAATGTACCTCTTGCTACTCACTTTTAATGAAGTGATTATAAAAAGGGCATCTTATTTTATTAAGCATTAACCTTGCTCGCTGTTGGGTAAATCATGAGATCAAAGGACTTGAAGGCGTCTAAACCCAAACGAATCATTTTAAGAAAGGACACGTGAGACCATTAATAGTGACCATTCTTATTACCTAAACCCTCATCTTTGCATGAAAATATGAATTCTGTCCTCCTTGGAAGGGTCTAAAGGAAGCACAGCACACGCAGTGCCTGGAGATATTTTCCAAAAGGCTCCACCAAACATGTTTTCAGTGTTTTTTTCCCATAAGAACTTGGTTTCTGAAGATGGAAGATGTTGCAGGATCCATTTCTTTCTGTGAACTCTGAGAAGGTCAGAGTCACTTCTATTCCATGTCCCACCTCAGTCACCACCTGTTGAGGAATCTTTAAGAATGCAAACAAGCCCTGCAAAATGCACGAAAGAAAAATAGGATATTAATGGTAATGAATTCCAGACAGAGCTGTCATATAATTAATGAGACTGATTTTTGTTTCC
The DNA here is from genome assembly GCA_035221455.1 of Xenops minutus. Taxonomy (NCBI): domain Eukaryota; kingdom Metazoa; phylum Chordata; class Aves; order Passeriformes; family Furnariidae; genus Xenops; species Xenops minutus. Next base: position 3,009,854 of record JAWWEE010000021.1, read on the forward strand.
CTGTGTGCTCAATTTTGTATCTAACAATAGTATCAGCAAACATTAATTTCAGAGAAACAGAAGAGGAAACAAAGGGAAAATAGGAAAAGTGACAATCTTATTATCATTTGAAAGATTTTATGTTGACAAGGGGAAAGACTTCATCCCTATCAGTACTAATCATAAATTAACATAAAAGTTTCAAGCAAGAAGTCACTTTGAATAACAACACACACCAAAAAAAAATCAACAAAATAATCACAGCATTTTTATTTGATCACCAAGAAGTTAAAATTATATATCCTTTAAAACATGATGGTTTCTAACATGTATTTTCAAATGTTAATTAAGCAGAGAGGGGTTCACAGCAACACAACTCCCCCTTTGCCCATCTTGCCACTCCAGTTCAGCTTCCTGGTGGGTTTACCTTTCACAGCACTTGTAATTGATGTGTAGGACAAAACTACCAAAATCAACCCCACCAATCTTATTAGTGTTATGAGAGGGAAAAGCTGATTTTCTTAGCATAGGCTGTGCTTTTGGAATAGTTATTGATTTCTCTATTGCTTGTCTGGTTATTACTAAGTAATGATTCCCGTATAATGGGATTATGGAACCCACTGAACCTTGATAAGGTCCTTAAATATTTTTGACAGAATATTTATAAGAAGAATCAAAGGAAAATAAGCTGTCACAATGCAGAATGCTATCCACAGAAGTCCTGTATTAAAGGACAAATGTCCCTGCCTTCCCAGAGGGGGGGAGGATTCCAGATTTAGCCCAGCTCTGCTGTGGGAATTAACCCCTGAATTCCTGCCTTGGAACTCCCAGGGAAAGTCCAACCTGCCCACAGGTTGCACACAAAGAGCTGCACAGATGGATCAAGGCAAGGAAAGTTACATTTCTTAAGCCCTAATGATAGAATTTCCCCCTCCTGCCCCTATTTATTCTCTCTCCCTCCTCACATACAGACAGGCTAAAAAAAGGTTTAAGAAGTTCTGAACGTGCTCAACCACACACTTGAATATATTTAAAGATGAGTGGCATCTAAGAGGATAATTAGTTGTTAATGATGCCAGTAAGGAGAAAAAAGGAGGTCTTGGGAAGAGCTACAAACCCAGCAGTGGTGCTGGGGATGCTGGAGCTCAATCCTCTGGATGCAGAGCTGTGGTTGGGATCAGGTGATGGAAGGGGGAAACATCCCCACTTTCAACATTTTACCCTTAAAATTCAAAATGGCACATAACTAGAGTCCTAACTTTTACTCTAAATAAGGAGCAATGAGGGAAAACATCATTAAGGAGCGTGGGAAATGCCTTTCTGGTCTGTTTTTAATCTGAACTAGTGGAAAGCAGAGCTGATAAACAGTTCCAGAGCAGTGATTTGCTTCATTAAGGTTTGATTGGGAGCCAAGCAGTCCTGGAAGGACTGGAAGGTTGGAGCTCCAGGGAATGAGCTGACAGGCACAACTATCCCACTTATTCACACACAGAACTTGCATGTATAACTAAGAGAATTACAACCTACATCATCCACGAGAAGAAATTTTAAAGTATTTTAAACTGTATTTTTTTTTTCTTTTGAAAGAGCAATAACTCTGGTAAAAAGTTTATCAGAAAAAACCTCACATTTTTAAGAGCATTTACAACTTCTCCTTTCTATAATTGCAATGCCCAAATGCCAGGCTTGTGTCACATTTCCAGTCCACCAGTGCATGAATTATGCTCATTAATCTTCCATCTGAAAGCTTTACTACTGTTTGCTAGGGGGGAATTGATACCATAAAGATGCCATAAATGAGAGCAGAGCAATGGTACAATTGTAGCTTGTGCTGGATCTCGTATTAAGTCATATTTGACACCAAAGCATCTGTACAAATACCTGTGTTCATCTGCCTGGGCCCCCCTTGATCAGAGAGAGATTAAATCTCTAGCTTTATATACAATATTCATGTCTGAAATGTGGGACGGCGTTTCCTCACTGCAATCAACAAGCAAATAACATTCTACCCACGTTTGTTAGCAAGGAAATTATTCAAAACAAATACATCTGGGAAAAAATACCTGCAACTACTCCTTAGCTGAGAGAAGATGGCACATTTGTGTTCCAGTTATCTCCCAGGAGTGTTCCAGGAGCCGTTCTCCTCCAGAAACACAAGGTATGCAGAGAGAAAGCAGCAGCTCTGCTATTCCCCCTCAGCTACACGGGTTCAGTGCAATGAATTACAAGTCTCTTAACTAGCCATTGCAGTGATAAATGAGCAGGGTGCACGTAAAGAGCTATAAATTAATTCCTTGTCAAAAGTGATGAGTATTTCTCCTTGTACTCTCAAATATCTCTTATCCAGAAAGAGTTTTAGGCTACGCAATTACAAAAATCAAGCATGCCCAAAGCCCTCGAACACTACTCATCTCTGCCTGGTAATTTCACCAAGAGAAACAACTCTAATTGGCTCTTTTCTGAGCACAAGGCTAATTCAAGGCATCCCTGGAGTGCTGCTTAACAACAGGGGTGGCAGAACGACACAGACATCCCTTCCTTGCAGGGAAGTTTAGAAACTCACTGATTTATATTTACCATCTCCACCGGGGTCTCCTGGCACAACACCAGTCGTGGAGAACAGGTTAACTTTCATATTTCCTCCTTTGTCATCTAATTTCCAAACACCAGCTTGGTATGAATTCATTACCTGAGTTTTCCTCTCCAGACCTTTCTTCCCGTGGTGCGTTTTTTTCACTGATCGTTATAATTCATCAGAACTTGACATTTACCTGAAATCTGCTTGTAGTGGGAGAATGATTTATATTCATCCTGGAAAAGCTTCGAATATTGAGAAAGCAATGGTTAAAAAAGCAACCTGATTAAGTGAGACTTGCAAGGAAGGGTCTATTCCTTACAAGAATTTATGGGATGGGGATGGCAACATGATCTTCAGCCATTTCACGCCGTGGCAGTACCAGTTTCTAATATGGCTGAAGCTTCAAGGATTTTATTCTCCAATAAATCTTGAGCTTTTTGAAAGATTATGTCCCGAGTTCTAATCATTAGGTTCGATAGCTGGCTTGATTACTCTGCCTGGCTGAGGTGAGCACAGGGAAGGTCCAGTGATGAGATGGGCCATCCTTAGGTAGGTGTTACTCAAAGTGCCACTACCCCTATTTATGCCTTCTCCTTGAAAAATGCGAACTGGACACATTTATTCAAGGAAAAGGCATAAATGGGCAATAAAATCAAAAGAAATATCGTTTTGGTAACTACAGGAGAAGATCAGTTTTTTTCAAGTAACATGTCTAACAGGAAGAAATAGTGTTTCCTGCTGGCAGCTTTCCTCTTGCAGCTTTCAAGGACAAAACTCCAACAATTCATCAGCAGATTTTAGTCATTAATCAAGAGAGACACGATTCTGTAGGAGATGTAGTCTAGACACTGACAATCTTCTGTGGTTCACACAATGATGAAACAGTAGGTCTAAAAATATGTAAGCTGCATCCCTCAAAACTAAAGTGTCTAACCCATCCATTTGCTGTTTCAAGCACTGTGAGTATTTCAAGGTATTTCATTTTACGTTGCCTTCTCTAGAAATATGTGCACTCTGCTTACCTGGATTTACCCCAAGCTCCCAAAAAAGACTTTACCCCTCCCCACACTGACTGAACATTCTGATGGCCACACCACCAGCCATAAAGAATTCGATTTTGAGGTATGATAAACTATAAAACACAAAGGAATTTGACATCCATTTCTTTTAAAACATTTGTTTTCTGTACAAAACCCTCTCAGTTTGAACTGATTTCTCTCTCTCGTTACTCAGAGTAAGAAAAACTGATCTTCTTGACTGTTGATTTAGCTGAAAAGTTAGTGCTGACACTTAGGAAAAAAGCCAAGATTTCACAAGAACAGCAAGAAATCCAGCAGATGACAAGGGGTGTCATGTAATTTCAGCTGGTTAAAGCATTAATTTCTTAACCATCTAGAAATACTGAGCCAATATATGACCTGCACTTACATCCAGCACTATTTTATCAATTATGGCTGAAGAGTTATGGTCACCTTAAAGCCCTGTGAAAGAGCAGCCCACTGACAGCTGAGCAGGTTATTGTCACTGCAGAGTGCTTTACACCTGGTATAAAACACTCTCAAACTACATCCAAGGGAAGGCAAAAGAGCTCTGGAGATTTTCAGCCCTGAAAGGAGGTGTGGAGAGATGGCACAGCCCTGGGAATGGCTCAGGGAGCCTTTCCTTCACCCCACCCCATCCTGGAGCCTGCAGGGCTCTCCTGACTCACAAATGCAGGAAACACCATCCAGGGTTTCAGAGCTAAAGCTTCTCTAAAGATGTTTCTGACCCCAGGAAAAAACAATTCCATTTGCTAGCTTGGCATATTCAGAAGAACATCAAGAATGAGTAGGGTAGCAGGAGAAAATTAAATCAGGGACAAAATTTATGTAATCCTTTCCCATTTGTATCAGATATGAAATTAAGTTAATGTATAAGCACCGATATATAAATCAATATCTAAAATCCACCCTCCTTGCTAGGTTCTTAGGAATTAGATTTTGGGGCAGGGCTCCAGCAGTGAGAGATGAGAGTAAGTGATTCTGGAAGATGAGAAGAGAAGAGCCCAGAAAGTCACACCAGCTGAGGTGAAGGATGACAAAGTCACAGACGCTCTGCCAGGTCTCTGGTGACAACAGGCCAGCATTTGATTGATCAAAATTGCAATTAAGGCCAGAAAAACCTTCTGAGTTGCTGCTCTGGAAAAGCAGGTCGTTAAGAGCTGTAATGGAATATTTCTACGGCGTTGCTTTTCGGGAGCCAAAGAAGTTCCTCAGTTACACGGCTGAGCCCGTGACAGATTGTAAATTATAATCTTCATGTATTTAGGATAAAATTAGTCATTTAAATAAAACTGTGTGATGCCAAAGATGTTTTCTCATTCTTTTACATCTCCTTCTGAAAGTGACAGTAGATTTCAAACCAGACCTCTTCATGAAATGCGATGCAAAATGTGTTACTTGAATATGTGATCACAATGCACTTAATTTGTTTTTGGATTAAAACATTTCACACATTTCAAAACGAGCTCTAGTTATATCTGTTAACCAGAAAACTCCTTCTGACACAGTTGATTTCCCAAAAGGGTTTTGATCAGTGGAAAATGAATTTAGCATAGACATAATTACAAAATAGGAATTTGTCTTGTCAAATCAGGGTGAGATAAAAAACCCTGCAGAATCAAAATGAAAATAAAAAAGGTGCAATCACTCACCCAAACTTTCCTTCTGAATCCACATATTTACGAGGACTTTGAATCACCTTCTCCAGACATTCCATGCCCACTCTCAGCTGTGGTGGGACAAGAGGCCCACAGAGCAAATTTGGTGTCCAACCCAAGGAAAATGTCCCTTCATAAAATACACATTTGTTCTTACCTTTTAATACCTGTGATGTTTTCCTGAACCTCCAAAAGAGGCTCTTGGGAATAACATTCATTATAAGAGAATTTCCTGGCCAGCTTTGGGTCAGGTTCTATTATTTGATCAGGTTTGACCGAGTGCAAGATTTGGTTTTCAATCAGGTCCCCCCTCAGTGTGTGATTTCAATTATTCCATTGATTTTCTGATAAAGGAAGATGTAAGCAACACACAGAGCCAGTTCCAGAGCACTTCCTATCTTCAAGTGACTTCCTAACTTTTCAGACCCTTGAAATAAAATTCACTTATATTTACTAAGCCCAAAAGAAATCTGAAACTCAAAGTAAAAACATCTTTGAGCCTTAAATCCTCTCGGTACATATTACAGTCATTACAACACAAAATTATGATTGGAATGCCAAAAGGATCCCAAATATTGGATTTTTTTTTCTTAAAGAAAGCTGTAACAGTAACAAGTTGGCAAAATGGTTAGTGGAAGAATACAAATTTGTATTTTGGATCATATATGCATATTAAATATAAAAAATTAACAATTTATTTTTAAGATGAGCTTACCCTTGAAATAGTTACTTGAAGGGTTAATTCAGAGCAGGGTGTTAAGGCAGCACCACACAGTGCAGAGCTCTCTGTGGTCAGAGCTCCCACCCTGCCTCTCCTCCCCACTGAGAGAGAGAATTCCCAAATGCTTCAAGCTGAGCTTCCCAATGTCAAATATTTGTTACTTTAATGCAGCTTATTCGTATTTCATTCCATTACACCTTTAGAGCCTGATCAAAGTCAAACAAAACGCCAAACAAGTGGTGCACAGCACCCAACCCCTGCTCTTCAAAGACCTGCTGAAGTTGTGTAGCACTTCTGGTTAATGCAAGATAATCAAAACTAGCAAAACATTTCCAACTTGTTGAATTTTGAGGTACTTTAAGAGGATGGGATAAAATAGCAGCACTTTCCAGCAAACAACAGCACACAGGTGCTGCTGAGGGGAGACCCTGCCAGTCCAACCATGGAATACAGATGTTTGCCAGCAAAGACCATTAATCTGCTTCTTGTCCTGGCATGATTAAAAATACATTTGCAGTGCACAAATTAATTACTGTAGAAAACTCCAGAGGCACAAACTAAAGACCCCTCACATCACTGAAATAACGAATGAAGACCTAAGTAGATAACAGAGAAAACATAGATAACCTAAATTGTTACTACTAAATCTGGAAACTTCCCAAAAAAAAACGTGGTCTGCAGTGAGAGGACAATCATCAACTGCTCAGCACTGGCCCTTTATTATGAATCTCTTCCCTTCTCATTTCAGGAAATTCTCATTTCCTTCTCATTCAGGAACACCTTCCCTTCCCCCAGTAGAAGCCACTTCCAAGAGCATTCCATTATTGCTCCTGGAACACATTTTTTACACCAGCCATCATAAAAATTTCATCCTTTCCCCATTTGCTGCAAACTGATATAAAGATTTACAGCCAGTTCCATAATAGAGATATTAACAGAGAGAGCAAAGTGGCAGAGTTATTCATGTTTAAATCCTATTTTGAACAGAAAAAAAAACCCCTCAGTTTTTAGATTTTTCTCTCAGTGTACTTACTTTAGTAAAGGAATAATCCATATTCTGAAGGTTCATCAGGCAAATTCTAAACAATAAAATATCTGCAGAAATTCAAGCATGTTTATGCATTTGAGGAGAGCTATTTCTAGCAACAAAAAATGTTGATATGTTTAAAATTATTGTGTTTCTACTGAGATTGAAGTTCTAAAACATTCTGCCAACCCAACCCACTCTGATTCTGGTATATAAACCACAAGCTGCATTTTAAACTCCATTTTGGAGACCCAGAGCCTCAGAGAAGCTGAACGTGGTGGAAAAAGACACAGCATGGCTTTAAGGGGCGAGTCGAGGAGCAAAGTCCCAAAATTAAGGGTTTATTGGACCTCTGCCTTAAAACAGCTTTTCAGAAGAGCATCTTGAAATGCCTTTTAAGCCTTGCTGACGTGCTGGACTTCAGGATGTTTCCTGCCTCTTCCTCGTGTTTCCATCATGGATCACACTCCTTTTGCACATCAGTTGGGCAAATTTACAGCTGGCAAAAACCAGCATCGGGCTGTTCATTGTGAGGGAAGTGTGAAGATATTACAAGAGCTACAGGTCTAGCACTTCCTCTTCAAAACAGCTCCATTTTCCCTCCATCATTCTTTTCCCATTTCGTGTGTTCTTCTATTACCTGGTGAAACTTGGAATTTATCCCCAGCAGCATCCTTGATCCCACTGGGTGTGTTCTTTTTTGGCCTAAAAGACTCTTTGCGTGGCTGCCCTACTTTTCCTGAAGTCTCTGCTGTGAAAGGGAGAAACAAACTCCCCTATTATTCAAAACTCCAGCGATGTTGCACATTAAAAAATTATATGTGTTGATCAATAAAGTGTGAAAGGGCTGATGAAACAGACTGCATTTTTCTGGGACAGTAATTTTGCTCCATGAATTATTTATCAAGGCCCATGAAGCAGAAGCAGAGACGTGAAAGCACCCAGCTTACCTTATCACTCATCATCTTGCAAACAGCCACAATGAAACTATAATCATTTGCTCCATGCTGGGACATCAAAGAACAATGTAATAGTGTGGCATGTAAAAATGTATTATAATATATTAAAGAAATTAGTCCCTGGTGAGATTCTAAGTACGTTCTTCTTCCCTCGGAGAGCCAAGGCCATTTTTGCTGACGGAATAAGAGTTTTCTCCAGAGCTGCCTTGCCAAGGAGAAAGTTGGAAGGGAGATGGAAAAGGTTGACTCTGCAAAAGATTTCAGGCAAAGGAAGGTGAGCTGGAAAATTCCTTCCCAGAAGTTGTGAAGCAAATGGCTCCAGCTTTTAGGCTTATTATTTATATATGATGGAAAGCATGGGAGAGGACAAAATTGCAACAGTTTCTCAGGGTTTGGACTTGGCTTGTGTTGTTTTGAAATAACTCCTTTCTATATTTCACACATTCAGAAGGAAAGCTGAAAACAGTACACAGATAATGCATTTCCCTCTTTTTACTCTGGCATCTCTAGGAAAAAATACAATCTCTCTAAACCTAAATGCAGATCTGAATTGCTTGGGTTGGTTAAATTTCTGCCTCTGTGGTTGTTTTCCCCCCCTCCCAGTTCTCAAGTCAGAGGTCCCTGCATACATTTCTTTTTATTCTTGATTTCAAGCTAAAGGCACTGCTGGGAAGCCTAAATATAGACACAAACACTATCTATAAATACTTATTTACATACCAACCTACAACTGGCTACGTGAAAAAAGCAAACCCTGCTAATGCTGCTGTGTTGGCTTTACAGTCAGCTAGGAACACTTTCCTATTGATCATTTCTCAATCAAGAAACGTAAATTTGGCTGTGCCAAAATATCTCAGAGGTGCCTTGATTTTGACAAATCTGCTGATTTAAAAACCCTGAAAGTATCACAAATATTGAAGCATTCAGATTTATTATTTACTAAATAAAATCCTTACATTAAAATGGCTCTGGCGTTTTAAGGATAATTATTGTGCTATATTAAGCTGGCATAGGAAAACAAAAAAACTTTCATGCTCTTTGTCAATGCTTTGTTTTTTAATCAAGGATATTTATTTGCATGTTTTTTTCTGCTTGAATTTCAATCCACTAATTATAAAATTCATTATACTACTTTGTCGACTATACACCCAAATAAAAGGTACCAAAGAAAATGGAGATGATACAAAGATAATGTATTTCCATCTTTGGAGAGCCAAGCTTAATTTTCTGCATCCATATTTTAAATTGGGGTTAACATCTGAACAACAAATATTGGAGCAGTTTGCTGGCCCAGCCTTTGCTCTGCCCTGTCAGAGGTTTGTCACTGTCACACACACTCCCTGCAAGAAGTGAGCCTGGCCGTAAAGAGGAGACAAATAAAAGCCTCAGCTGGGTGACTGAAAAGCTGCACAGACTGAAAAGACACGTTGCACTTCCCTCCTGTCACAGCACCACAAGCACGAGTCCAAGGAGATCACATCTTTGTTTCAGAGTGGGTGAAAGCAAGAAAGGAAAAGGAAAAACTTCAGGCAAAAGTCCATCATGGATTAAAAAACTCATAGTTACAACTCAGCCAAGCGGAGAAGAACCAGCCTTGGCCCCAGCCTGGAGAGTCCAGTGGGAAACACATTAAATCAGGTTCTTGCAAGGACAGGATCAGGCTCTTTTGGCATGCACGAAAATCAGTTATCTCTTCACACCTCATTTTAACAACTGGATTTCCCTAAGGGGAAAAACACTTCAAATACTAAGATAAAAAGCTTCCCAAACACCTGAGACTCACTTGTTTGTCCCATGGGAGACATTGGAGAAGGGACACCTCGGGTGTGTCCAGGCAGTGAATTACAGGTGCTGCAGCCATAGCTCTTACAGAGAGGTGTCCATGTCCTGCAGGGACACTGGGGCATCAAATGGGAATGTGAACCTGTGGCAGAAATTCTGAGGAAAATGTGGGGTTTTTAAATTTTTTGTCATTTTACATTTGTCTCTTGCCTCAAAATGCCGTCAGTGAGCTGCCTATAATCAGATGAGACTAATTAAAATCACCTTGGAATTATTGAGAGCAAGTTCTGCCCAACCCTCCTGAGCTGCAAAGCCAACACAAAGCTACCAAATTCACACTTTTGGAGTAACAGTAATTTTTTTTCCTAATTATCCTCCGAAACTTGAATGTTTCTTATGATCCATTTTCACAGACACCTCTGATTGTTCGGCATGCCCAAATTTCCATCACAGTCACCTTTCTGTTGGCAAGGACACAGCTTTGAAACCCACCTCAATGGAATAGAAGCCTCAAAAGTGGATTAGAGCAACTGCTATGGAAAAAAAACCTCTTCTCCAGCACATTCTGCAACTCATCAATCAAACCTGAGCCCGGGCTAATTTCATGCTTAACCTTTCCTTCACTTTTTTTACCATTCAGGAATTGTTTTGCAGGAGAACTCGCAGTGTCTTTTCAACAGGGACTGTCAGCTTGGGCAGATTGCTGCCAAAATGGACATGCTGATGCTGCCTTCTTCCTCCAAGATCCTCCTGGAAAGTTGCTAATGGAGCTGCTGAAGGTTCTCATTATGCCTTGAGATGCACGACAACAAGATTGGTCTCGTGACACTCCTGTGTCACAGCACAGGAACACGCCAGAAATGTTTCCTGTGCACTGAATCACCAAAAAAGAAATGAGAAATCCATTCTCTCATGAGAAATCCATTTCCAAGGAGGAAGGGGCTCTGAAGTAATCCCTGTTGAAGTTTCAGAAATAAGTACGATATTATAAAAAGATCCTGAAAAATGGAGGTACATCCATGAAAAGCGTGGGCTCCTTCATCTTCAGCAGCAAACCCATCCTTATCCTCTGCTAATAATCTGGCAAGCCATAAAAGCCAAACTGTCCATTTAATGTGATGAATCCAATAATTTTTAACTGACCTAAGATAAAACTCTGAGAGAAAGCTTTAAATGCTGCTTCAGAGGTTTTTAGTACCTACATGCACCAGCTATTTAGTTAAAACATTGAAACTCCCTGTTATTTTCTTACCTGCTACTGGATTATCTCCTTTTTTCTATGTTTCTTTGCTGGGGGATTTTTTTGCACTTATTCCTTAATTCTAAAGAGATTTTTAACATTCAGAGAAGAGTTTGTAAAAAGTGTCCTTATACTTTCTAAAATCTGACTCACAATACTCTTGTTGATCCTTGTGGGTGCTTCCAGCTCAGGATATTCCATGATTCTGGGAGGATTCAATGACAATGTGAAGACAGAACTACATCTATATGTTTTTAATCAATGCAGTAACATTTGGGTTTCCTTCCCCATCAGTTGAACTTTGTTAGTTATGCCCTGCTTGGTGTTTTGATTTCCATCCTGGATTTTCCAACCAAGGATTGTGAACCAGTTATTTCTAAAAAATGAACAGCATTTCCCACTGGGCACCGACAAAATGCACAGAGACATATTTTAATTGCCTATGAATATTCAAACCCTCATTATTGTTACTAGTTTATAATTATCACATTCCCCTGACAAAAACATGCAGCACACAATAAAAAAGGCAATCCATTAAAAATGTTGACATTCATGTTCAACAGTTTTCCAGGTTTTTTTTTTTATTAACTAGCAGGCTCTTTATCTTGGTTATTAAAAGCATTTCTGGAAGGCACTTTGTCCAGATTTAGCACAGTGTATTTCTCCTGTAAAAAGAATTAAAACAGTCTGTACAGACATAAACAGTGTTGTCTTTTAAAGCATCCCTTAAAGATCATGCAATAGCATAAAATTATGTGCAATGTATGGAAGTTCACTGGAAGGAACTGATTCCCTCCCTTTAGAGGTCATTGTCCCATCAGAATCCAGACTCTAAAATCTACAATTATAGAGTGAGAGAGAAAAATTACTTAGGAATGAGACTATTTCAAGTTTCCTTTTGCACCTGAGGAAGTGACTGACAAAGCTGCTGTAAAAGCCGAGCTTGAAACGGGGCTTTAATTGAAGTTTTCAGGACCTTGGTCAGGGCTGGGCTTGTTTCCTGGATCTGAAGCATTTCATCCCTCCAGGAAATCCTTTCACAGGTTGGAGTGCAGGAAACGAGAGTTTTTCTGTGGTAAATATGAAAAACAGGGATCAAGCCTCATAGTCCAGAACTCCATGCAGGACACATTGGATATCTGGAATCTTAGACAGCACTGCTCAGGGCACTGAGCAGAGACCTCAGGGGAGCCTGGCAAGGGGTTTACCCACAGCTCAGCATTTAGACTTTCTGGAACAGCTTTCTCTGCTTCCTTATGCACATTTTCTGATTGTCATCTCTGGAGAAGTGTAGCCTTGCCCAGATATCTGAACCACCAGGGCAGGTATCTCATCTTTGAACACTCCACTGAAGGATGAGCAGTGACAGCACCACAATATCTCATCCTCAAATCCATCCCACACTCTTTTTGCTCTTTACCTTGACAGTCTTATCTATGCTAAAAGCCAAGAATACATCCATTCTTTTTGTAGACTCCTTTATGGTGTCTGCATAAATTGCATGGCATCACCTAAAGAGACAAAGAACATAAAGCATGAGAGGATAACCCCCCCCAGAAAACCTTCAGAACAAACTGAACAAAGCCAAAGCAAAATGCAGAAGAGGACCCACTTCTGTGTGGGTAGAACTAAAGGTATTTCATTCTGACACCAAGTGTGGTCATAATAAGGATTTGACTGGCACAGCAGTTGATAGGTGACCCATTTGCTTCTAAATTACCCTGTCAGCTGCAGCTCCACACACACACACAAAAAGACATCTCTTTCAGCTACTTCACAAAAGCTATTACAGCTCCCAAGGAATTAACAGAGAGCAGGAACACATCAGCCCCAACACAAAGAGCACCATCGGAGCACCTGGGAGGGTGACACTCTCTCTGTGGTCTCACACTTGTTGACTGACACTGGGCCCAGTAGGCAAAAATGGGTGTGAGGTAATTCTAGCCTGGAACTGCAGCACAGGCATTCACTGCTGCCTGGAAATAGGGAAAAAAAGAAGGGTCAGGTTTGTTGGAGTGGATGTGGGGTACATTCTGCAGCACAGGATGTGCTTAGGAGTAATATTAGTATTATTCTGTTATTATTATTGCAAACCCCTGTATTTACAAATCAGTGTAAGGGTGTTATCATACAGACACCTGTTAATGACACCAACTAAATATAAATACCTAAAAATAACACAATACTCTCCATAAAACACAAACACAGACTCTGAGGGCTCCCTATGCACGCTAAGGATGTCAGGTATTCCATACTGGCTCCTCTCCAGCTCTGCAGGGATTACAGCCATGAAGTCCCTCCTGGAAATGTCACCCCAGACCCCACCTTTGTCCCAAAGGGCCACCTGTGTTCCAGCACAGAAATATGGGATGGAAGAAGGCAGAGCTGTGGGAACACCTGAGCATTTCCAGAGAAGGGAATGCTTATATGGGTGTCCTGAGTTTTGGAAAACAGTCAGATTCCTTCATGTCCTCAATTTTGGAGAGTGTATTGGACAAGCTTGTTACCACAACTGTCTCTACTAAAAACCTGTTTTCTTCCAAAACCTCATATATTCTACATGGGCTGTGTGTTGAAGGGAAATCTTGATGCTCACACCTTTCCCTAAAGAGGTGTTTGTTCCACATGTATTCAGAATATCTTTTTACACTAAAAAAACAGCCATAGAATGATGTGGGTGGAAGGGACCTCAAAGTCCACCTGGTGCCACCCCCTGCCATGGGCAGGGACACCTTCCACTGTCCCAGGGTGCTCCAAGCCCTGTCCAACCTGGCCTTGGGCACTCCCAGGGATCCAGGGTCTGCCCACCCTCAGAGTAAAGAATTTTTTCCCAATATCTAAGAATTATCAGTAACTTTTGAACTCACTACTGAATAAAAACACTATTTCTGTTCAAACACTTCCAATATCAGAGACAAAACTGGAATAAGAGTCTACATAACCTTAGTACTAACCTGAAAAAATCTTTATTTGAGCTCCTGGATACACAGTTCCCTTAAAACATTCCTGTTTTATTTCCAACAAGTATGATATTTGTAAGATGTCTTGATTATAACGCTGGCAAGTTTTTACTACTTCCCTTAAATAAATCAGAGTCTGGTACCTCTTCAGGACCTGCCCATGCTTGCTTACCCACTACACACACTGCAGCAACACAAGGTGTAAAATAATTGCAGCACAATGCACAGTGTAACTTAAGGTGCATCAGAGCATGCAACTTGAATAGAAAATACTATTGGGGGCAGCCCATGGCAATGACTCAATAAAAGGAGTTAGTTCTGCAACATAAGAAACAGAATAAACTCTGTCTTATTCCAAAACTTGGAATCTCATCTGCGAAGTATAAGAAAGAAATAATGAGTAGAAATGGTATTTCTATTCCACTGAAAATGAACTGTTCCAAACTGAAATTAAGTTCACAATTTGAAAACACTAGACATGGCCAAAGTAATCTTTCTAGGATCCAAATTAGGATGCAGAAGTTCAAGCAGTTTTCCCTGTAGTCTGGGTTTCGACAGAGATCAGAGTGTGGCCATTATTTCCAGCCCAATAAGGTGGATCAAATCATGCCAGAATACTAAACTGTCTAATGAAAAAGGATGCAGAGTCAGACAATGATCCATATTTAGCACTGATAAACCAGAGTGTGACACCAGTGAAGCATGAATAACACCTGAGGCGTTTTATTTAATAGAATATTGAAAATCATCATCTTGCTATTGTTAAAAACAGATGGCAGAGCAAGAGAAAACAGAAAGGCAAAGAAGCAGATGTGGCAAAAGGAACAAGAAAGCCCCTGCATTCAAACAGAAGTAAAATACTAATTTCTTCTGTAATTTCAGCCGAGTTCTGCTAAAGAAGAGTAAAGCAAACTGTCTCGTATTTCTTGGAGGAAAACAAAGAAGGAAACTCAGAGCAGTTTTCCCTACAAAGATTTCTGGGAGGCAGCAGCCTCAGCAAGGGCTGAGGCACAGCTGAGCTGCTCCTCCAGCCTCAGCAACATTCAAAGGCAATTCTGGAATTAGAAAGTAGGAGAAGAGTTTAGAAAACAAGAGGCAGAATTTTTAATAGTTTACTTATCAGGCCTTGAAAGGAATTCACTTCTCTTTATAAACATGGATAGGAAAAGATGACAAACTCCTTTCAAGAGACAACACAATCATCTGGGTAGTAGGAACTGGAATAGTGAGCAGAGCTCTCTGTAGAACAACATATATCTCTATATAAAAGAAGTATTAGACATTTGCTTAGACATTGCACAACTTATAAGTCTCTTGTAGTCCTTGTTGGATTTCTTTATGCCAAGATTAGACTGAAGTTTTAAGGTAGTTTTGTGCAGAAAGTTCTCTTGTACTCATTTCTTCTTCTCCCACTGAACCCACACCCACTGTGTAATAAGGTCTCTTACCTGAGGACCATCAGACATCTGTGTTTGCCATTATTCTATCTGTGGACAATTGCCTTGCTTTATTTCAAGAGGTTCCTGTCAATATTCATCCATCACCCAGCCCCACAACACCTGCCCTCTCTAAAAGCCATTCCTGAGCTGGTACAGGCACAATGACACTTGCAGTGACAATTACATTCTCTGTTATTTAGCTACTAACTTTCTCTTTTAGAAAGCAATAAATCTCATTAAGTGCTCTTTGAGCAATCAATTGATTCATTAACCAGTAATAAATGCTTTTAAAATTCAGATTAAATACCAAGCCAAACCACCTATTTAAAATGTTACCAATATTTTACATGTACCAAGGTACACGAATTGTATTTCTGTGCTGTCTGCGAGCCTGGTTTAAAAATAAGAGTTTGCCACAAACACATTGAGGGGGTATTTTCCACAATGCCTTTATTATTGGTCCCAGAGACAGAAGAAAGGCTGGCAAAGCCCCACTCCTAAGTGGACACATCCCCTACAAACAAGGCAGGAGGGTTCAAGGGGGTTTTGGGGAGGTTTTTCCCAATGAGCTTTGGAGGAGGGGATGACCTGTTGGAGATCTACCACCTGCTAGCCTAAGAAATGGTCCTTCCCCATAAGACTTTATAAATCAGCCTTAAATCATGTGGGAATCTCATTTGAGAGATTCTGGCCAAAAACAGAACTGCAAGAGGGAGGCAGAGTCGTTTGATGGGGAATAGGTGGATACAAATAAAGACTGAGCAGCGTTTGTTCATTTACTACCTGAATTTGCTCACTACCTGTAAGCACAAGGAACACTGACTTGATGCATTTCTTGACATTCTCAAGATATTGATCATCTAATATAATTTGGAACAACTCCCAAGAAATAAATCCCATGAAAAAAAAAAAAAACAACACAAAAACACACAAAAAAACCCCCAAGCAGTCTCAATACAGCAAGAGAGAAAAAGAAATGGAAGGTAAATCCCAATTGCAGTTGTTTAGATCTGCCAGGTGTCCCAGACACGGGGTGAGAAATCAGGGGTTTGTTAAAACTGGTCCCAGCACTGAATATCTTTGTATTTTTGTGACACTGATTTTATTTATGGCCTTTTGTTTTATTTTATATTTGCCTGAAGCAGAGCTGAAATCTCTCGTCCTTCCATAGGATTCTCCATCTTCTAAGAGTGGAGATCTATGAAAAGATCAGACCTAAGGGACTTTAGTGCACCAATTCCTGTGGTTCAGTGCCCTTGGAGCTCCCAGCAAACAAGGCCAGTGACCCATAAATGTTGAGCATTGCAGCTCAGCTGGGTCCCACCACATCCATGGCCTGAGACAAGCAGTTATCAAAGGTTACTCAATCAGTGTAACCAGTTTAAAAGCTTAGAAAACTTGAGTTAAACTGTTGAAGTGAGTCATACAGGACTTATATGAATAATTTCTTCCCCACTAGTGATCTCATAAATTTTTTGACAATAACGTTTTCATGCTCCTTTGCTACTGTTTAGATTTTCAAATAGTACACACTGAGTAAATTATTTACTCTTTTCCCAGCAGCCAGTGAATAATTTTGGTTTGAATAATTGTTTGCATGAATTGGCCTGCTCTGTTCTGCGTGGTCTGTGCCTGACTGTGATCCCTTCAGCCACTTCAGGGGGACAATGACACCACCTTTATGTAACTAATACAGGCAACTATCTGCCTGGGAGGCCTGTGACTTCATAATTTTCTTTAAACAGATGCCTGATGAGTTTGCCCTGGCATTTCATAGTTTTCTTTAAACAGATTACTGATGGATTTGCCCTGATGGTGGAAAAAATTCAACCAAACTGTTAAAGAAGGAGGAAAAAAAAAATCAAAACAAAACCCAAAAGCATCTGATTTGTCATTCCTTAAACAAAGTTTGGCTTCAGCAGCAGCACTGCTGAATCATTTCCTGACTTTAAAGGCATCAAGAAAAGGGTGAGTGGGACTCTAAGTTTCAAGAGCAAAAATATAACACATATAGAAGAAATCTATACCCCCCTGCTTAATATGCTTATGAACATACAGAAAGTAATTTATTCAGCACAAAAAAGGAAAATAAAAATAGTCACAAGGCTTCCTAATAAATCTGTTGTTGCCTCCCAGCAGCCCAGCAGCAGGTGCAAAGCCACTGCTACAAAACAGTGCTGCAGATCAAGGCTGGCAGGCTCCCACTTCATAAATTATCTGAATTAGTCTGGACAGCTTTAGCACATCTGGAGCATTTAGATTTTACCCTGGAAGTTCCACTTTTACACCCAGATCATGTTAGTGTGTTTATTGGGAGTGCCTAACATGCCTCAATAAGAGGCAAGTACTTCAGTACAGTGTTTAAGGTGAACTTGAAAGGAAAAAAACTCCAATCCATTTAGAGCGTTATAAAGTGAAATTTATATTCACTGTTAGCCCAGCATCACTTATTGACATTACTCTAATGTGCCTCAATAAATACACTGAGGGATGTTCCCACAGCTCTAGAATATGAAGGGTGACAGTGTTGTTGGACATCTGTCCTTTAAAAGAAGGCAGCAGCAATGAAAAGAGCAGCTCCTTAAACGTGGTGCCTTCATTGATCTGGTCTGAATTCCCAACTGCTCTGGACCTGCTGTGGCATCACACACAGACCTGCCTTTCCTCACACATATTATAAGGACAGAAACGCCAACCTCAGCTAAAAGTGACTTCACACTACATTGGAAAAGATCATTAAGAAAATATATCCAACTGAAGCAATGCCATCCCAATATTTTCCTTATTTCACTTGCTGTCATTACTGCAGCATCTGACACAGGATGGACACCACGAATTTCACAGACATTCCCAGCCCATTCCCACTTCTCTTCCCCCTCCAGAACCAGGATAGTTTTGAGGACATGGATTCTGACTTATTCATTACCCAAACTCCTGGCCCTTTAAGTGCCAGGGCATAACAAAAACAACTTGCAGACAACAATCAGGTAAATTATAAACCCATGACATTGTATTTATTGCTCTAATTATGAAAACATGAAGTTGTATTTATTACTCTAATTATATTGTTTTCATCACTTAAGTGGCCATTAGAATTCAACATCATTTTGTACTTCTGGGAGCAAACTGCTGATATCAGTCAAACAACAAGAGGATGAGCTCATAAAATGGCTTAAATTATCATTCTTAACATTGAATCAGCTTTGTTCTTCACTATGATCACTCTGCTCTGGATGTTTCTCTATGCTGATGTTTTTATGTTTACCTATTGCATGAGTGCACTTTCTAATTGTTTTACAACTGCTAGTTTAATACAAACTATATTGTTCAGTGTATTAGTATTTTATATCACCTCTATTTTCCCCAGTTCAATTATTTTCCTAACATCACATAATCAGTTCCTAGTCCAGAGATCTTCAAGCCCAGACAAATTAGTCAAAACAAAACACCCCAAGGAGGAGAAGCAGAGTCCAAGAGCTGCAAATTGCCTTTGTCATGAAGCTTACACTGCTCAGCACATTATTTTGTTTAGCTTTTTTGGAGTAAATGTCTTTGCAAAAAACTAATGGATGGGTTTGCCATTATTCATATAAAACAACCGACTTTATTTGCCAAGACAAATGAACGTTGATCTCTTCTGCAAGACTGAAGAGGGAGCTATCGACTAGGAATGGCTTGAAAGTGTCAGCGAGGATAAAGATATTCCCAGAAGCCTTTTTCATCTGTTAGCACAGGATGTGATATTATTGATATGCAATGACAGACTTAATGAGCCTGTGGTTCTAATAATGCAGCATTGCCATTCCTCGACTCTGAATGCCTTGACTTGTGCTTAAAGATTGTTGGTGAAGTCACACTCAAACAGGTCAAAACACAATTTCATGACCAGTTTGGGCTATTCGGTCCCACTCAGCACAGGTAACAGTGGGTGCAGGTTGTGCAGGTCCTTCAGGAGAAGCTGAGGAAGCACCTTCATTTAAGGCACATTTAAAGCACGCACTTGGAGAAGACAACACTCTCCAGCTTTACCAAGCAACAGCAAACCCTAATGCAGTCCTTTGCTGCACTTCAGGCTCGCCCAGGTTTTAATAAGCGGGGTGGGACGATGTGATTGTGGCTGTTCTAGTGACTCGTCAGCATCTGTAGCATCTGTGAAGTGTTTTCATCCTGGCTCATCCCCAGGGTTATCCCAGAGAGGATTTTACACCCCGCAGGGGGGTGAGAGGCACTACCAGCACACACAGCTATGGAGCTGCTGCTCTCACTGCCAGGACTGTGCCCAAGACAGTTCTCTCCTCTCCTCCCAAATTCCATATTCCTGCAAAACTAACTCGTTTCATTTGCCAGTTCATTATCCTCCTGACAGGAAAGCTGTCAGATCACTCACATCCACAGCACTGACCAGACATCCCTTGTTAGGATTTTTTTAGCTGCTCATGTGAAATCTTTCCCCTGGAATGTGGTGTTCCTTCAGCCATCCCAGAAATACATTGTAGAGCAAGTGAGGATTGTGCACATGCAAGGACTGGTTTGGTACCAGGTACCACAGTAGGAAACAACTGCCTTTGGACTCTGCTTCAAGTGGAAGGGATTATCACACATCATCCAATTCACTGCTCTTGGCTGTAACAATCTCCCTTCACGTTTCCCTTGCTCCTGCTGAGCACTTGGGGTTAAGCCCACCCAGTGCCACCCCTGCCATGGCAGGGACACCTTCCACCAGCCCAGGGTGCTCCAAGCCCCGTCCAGCCTGGCCTGGGACACTG
>JAWWEE010000021.1:3033235-3045682 GCA_035221455.1 Xenops minutus
TCAGAGCTCTGGGCTGGGGGACAAGGTGGGCATCGGGCACAGGGGGGGCTTAGTGATCTTGGGGGTCTTTTCCAGCCTCAGTGATCCTGTGGCAGCAGGGGTGGCTGACTCAGTACTTTGAATGCCACTCTAAATTCACAGAAGACATCCATAACAACTCACAATATTTCTCATCTCCAGCCACATACACATCCTGTAATGGTCTTGCATTGTCTGCATTAAGCATCATGTTTACAGAAAATATAAGTTCCTTTAGACCCAAAGTCTGTATTCTTAATAGAAAATTTTTAAAAACAGGTCTCGAAAGGAACTCCTAACAAATTATTAGTTTCAGCCCTAAATGGCTTACTTCTAGCTTTCTAATAGTAGCCTTTCATTCAGGTCTTAGTCAAAACACGTTTTACTACACTATCAAAACACATTAGGAGAGAATTTGCATAGGAATAGGTCAAAGTCTGGCCTCGTTGTGTGAAACCTCAATTGTGCCCGTGACAATGGGATGGGAACACTGTTACTGTCTTGCCTGACACAGGTGCCAACCACATTAAAGAAAGATAAAAATCAATGGCAGCAATGACTCATTTCTGAATTGCCCGTTTGGCTCAGAAATCACTGATTACTTCTCCTACAACAAGGTACCATGAACTATTAGTAAAAATGTTTCTGGCAGGTTTGCAAGGCTTCAAGAAAGCTGATAGCACATGGTGTCACTGCTCTGTAAAAGCTCACCATTCCTCACTTTCCCTTTGTGTTCCAAGGCCATTTGAATTATGCCTTCTTCCATCACTAACAGGTTTTGAAACCACTAAAGCCAACCCCACAGAGCAGAGTGGAGGCTGGATTTGTGCTGCTACAGACCCCAGCCTTTGTGCCAGATTGATCTCAGAGGTCACCCTAAAGCCTTGGGCACTGTTCATCCCTCCAGACCTCCAGGTGTACATGCAGAAGAACTTTGTGAATGAATAAAGATCAGCTTTAATCATAGATAGGAAGCACGTCAAGGTACTGCTCTTTATGATGCTTTAACGGGAGGGAGTTTAAAGTGGATGTGAAGATATTTGTGCCAGAAGCATTTGAGTAAACTGCAGCTAATTACAGATTACAATAGACAGATCCCTGGGAATGAGATGCTGTGCTGAAAGCTGCCTTGGCAGTTTTCCCTGTTTCCATCAAAAGCTTGATCACTTCTCTGCCACGGAATAACCAAAACACAAATCAGGAGAAGGGGAAGAACATGCACAGACCACACTTGGGTTGGTTGGCATCTACTGGACCTTCCCACATGGCAAAAAGAGCTACAGAAAGATCCTTTGAGCATTCTGTGACAGCAGAGCACGCTGATAAACACAGGAAGCAAAGCTGCCCTGCTGTACCTGCAGCTGGCCAGCAATGCTGCTGCTTTATTTGTGTCCCTAGAAGGGAACAACCTTCTTGACTTCAGGGAAAATTTTTCTACAACTACAATGGCAGAAAGATCTCATGTATGTATTTAAGCTGTAAAATATCAAAATACTTTTCCTTCTATGAAATTTAGTAATATATTATTTCAGTTAACATAGGAATTAATGAAGTGAGCTTTCCACATGATAAAACTGCCACAAGATTTGATCATGGATGATAAGAGGAATACAAGTATTTTCCACCACCTTGGCTTTGTATCCACAGACAGGATAATCTCACCTAAAAGAGCTCCTGTCATAGAAATGATGACCTCTTGCTGGATCCAGGGAGACTCAGACAAGACTTGGAACAAGTTGGTTTCTCCCTCTGCATGTGCTGGAAGGTGTGGTTCTTTTTCCAGCCCCACAAGGAGAAGTGAACAGTGGGAACAACAAACGGTTTTATGAGTCTGCTCAATCAGGAACTGCCCCAAAAACATCACACAGAATCCTTCAGGTTGGAAAAGCCCTCCCAGACTATTGAGTCCAACTCATGCCCAATGCCCACCTTGTCCCCTGAGAGCACTGAGTGTCACATCCCATTATTCCTTGGACACCTCCAGGGATGGGGACTCCACCACCAATGCCTGACCACCCATTCCATGCAGAAATTCTCCTTGCTGTCCAAACTGACTGTCCCCTGGGAGAAGAGGCCAAACCCCACCTTGCTACAAGGTCCTGCACTCCCCAAGTGAGAGCCCCAGTGTTATTCCTCAGGGCTCTACAGGAACAGCAGCCAGAACACACTGTTTCTACCTTCTCTTTTCTGAACAGCCTGCACATAATCCCAGCCCAGAACAGTTGCTTGTGTTCTCTCTGAAGTTTTCCTTCCCCAAGATGAAAACTCACAGAATCAACTGATGAATTGCCTGCTTCCCAAATACAAAGATTGATGAAATGTCTTATCTTGCAACACGAATGGAAACATCTGGCCATCAGATGTTCATATTCAAATTTTTGCTGATAATTACATGTTGAGTGAATGGTTGTTACCAGTCTTTATTTTGGGGCATTGTTGGACAAATTTTCTGTTAACAGGTGATAGAGTATCATCTGAAGACTAAAAATGGCTATTTAGTTTTTTTCAAAGAAACATTAATTTAGCAGAAATGCATTTCCAGCTAAATAAACCTGCGTGTTAATGGATTGAATTTTCTAGGTGCAGTTTCACCCAAGAAACAAGGGGAGAAAATTGGAAGACTTTCCTCCTTTTGGGTATGGTGAATCATTTCAGCTTCTTTCAGCACTGCTATTACATTTGAAGATTTCGCATGTTAAACTAAATATAAACATGCAGGACTATATTTTTGTTAAATCCAGTATGAAATTTTCTCGTTCCAGTTTCTGATGTTCTTGGGAATAAAAAAAAAGAAAGAGGGGAGGCCAAAATTGTTCAATGAACTATTTAGGGCAGGACAATATTCAAGCACCCTTTGGACACACAACATCACATCAATAAATAGATTATGCCTGCTCCCCACAGGAGGGACCATTTGACTAAAACCACAGCCATCAAGATGCTTAATTACTATTTCCAGAAGTTTATTATGGTTGACTGGATTTGGCAAAAAGTTTTCAATCAAGCACAGAAGGACTGTGAAGAAAATCATCCAGGGAGAGCCCTACATGCCAAGTTCCAACCCAGAGCAGATTTTTATAGCTAAGTAGATCTAACTTATAAATAAATCTATTAAAGGCAGAATTTATATTGGAAACACTGACAAGCTCATCAACCACCACTGAGCTGGTGGTCACAGCTGTTAGAAGGTGATGACGTTAATTTAGGAGAGGATATTGCTCCAAACCCAAAGTGTGATGAATGGTGTCTCTCTAATGCAGCAGCTCCTCGTGATGGGCATATCTACAGCTGCTGCAAAATGCATTTGTAGTGGGTTTGCTTGCTATAAGATACAATTTCAACTAATCAAAGGTAATAAAATAATAATAGTGCTATTCCACTATAGAGTGTGACAGCTGCAGCTACTGCTCATATATTAAATGCTGTGTGTGAGAGCTTCAGACCCCAACTACTTTAACATCCATTAGGCAGGAGCACCCTCTTCTTCTCCTGTTGCACATCAACTTCTTCCCATTCCCCACCTTTCAGGATGCCACTCCACAATTAAACTACACCAAGTATCACAATTAAACTACACCAAGTATCACAATTAAACTACACCAAGTATCACAATTAAACTACACCAAGTATTAGTCCTCCTTCACACTGAGCATTTTTCTAATTCTAGAGAAACTACAGGATCCAGAAAAAGGGCTGGAATTTCAGATCAGTTTAAACTCAAGCATCTTTTACACCCAAACCTTAATCCAACATAATCCTTATATCCCAGGGAGCAATATCTTCAGTAAAAATAAATATCCTTGGCAGACTGGGAACTGAACCTACTACCAGTAGCCTGCCATGCAGGTTCCTTATTGCTAGGAAAAGTAAACAGGAATAATTGCACTCCCTCACTTGTACCACCTGAAACACAGAGAGAGCCTGGTGAAAGTGGAGGGGCCAGGAAATAACCTCATTACATAAATGCTGCAAACATCCTCAAACCACTGTCAGTAACCTCTTAAATGCATAAAGTTACAGGAAATTTTATTTGTAGACAGCACAAACCAGCTCAAATACAGCATGAGCTAAAGGTCACTTTGTAGCTTGGCCTGAGAGAAAACTGAAGCTCAGGATGTTCTGGTGTAGAGCTAGGAAAGAGGGAACTGTTCAACCCTAAGTATTTTGTGTAAAGGGAAATATTTCCTAGGCCAGACACATGTCATTAACCTTGGCCAGCCAGCTGAGAAAGCAGCCAGAGATGCATTTCATTCCCACCCAGCAGATTTTGAGGTTACTCTTGAAAATAACTGCACTAAAAGTATATGCAAGACTTCAACTAAGTGTCCCTTCTGGATAGGATTGAAATCCAGTTTAAATTTAGCTAGAAAATATTTATGTTATTCTCATTAAGGTTTGTTTGAAAAGTTCCTGCTCAACCATTTATAGAGCATTTTTGGACATTAATATGCACATATTTCCTTTCATCCATTTAAAAACGTGATAAACAAACTGTGCTTCTCACTGATGAAGAACTGAACACTGGTTTGAAACATCAATGATTTGAAATTCATAAATCACTCTCAGCATAACTTGTTCTCCCCTTGCAGCCCCTCACCCTCACCTCTGCTGTCAGTCAGAAAGCAGCAACCAGCCAGCAGTGTCCTAAGTGGCACTTTGTGCTCATTCATTTATTGGTCCAGAGGAGTTCTGAGAGAGAATTCCTTCTCAAAATAGCTTCTCTCAGAACCTACCAGAATGCTAAACCTGCAGATCAGCATTCCCATGTAGTATGTTTTAATCCCTTATTTAATAATAGACAATTGGAACACTAATGTGTTCTCAAAGTACATCATAATCTTGTTTCCTAATTCCATTGTGTTTGTTTAGAAGAGAAATTCTCTTTTGTGTTCAGACGTAACAGGGAATGGAAACAAGACAAGGGGTAGTGTATTCCTTCATCATCAAAATGGTGATACAGTCAGGATTTACTTCACAATGAGCAGAATATTCATTTTGGGTCTCAACCCATGGAGGAGTCTTGTATCCACCCCCTCTGAAACAGCACTAATCATTTCAGCCCCAGACAAAGCCTCGACTTGGCTGGGAGGGACAAAATGGTCAGAAGACAAATTTCCTATAAAAGAGATCTAAAATGGAACAGCTGCAGCTGATCCAGACAGAAGCCTTTGGAGTGTTTTCTATGTGCACTCCACAGCATTTCACTGCTTTGCACAGGTGCTTTGATGGAAAAGCTTTCAGACCCATTTCTGAGGCAGGTCTGGAGTCGTGGCAGCAATCAAAACTGAGCCACAACTAAGCTGTCACTTGCAGGCTGAATAACAAAGTAGGACACGTTTGGCCTCTTGGTGTATCTTTTTCTATCCCAGCTCCTTCCCCAATCCACTCAGCATTCCAATATAGGGAGGAATTAACTTATGCCACATTAACTCAAGCAGACTGGCTCAATTTGTGCAGCTTTAGGAAGTCTCTCTCTAAATTGTGCATTTATTTCCACAGGTCCTTACAAAGCAGGTTTTCTGATGCTCTGTCTTTCTCCCACAACAAATAACTTCAATTTTCTACTTATTAATACCTCCATGTCCGAAGGCATCACACAGGCTGGGATACCAGCAAGAAGCTATGTAATGATCATTACTATAAAGAAACCAAATGAACATATCACATGACTCTAATAATATAAAAGAACAAATCCCAGTGACTACAGAGCAACAAGACTCTCCTCATTTAGTGCAAATTAAAGTGTAACTATTATTCAGGCTGTACATATTTTGATTGATACCTGCAAAACTAGAATAAATATTCAACAAGATGCCTTAAAAAAAGTTAGTTCCCACACAAAACACGCATCACAGATTTCTTACAGCATTTTCTGAAGTTTCTCAAACTTCTAAAATAAAAACCCCCAACACATCCCAGCACCCAAACCATCATAAGGACAGCTGAGACAACATTTTTCTTGTCTCTTCTCTATTCTGGCCAACCTATGAACTGTCCCCCAGGGGTTCTCACCCTGCTCCTTTCAGGAGGAGTTTAACCCAAATGGCAGCACCAACCTTAAGCCTCTGAGACAGGGAATTCTTGAAACAGGGCAATAGAGCTCAAAAGAACCTCTGTAAAACACACATCATCCCCCTTGGTGTGTGTACTCTGGAAAGCACTCACCACTTCTGCTAGAAGAGCTGCTCTGGTCCAACCAGGAGTCCCTCAGGCCCTCTTTACCTGCTTTATGTCAGGGCTCTGGGGGCACTAATAGGGTTTAACTGCCCTGGGCAGACTCACCTGGGTCCTCCACGGCCCATTTCAGCTCAGATGTGAATTGTCAGCCTTGGTCTGAGCTGCTCCACAGGATCACCCACCTGTGCCTGCCCAGGCTGCCCACCCAGTCCCAACCCAGGGCTCTGATATCCCAGTGTCACCTTCCCTTTGTCCCTGTGGACCCACCCGGTGACCCTCTTATCACTTGATTAGTGGGAGATGCCTCTGCCCTACTGAAGGTGCAAACAAGACCATGTGCTGAAATCAAGAGCATGGATTTTATTTAACAGGAAATGCGAAGTAGAAAGAGAGAGAGAAAGGAATAGAAAAGGGAGGGGAAGTAGAAAGAAAGGGAAGCAGAGGATGGTCACCACCCATGGTCCTTCTTTCACCCTGGGCTTCGTGGTGGTGGAGGGTCCTGGGGTTGTTCTGGGGGTACCACCTTTGTACAGGCCAAGTTCCACATGTCTGTGGCATGGTTGCAGATGTTCCCATGACTTGGATTGATGTGTACCAGCAGTTGATTCCTTTCCCCCAGTTTGACACAGTGGAAATTTTGGTCTGGATGCATTAACCACGATGTGCTCACCAGATCTTGTCTCCATCAAGCTTGGAATTAACCCCTTCCTGTCCAAATTCCTCCCCTCTGTGCTTATCTCAAGTTCCTGCTGAGGTGGCTGATCTTATGGCAAAGTCCCTTTTGTGACCTTGACAGCACTTTGAGAAGGACACCAGCGTTCCTCAGGTCCTTACCTTGACCCTGGTTATTGTCACTAGGCCTGTCCCTGCCCTGAATCCTCTCTGAGTTGCCCCATCCCTACAAACCCACACTTCTGAGTGCCCTTTGGCAGTGTCCTTATGGTGCCATGGGGTTGGACCTGCTCTCCTGCCATGGCACCACCAACTCCTTGTGCTCAAGGAGCAGCCAGCTTTCCCAGCCCCCTGACACTCCAGCCATAAATTTTCCTTGCTACCAGGAATAAGAATAAAGACAAACCTTGGAAGAGCTGTACAAAAATACCTATGTAGATGCACATCTCCTCCCCACCCCCTGGCAAGATAATATATGGCTCTCACCGACTGCTTTGCTGTATCTCCATGTACAAATAAATGAATTCTCTGCTGGTCTTATGTCAATGTTTCCTAATGAGAGCTTTGTTTGAGTTTCTCTTTTCAAGTATGTGCAGAATAATGGATAGACCACAGTGAAATATGTCCCTCGTGCTCTTTGATGGAAATCATAAACTCTGACTACACAGCTCCAGTGATTTACAGCCCTTCCAAAATGCAAAGCAGAATTCGTTCTGTGCAAGACTGCCAGAGCTCTCATTTGTTTTTACCTTTTAAATGCAATATATAGATTCAGACACATTGGATAGAAATGAAATATATACATATATATATGAGCATTTCACCTGGCCATGCAATTATGCAAAAGGCAATGTTAATCATTTATCTGTGGCATTCACACAAGCTTAATGAAAGCTCCAGTCCTATAAGTAGGAGAATTAATAATTTGGATCTGAAGAGCACTGGGTCTAAGTCTTTAAAAGGATTTATTTCTTATAACATAATGAAAGTCTGCTCATCTAAGCTAATCATGGACAAAAGCTAAGCTTCATGGATAGTACTTATATTTTTTGACAAACATCTAATGAACATACATAAATTAGGTTTCCAAGTTACTGAGCAGGATCATGATTTGCTGTAGAGCAGACACAGAATGACTGCAGGAGGATTCCCTTCATTACAACTGGACACTTGAGAACAGAAAATAGTCAACAGAGCCTTTAGCAACTGAAAGTCTCTGAGTTTTTCAACATTATCAGCCTACCCAAACTTCCCAAGTTCACATTTCTTATAAAAATTAGTTCCTTGGTAGATCTTATTATGCAATTAATCTTACAAAATAACCAGGACAGATGTGCATCAGGTGTCTGTAAGAGCCTGCCATTAAAAATCAAGCCCATATAACGTGCCCTTACATTGCCTTATCCTTATTTATCTTGCTCTGCCAAGCACACTCTATGGAATTTACAGTGGGAGAAGGGCACTTCTCATCCCTAGGTACTTTTGACTCTAATTTCACACAGTGTTCAAGAAGAAGGGAGCTGCAGAATTAAGAGGGGCAGGTGGAGAAGACCAAGAGAAAACTGAAGGGGTAAAATGTAGGCTACTCAAATATAACATTTGAATACATATCATCCAACTCTCTGGAAATCCAAAAAATAAGCATGAAAGTAATGGAAATTAAATCAAACAAGTGAGATAAAACTGTATTCCAAATTTCTTCACTCTCAATTTGTTACTTCATTTGAGGAAGTGTTTTTTCACCTGGAGCCCTAACAACAAGGGTTTGAGACATTGTCTTAAATTTATTACAGGGCTATGTGTGCACAAGCAGAAAAAGATAGATTTTACTTAATTGCAACCCTTTTTCATTTACTAAAGTGAAGAGGAGGTTTGGATGGTCCTATTTTCTTCTGAGCATTGTTGGGAGCCCACATCACACCTACGCCCAATGTCATTGGAAGGATGGGAAACATCAGGAAGCACATTGGTATTGAAACATGAAAATACAACTTCAAAAGAAAAGAGGGCTCCGTGTGTTATCCTTTACTCCAGAGCAATCTTTCTCCCTATCCAAACACTTCCAGAGGAATCTGCCAAGCAGTTCATCACATCCCTGCCCTCCTTACGCTCTGCTCTGCTCCCACCATTATGCAGATCTAAACACGATGTTTGCCTGAAGGCTGTGCCTGTCAGAGCCTGCAGAAAACACTCCCCTTTTTTTGCTTCTTTCCTGACAATTTATATGGCATTTCAAAGTTTATGTCTCCCAATGTTTGTCGACCTCTTTTTTTATTTTTGCTCTTGACAATGTGTCACACGGCACTTTGTCTTCATGCCTGGATCACCCAGTGACCTGCTTGGGCTGTGGTAATTTATACTGATCACACACATCGGAATTAAAGTGTAGAAAATAGAGATTTCTGCTTAAAATTCAGTGAGCCACTTCCTAGGAGCGGCACCACTCTGCTTGCCTGCTCTACTTTTTATTAATAAAATAAACATTTTCTGTGTTCATGCTAATTTACACACATCTCCCTCAAAATGATATGCCAGGGCTTTTAAAATATTAAACACTGCAAATATTCAGAGCAAATTTTGTCTTCTGCATGGTTTTTTTGACTGTGTAACAGCAGAATGTGCTATGAAGTGACTCGTGAGTCAGATAAAATTCCTTTATTTGTATTTCTTCTTGGTTTCCGCCAAAAGAAACAAATCATTTATGACTATTAACAAAGGGTGGATAATACAGTCAATCAGATTGAGCCTCCAGGCTTCTGAAAACTGCTTAGTTTTACAGCTGGAATGCAGACAGCTGCTTTTGTTGATTTGTTGAGAAACTACAGGAGCTGGGGAAAAAAAAAAATTTAAAAAAAAAAAAAAGTCCCAGCACTGAAAATAAGATCCCATTTTGGTTATCATTTTAGTAGATTAACGTTGCTTGTGGCATTTCTGTCTCTTCCCCACTTTATAGATTTATGAAATCTTGTTTCTTATGGCAACCACAGCTGATGAGTGTGGAATCATTATTCACACTCCAGTGGAATCCGATGGGGGTTTTTAGTTTAATTTTAAATGGCCTTTAATTCACTTGATTTCATGCCGAACAAGGGCTCAGGCAGCAGGGGGTAAATTCTCAAGGTGCTGAGGAGGAGGTGCAGTGCAGGCACAAATCCTGTTAGCTGTTAATGGGATTTGTCTGCATCCCTCTGTTTATTGCCTCGAGAAGGCATCGCTGGCCCTCATTTAGAGAATAATCCCACAGCTCCAAAGGGACCTGGGCTGTGTCTGGCTCCACAGGTGGCACCAGGAGGGAACATGACCTTGGGATTAAACTCCCAAGTCACCAAGAGCTTCCTTGGTTCCTTTATTTACTCGAATGCCCCCCCTCTTTATGCTTTTATCAGTGAATTTATCAGTATTATGGGCAAAGAGGTGATTAAAAGGTCTCCCCCTTAAAGAACAGTTTTCTAATCATTCCAATCATGTTCTTACTAGTTTGGGGGGTTGTGACAAAATGAGAAGTGCTACATTAATATGAAGGTGTTGTCCACAAATTATCATCTAAATAAGTGCCAAAGAGAACAGCACAAAACATGCACATAGAATATTCACAAAATGAGCTTTTCTCCCTCTAGTTGCACTTCCACTGACCACAACTGCTCAGTAACTTTACCTTTTTTTAAGCATTTTTATCCCCATCAGCAGATTTCAAAGATCCTGAGCAGGGAAATATTTCTGTTCACCTGCTCTTCTGGACAGGACCACCGCCCTCAAGGGCACACAGATGGTGCTTTAGCTTCTTTCTTGCATTCCTACCTCCCTAAAAAAGCAGTAAGGCAAGACTTTTGAAGGAGAAGGAAAACCTTCACAAAAGTGATTTCACAGGGGAAGAGAAAATGGGGTGTGGACAAGACAAAGACAAAAAGAAAAGGAAAACTTAAACCATTATCTTCAAAATTTTCATGACTTAATGAGCAACATCAATGTGAACCACTTGTGGATGAGATTAAATCAATGCAGAACCATGAATGAGAAGTCCCAGCAAGGTTCTGTAACATGACTGGCATTAGGTACCTGAAAGCTCATTTATTTTTGGTACTGATTAGTTTTTTGATTCATTTAGCAACAGAAAGGTCAGGAACACAAGAAGGGACCTTTGATGTTTTCTCACATCATCTTTCCTCACTTGCCAGCTTGGCTGAACTCCCTTTGCTCCAGCAGCAACGAAATCAGGGGTTTAGGGAGGAGTTTAACACACCCTGAGGTGCAAAACTGCCTCCAAAGTACTCATTTCCATCAAATAATTGTGGATATTTCCTGTGAAAGTGTCCAGGCACCCACAAAGGAGAGTTTTACCCTACAGGGCTGTGTGTGTTCATGGGAAGGACTTGACATCTCATCTACAAACAACGATTGCTTTTTTTTCCTTTCAAAAATGTGATATTATCTGTGATGAGAGCACCATCATCTTTAATCATGATGACAGCGAGGTTCTGGAAATCAGATCCCAGTGGTGTGGTCTGGGAGTGGGAATCATGCAGTAAATTAAATATTATAGAAAAAGAACAACTCCTTCCCTCCTCAGAAAGTCATAGAAAAGGGGAACTTTATATTAAACTGAGATTCACAGGTTTAAATATTTTCTGATATTTTTCCCTTGCCCAGTGTGCCATTGAGCTTTATTTCTAATGAAAAGAAAAAAATGTATCCTTTCAATGTTTAGTTGCAACTCTGTTGTCATCTGGCTGCATTTTTGAAAAAGGAAATCATGTCAGACCTTTGTGCCGTACTGCCAAAAAATAAAAAATCATATTTAAATCAAATTAATGACTCACTCTTCCCAGTTTGTGCATTTTCTTCCATTACTCTTGGTCCATTGGTTCATCCATTTTTAAAAGGTTTAATTTCCTGTTGGATCATTGACTGAATTCATAACAGGTTCCCCTTCCATTGTGAGCTTCTGAGGCACACAGCATTGTGTTTGCAAGCACACAGGAGGCTCCTCACTAAAGGCAGGAGCCCTTTGTTAATTGAAGAGATGCTTGTAAATCACCCTCACCTACCAGGAAAATGAAATAATTATTCCTTTGGATGTTGAAGTTATATCAAAGCTTTCCATAGCCCCTCTCCTCCCTCCCCACAGCTACTGCCCCTGTGGCACCACAGCATTTCCAGCAGAGCTGGGTATAGAAAATCAGACTAATTTCATAGGAAAAGTGCTGGGAGTGCTTCTGATGGTTGCTTGGAGCCCCTGCCACATGCTGCTCTGGAGTGACAAGTTTCAGATGCCACCACAGTGTGAGCTGGGCCTTCAGGGGAACTCAGGGCTCATTTCTCCCTTCAATTCTCTGTTGGCACAGACCTTCCCTCAACATCCTCTCAAGGTGGTAATGTATTTCAGGGATGATGTCATAGCTAAGGGGTTTTTGTATTTAAACAGAATCACAGAACATCCTGAGCTGGAAGGGACCCACAAGGGTCATTGAGTCCAACCCCTGGCCCTGCACAGACACCCCAACCATCAGAGCATCATCCAAACCCTCCTGGAGCTCTTCTTGACCCTGCCCACTGCCCTGGGGAGCCTGGTCAGTGCCCACC
>JAWWEE010000021.1:3045782-3069227 GCA_035221455.1 Xenops minutus
GTGGGCACTGCCCAGGCTCCCCAGGGCAGTGGGCACAGCCCCAAGGCTGCCAGAGCTCCAGGAGGGTTTGGATGATGGGACAGGAACAGGGTGGGATTGTTGGGGTGTCTGTGCAGGGCCAGGAGCTGTATTTGATGATCCTCGAGGGTCCCTTTCAGCTCAGCATACTCCAGTTTTTCCATGTGCTGATTCTTGGAGAGGGAGCAATAAAACAAAAGCAAGGTAGCTGTGTCAGAGTTTTAATGCATCTTCCTGGTTCACTACTTTTTGAAGGCTTTGAGAGCTGCTGTCAGACTGCTTTGATGAGAGCATTAAGAGAAAAGCAGAAGGGTTCTCACCAAAGCGTTGAGGAGAGAGGCAGGAAAGTCAACCCAAGATGATGATCTATCACCTTGTCAAAGCTATCTGCTTATGTTTGGAGCAATATCATAAACAATGTAAGTCTAAACTCAAAGCATAGATGAGGCAAATTTATATATATATATATATAAACTAGGGTATATCTGTGGGGTTTGCACACATTAAAATGTGCAGAATTTTTAGGCAGCTCACAGGCTATTCTTGGCCAAGGTAACTCTGGAATGCAGGAAATCCAGATGATCTGCAATATTTCATCATTTAAGGCAAGAAAACACATGCAAAAAGTCTCCTAAGATGCCTCTCTATTCCACAATAATCAGAAATGTGATCTCGGTAATAACAGCTTTCAGCAGAGGATTGCAGCATGTGTCAGACACTGTGCACTGAGCCTGGAGAAGAAGGAGGGAAATGACATATGGATGCTTAATAAAATCCTGGAGAAGTCACAGTCACCGTCAGCAGATCAACACTTCCACCAGAAGCTGTTCCCAGTGGGATCACCTCCTCCTGACAGCTGAGAAAACACTTCAAGCCGTGACAAGGAGGAGGAAAATGAAGAATAGAAGAACTTGTATCCAACAGCTTTTTAACATCAAAGTCCATTGGATTTCAGCTGTCAGCAGTGGTTGTTGTAGGCATGGAAAAGATGCAACTTTGTCTTTGCCTGCAGAAGTGCAAGGCCTATCCAAGGAGCACACAGGTGAATCCTTGTGGATTTTTGGGATTGTGTCTGGAGCCCCTGGATCTGCAGCTCTTGAGCACTTGTGCAAGAGCTCAGCAACCCCTCGTGTTTCAGCCAGCTCATGTGCTGCTCAAGCATCCAGCAGCAGGATGAAGGTGCTGAGGTTCTGAATATCCACAATGCTGACCCGTGGCACGAAGGAAAACCACCACAACTCGCTGATTTGGCTTCCCCAGGTTGCCCTGAAGCAGCTGCAGACCCCACATATTCCATAATACTGTCATTTCTCACAGCCTGTCCTCAGGTCCCTTCCTGGTAGCCCAAGAAATGTCCTCTGGCTCCAGCAAAATCAAGATTTTGGGTTCTGCCAAGGAAATGGTGTGTTCCAACAGCATGCCAGGAGCACTGCCAGGATGCAGCACCCTGAGCAAAGGCCTCCAGCAGCTGCAGCAGGGCTGCAGTGAGAGCCACCCTGATTTTAAGGACAAACCAAATCATAAAAAATGGCAATAATTATTTATAATTCATATCCGAAAAAGTAAGAGGAAGAGGTAGTTTTTATTGCTGGATCACTCACTTTACCACAGTAGGATTTAGAATAATGAAGACAGCCAAGACCACAGCCAGGCTGTATTTCTTCCCTCAGTGGCTAAAATCACAAACATCAGGACTGCAAATATTAGAGAAGATTCAAATTTATGCATGTATTTGCATAATATTCTTCATACTTTTATTCCTGGCTCTCTTGAAATCTGAATTGTTTTTCACGGCACTTGGGATAGGGAAGGGAATACATTATAAAGAATTACAAATATTTTTGTTAATTTAACACTGGATCAAATATCCATTCATTTAGTTGAACACTGACTGCAAAATGGTGATAAAAACACTTGTTTAAAGTCTAATATTCCTACAGCGTGGGAATCTTGACTCTGCTCTTTATTAGATGACTGGAAATAAAACTCTGAGCAACTGCAGAGAAAAGATACTTGGGGCAAAACTAGGGTAAAACGTAGAATGAATTTTGAAAACATATTTTAAAAATATAAATACAGATTTTCCTCTGAGGAGAAAAGGGATGACAGTCACACCCTGCGTTAATCACAAATCCTTAAAGCTACTCAAAATTATGGGCACAAAAGGCAAAAATCCTATGAGTGTGACTCATATCCATGAAAACTTAAAGTATACAAATTAATATTTTCTTACACTGTCAGTATTTTAAGGACTTTGATAACTTAACATAACACAGTAATGCCAAAGTCCAGCTAAAAATACTATTTTGATGTAAAACTCCTTCTTCTCTAAATTTGTAAATTATCTGCTTACTTTCATGAGTAATGTTTGCCTTCCAAAGAGCTGGGACAGCATTCTCATTGAGTCTTCCTTCTGGCTTTTAAAATATTATTTTAGAATCTGCATATTTGTAAAACAAAACTTTCACCACCAACAGGTTCTTTTATCACGTTATGGACACAAAAGCTGATTTTTAAGAAAAGCTTCAATTGTTCTTTTGCACCCTCTGTAGGATTTCCTTTAGGATTTGCTTTGGTTTGACTTCCATCAGCCATAATTTCTCTGAAACCATAATTGAATATATGCAACCATAAGGAGTATCTTGGGAAAAACCCAGGGCTTTATCCAAACACTCAGGGAAGGCAGGGTGAGATCTCTCTTTTTTAAGGTTACACTTCTGCCACCATTCACCCCATGGGAAATTTATTGTTTCAAACAACCAATATCAGCCTCTCTCCTTCTTTGGAGCTTCAAGGTGTGATGCTTGAAAAGTTAGTTAACATTGAAAAGTCAGGTGACTTTTGCAATATGCAGGTGCTACAATTAAAGTAATTTATCTGCCCACCCCTTCTGCTCCAAGGAGAGTTTTGGGAAGACTTTTACTCCACTTGGGTGAGCCAGGACTAACTCCCCCTCCTTCCACTCTGCAGTGGGCAATCATCAGACAGCAAGAGTTTCACCCTCCCCTTTCCATAGATTTTCCATTAATGCCACACTTGCTGGACAGGGAGCTGGAAGGAGACCCAGTGTCCTCCTGGAAGGTTGGAGTTTCTCCAGGGCTCACTTCCAGCTGCTATTCCCTGCAGGAAAACCACACACCCCCACAGCACCACAGACACTTCCAACAGCACTAAGGTGTGGGGTTTGCCTGCAGAAATTGTCCCAGGAGAGGTTTAGGTGGATCTTAGGGAAAATTTCCTCACTGAAAGAGTGGTCAGGATTTGGGACAGGTGGAATCACCACCCCTGGAAGTGCTAAAAAGTGGATGTGGCACTTGGGGACAGGGTTGAGTGCTGGGTTAACCCTCCAGGTCCCTTTCCCTCTCCTTGGCTGATGGTGACACATCATTCACTCAGCTCATTGTTTCTCTCAGCTGTCTTTGCTTTTCAGGGGTTGGACCAAATTCCCCACATTCTTATGGAACAGTTGAGAAATGCAGGTTCCCACAAGAGCTGGAACTCCCTTTTATCCTGGAGCCTTATAAGCTGGGTGCATTAAATCCCACTGCATTAAATCCCACCCCAGCTACATTTTGAGGACTTTAAATGCACTTAAGGCAAGGGATGTTTCTCCCACTTCTTCCTTCCACAGGCTTGAAGTTAACCTTTAGGTGGCTCCCGAATTGAATCCTTTTTAAGCTTATTTTTCAGAACTCTGCGAGTTCCTAACTAGCAGTTTTGTAGACAGAGCAGATGGTGATGTCTTTTCCTTCAAGGACAGGGAAAAAAAAAAATATTGCAGTCAGATCTGGGCTCCTCGAGTTAAATGGAATGTGTGGGACCTCCCTGTAGGATGGCACAGCAGAGCTGCTCCTGCCTGAAATGCTCCGGGTTCTCAGTCCTGATGCTAATGAAGAATTATGGTGCTTGCTTGTGCAGCTCCCAGGAAAAAACCTCAGAGCCTTTCAGAGAGAAAAATTATTTCATCTTGAGCACAAAACAGAGGGAGACAAGTGCAGAAAATATTTCATAGCGGGGTGGGGAAGCTCTTTCATTTGCAGGGAAGTTCAAGCTTGGAGATTTAGATGGGCTATTGGGGAGAAATTAATGACTGGGAGGGTGGGCAGGCCCTGGCACAGGGTGCCCAGAGAAGCTGGGGCTGCCCCTGGATCCCTGGGAGTGCCCAAGGGCAGGTTGGAGCACCCTGGGCTGGTGGAAGGTGTCCCTGCCCATGGCAGGGGGTGGAATGAGATGATTCTTAAAGTCCTTCCTTGGAACCACTCTTTAAATCTATAATTTTACAAAATCCGTTGAGTAAAAAAACTGTAGGAGTCTAAAAATAGGAGGAAAATGACCCCAAAAGTGGTTTAAATAATGAGAACTCCTTAGATTTCCTCGTACATATAAATGGGTGTCAATGAGGCTTTGCTGAGCTCCATGTGGGAATCCAGGGACAGGCAGCAATCAGGGCTCATGGAATATGGATAATTTTGGAGCTCTGCTTCCCTCACTGCTGCAGCAAAGTTGACAATTGTCTTTTTGGTTTCCAGAAGAGGCTTTCCCAGAAGATATTTCTGAAAGTTCTTCACGTTTTTGGCACAAAGGGTTGCACTAAAACCCAACAGGACTTCATAAATTTGGCGCCAGTGCTGTTATGTGGAATAAGGAATAGAGAATTGGTAGTTTTCCATTATCCAGAAATCAAGCTGACAGATATTTAGTCGAAGTGTTATTTTAATGCATAACTCACTCTGAGTTAATATATCTTTAGGCAGCTTTAAGCCCCTGGTGATTCACTGTGCCCACCTGCCTCATTGATTTGTCCTTACTGTGCCCCAATGAAACA
Source organism: Xenops minutus (assembly GCA_035221455.1). Lineage (NCBI taxonomy): Eukaryota > Metazoa > Chordata > Aves > Passeriformes > Furnariidae > Xenops > Xenops minutus. The sequence goes on from JAWWEE010000021.1 coordinate 3,050,626, forward strand.
CACACATCAGTGGGGGGAAAATACAGCTCTACATTTCTGAAAAGAGAGAAAAAAACATGTCTTTCAAAATCTTGAAGCAAGTACAAAATTTCTCTTAGAAAAGTAAAATACTGTAAATATAACTAAGCACTCAATAAATAAAAAGCATGATTTATTTTTTTTAGACATAAGATTGTGTAGAAATTTTTGCAATTACTCAGCTGCAAAAATTACTGACGAGTGAAATGAAGCAGATCTGCCAGAATCGATCAGATTTTTATGAGGAATCAGATGGAGACGCAGCCTCCCATTATCTGCCTCAATTTGAAACATTTCATGTGGAATTTGAGCTTTGCAAGAAGAGAAAGAGGAGAAATTGTAGGAATAGCTTTGTGATTCCTGAGAAGAAAAGCCATTGAATCACAAAACACTAACAATTGCATTGAAAAAACTCTAAAAGCTTAGTCCAGGTTTTAAAAAAAAAATAAAAAAAATCTATACAGACACTTAACTAAGTGAATTACTGGAAATTTGAAAATATTGGTCAGATTTTCCAGGTGAAGTTCAAAACTGGGGGGGTTTGGGGTGGGTTTTTTTTGTGGATGGGAAAAATATTATGGTATTTCTCATTAATGAAAAATGAAGCTTCAAATGAAGGAGGTAAATTGTTTTGCTATTAATGTCAGAGAGGTCCAGGGTACATCTCCAGTGCTGCAAAAGTGAATCAATTAAGCTGAATGTCCTAAAAAACAGAAGTAAAATATAGAGAGGGCTGTAATTCTTTCTGCCCATGTGTTTCTGTCCACCCTCACTCAGGGCTTGGCAAGCCTTTAAGCAGCACAAAGTCCACTGATGGTGTCTGATCTGTCAAATTTGAAAGGAAGAAGAAGATCTGCTTCCAGGAGGGCAGAGAAAGTGGTTTTTTTTTCCTTTTTATTGAGTCTTGTTGAAATCATAGGACAAGTATTTGTGGGTTTAGAAGAGTTTGCCCATTAAATGCCATTATCAGCAGTGTCTGAGATGGGCACCGAGAGGGGAGAAACAAATTTAGGAACAGAAAAATCCTGCTCTGACCCTTGCAAATCATTAGTGGGTGGAACAAGAAATGTTCAGCACATTCAAATGGAACCTTCCAAGACTGAACAGGAGCACTGAGCATGATGAATTGAAACCCTTTCTTCAGAAGTTAAGAATGGCAACATCTTCCAGGCCAGAATTTCTATCATCATTTACCTAAAGGATTTCTGCAAGATTAAATCCTGATGGATTATTTCACAGGTGCCATCTAATAACTAACATTGCAGCTTTTAAAACACTTTGTTTCCCCTATTTCCATCAACCATCCAGTATGACCTATATTCCATATTGTAAATTTGAGGATATTTTGTTCCTTTTCTAAACTCAGAGTCTGGGTCAAGAGTTCTCCAGGTAAGCAATGATTCTTTTTGTCATCTAATATCAATCCAAACCTCTGCAGATGCCAAACATGACAGCTCTCTTGATGGGTTTCCATTGTGGAATTCCCAAGTCCTGCATAATTTCCCCCAAAATAATTTTTTTCAGGGGACCAACAGATCCTGGAGGGAAATTAATTCCTTCTACCTGTGCAGTTGCCACAGCAAGGGCTGTGGTTTTGATCAAGGCTCCTGCTGGGAGACAAATCTGAAAGATGATGCATTTTGGGGGAAAGTGTTCACAAAAGGCAGGTGATCATGTGAAATTTTCCAAGACATTAAATCACTGTGAATATCACACAAATTCAGGATATAAATTCAGTTTCCTGAAACTTGGTACCCCATCTTTAGCTCTGTGTTGGGGGTGGGTTTTGGGAAGCTGGGATTAGAAGGGTTTTTTTGGTTGGTTGGTTATTTTATTTTTTTGTGGTGCAAAACTTCCAACTGTGAAATTTAATGTTACAATTAAGCTTCTCTCTAAATAATTATTCTTCATTAAGGACTAAAATCTATGGTGAGATATTAATTTAATTCTAACCATACTAAAAAAATCCCCCTTCCATTCAGTGTCAAATTTACATTTGCTTTAAATCCATCTCATTTTTAGGGTTTGTTCACCAGTCCAACGATTCCTCAGCACCATTTTAGCCCATGGATCTTCTGGAACATCAGCTGAATTCCCACTGTCAGCATTTCCTTTGCTGCCATTAGGACATGGAGAGGCTTCAGGTCCCAAAGGACAAGAGACCCTGGAGCTCCTAGAAAAACTCTGCTCCTCCTTTTTCCTGCCAGCTGTGGAGTTTATAACACACCTGGAACAATGTGGACTACGATGGTGCTGCAACCAAAATTCCACTGCTGGAACTGGGAGAAGGGAACAAATCCAAGGTCCAAAGAGCTTCTTGATTCTACATCTTTCTCCCTTTTACTGCTGGTAGTGCCTTCCCTGCCACCCAAACCTGTTGGGTGACAGGGCTCAGCTCCCCTCTTTGCTGAATTAGAGGAGAGCAGATGGGCTCTGTTTATTTTTGGGATAACCTCAGCTGCTGTGTATACTGGGGGAAGGAGGGGAGTGCTCACTGCTGACTCGCTCCTGACACCTCCAGCTGAGGCTGACATTTGTTTTCTGGCTCTTATTGGGTTCTAATTATGCCTGGCTAGTCAGAGGATCAGCCAATTTGCCCCCCTAATTTTTGGAGGCAATTTTTAATTCCCTTTCCTCCGTTCGGAGGTCTGTGCTAATTTCAGGGAATGATTAAATATGCAAATGTGCTGGGACTAAACCCTTTGGGATGCCCTGGTGATTCAGCTCAGGTGTGTCTGTAGCACTGCTCTGTATCAGAAAGGCAGGCTCCCAATCCTGCAGGTGGCACAGCCAGGAAAAACAAGGAGCCTTTGCTTCCTTTTTGTTGTCCCAATCACTGCAGGCATTCAGTGGTTCCTTTCCTGCTCTTGGGCAAGGGCAGAGAAATAAGGAGCCTTGAGCAGAAAGTAGACACCAAAAGGAGGTTTTTCTGAGCTAATGAGATCATGTAAAATACCAAAGTCAGCAGCCTGGAAAGAATGAGGGTACAGCGTTCCAATCTGAGTCATTTGCCTTCTCATTCTGTGCTAAAACCTTAGCCCAGAGTCAAAATGTTACCTTTAAAATGCAAAATTCAGTGGGGTAGCAGGGATGGAGGAGAAGAATGAAGTGAATTTGCACTGCCTGCTGAAAGCACTTCCAAGGCTGTTTCCAGGAGGTTTCAAATAAGCACATTCAGAAGTATCCCACAGGGGTAGCACTGTATGGAAACATTGCAGTTATAGATTTGATCAGTTGTTATTGCACCAGCAAGAATTCAGGAGCATTTCAGGTTGTTTGTAACATTTACTCTTCTATATATTCCGGGTTTGTAAAGCTGTTCCTTTTCAAACATCCAAGCACATTGGAAATAATTGAGGCTGTTTAGCAAAGTGGAGTTAAGACTTGTGCACATTAACCAAGGTGCTATTATCTTCTTTTCAACCTTTTTTTTTATAGGAGTGCTAAAATCTATACATATATTCATGTAATTCATAGAAATCTCTTGATTTACTTCACAATTTCAGCTCATGTGTGTTACATTTGTTCTATTCTCTCTCACTGGCTTGTTTAAAGGGTGATATTTTCTGGAGTTTACAACAATAAAGTCTTCTCCTGACCACCCTAATCATGGCAGTGAAAAATGAGTCAAAATGGATTGTTCACTGTTAAGGAAAAAAATAACTTTCTGACATCCATAGAATTTAAGCCAAATGACTGCAACTGGCTCTCTGAATCCATCACCCCTATTATTTACTCTTTCTTCTCCTCCCCTTCCCTAATGACCTGCCTTAATTGGGTAGTCTGGCTTCATATAGAGACCTTCCCTTCTTTTACCTGTATCTGGTGCAAGATTGTTTATGTCTGGAGCAGAAATACTGGATTTAAGGAATACAGAATATCACATCAGACCATTAAAATAAACACACTGAGCACCCAGCTCCCTCATTTCAGCTGTGAATATTATTCTGACTGTCTCCCATGGCAGAGTGAGCAGATCAAACACTATTTTCTAGAGGCAAATATCAGGTCTGGCCTCTTTAACTAGTCCCTTCCAGCCTACCACAATCCTTTGGGTTTCTCTTGTTCCTCCTCTTGTCCTCACTGCACCATTACAGAGCTTTGAAAGCACCAGAAAACTTCAGTCCCAAGGCAGAAATAATAAATTAAAAGGAAACTCAGTTGTTCTTGATGAAATACAGACCAGAGTGATTACAAAGGAATGCTTCTGTAACACGGATTCTTTGGTGGAGCTGTGGAAATAAAAGTTTGTTTCTCTGTCCCAAGCTCTGTCCTTGGTGTTCAGCTTTTATACCCCAACAGATGCTTGATTTCAGCAACTGGCTGGGAGAAAGCCTGAATTCCATTCCCCCTCCCAGAGATGCTAAGGAAAAGCAGGTTAGGACAGCAATGTGGGACATCCCTGCTTCCACCTCTCCTCAAAAAAAACCCCAGAAATGTTATTCCCACTTACCAAGTGATGAAAAGAGAGCATAAGTAGCTTGCCCCAAGCCAAGTTCCTAAAGCCTGAATGATTTGTTGGGGATTTCAGTGAAATTGAATATCTTTTAGAGAGAATTTGCTGGGTATTATTGCTGTAGTTAAAAAAAGAACCCACCCCAACCACCCCAGTTTAATTGTGAGTGCCTCTCTGTTGTCAGTTCAGTAAGAAAAAAAGCTTCAGGGTTTCTACAGATTTTGAATCTGTCACTTTAAAGAACACCAAGATCACATCAAAAATAGCAAAAAAAAAAAAAGTCTTTTTTTCTTCCCCCTCTCTCTCCCCAGGGACAGTTCAACAGTGTCTCAGTATCACAAGGACAATGGGTAACACCAGAGCACCCAGAAATCACCTTTTATTTGCTCAAGTCAAAAACTTCCCAGTGTGGCAATGCTGGGCTGCACGGGGAGAGGCCAGACAGGTGTGATTAAAGTAATAGGATAATTAAAAAGAGCTAGATGGGGGCATAAAAAGGGGCTTTTTTCCAGGCTGCTTTGACTCTGCAGCAAACAGCTTGCTGCACATCTTCTTTTGCTGCTTTCGTGATGAAGTCATTTTTGTTTTCTTCATCTGTCTTTTATTTTAAAGGGGATTTTCATCATGAAAGAGGAAATTTTCCTGTCACAGCCAGCAGGAAAGAGAGCAGTGTCCCTGTGGCACACACAGGATGAGTGTCAATCCTGGCCACCAGAGGAGGGACCCCAGACCTGGCTGGTTCCAGAAACTGCTCCCACTTATCTTGAAGCACTGTGGGAATAATACATGACCTGTCATGCAGAATTTCAGGGTCAGAAATAGAGACAGGAAAACTGCTTAAGCCTCTGGATTAAATTGGATGGAAAATATTTTCAAGCGTACAGTTTATTTTTAAACATTAAATGAACTAAATATTTTTAAACTATATAGGCTATTTCATATTACTTCTACCATAACAACAGCAATGTCATATCTATTATTATTAAGCCATACCTTACCTCAAAATCTGATTTCTAAGCGGGTATGAATAGGTATAAACCTTCTCTTTAAATCTAATACCACATCTATACAAGAAATTGACTCTGGAATGTTTTCATTCCCTTTTTCTTGGCATGATTTTCTTTTTTACAAATGTATTAATATATTTTTGGATGTTATTTTGCCTTATTATATCCTTCTTTGCCTGGCAGACAGGCTATGGTGTTTTAACTCAGGTAGTGGCAATACATTCTTTTACATGGGGGCTTTTTGTGGATGAAAACCAAAGTTAGATGGATCTCTTGGGAGGTTTATTTCTTTTTCCTGAGAAACTTTGCATTAATCTCATGGTTTAAGGCCTGTTATCTCTCTGCCTGCCACTCCTTGTCCTTCAGTGGATTGGCCATGCCCACTCCTGAACTGGCACTCTGCTAATCTGGGCATTCAGTGCTTTTATAGGAAGGTCTGATAGGAGGCAATATCTTTGTCTGTGACCACTGGGAAATAAAACAGCTAAAATACCACTTTTAAATGGGTGGTACTTGCTTTTACCACAGGGCAAAGCATTAAATGAAAATTGTCTTCAAATTGAGGACATCTGCCTGCATTATTGCATCAGATAAACCCTCCCAATCCAGGATGGTCCCCCAAAAGCAGGGGCAGATCTCTCAAATACCCCAATCTGAAGCAGCTCCTCAATTTATCACGATTAAAAAGGGTGGGCAGAGACTTCAAAATATTTATGCACTGCCCTAACTCCAATGATTCATTTTTCTCTGTAATTTTTATTACAGTTTCTGATTGAAAAATTACTCACTGTGTTCATACAATTCCCATTATTAAATCACTTACTCACTGTGTTCATACAATTCCCATTATTAATTCACTGGACACCACCATAAACTGTCCCTTTCACTGACAGGGACTGAATTCTGTCACATCCAACTAAGAAAAACTTTCCTGACCACATTATGACATTATTGAAGAGTCAAGCCACTGGTGAGCACATAATTTGTGTAACAGCCACAATGTCTCCAGCAGGCTTCATGAAAGATCCAAATTGTAGGGGATTTTGAGGTTAAACACTATTTAGAGAGAACAATGAAGGTGAACTTGCTTCCTATACTAAACTGTAATGCTATTTCACAAATTTATAAGTTAAAACCCTTACTGGAAACAGAAAAAAAACACAATTATTTTGCCATTCTGAGTCAGGAAAAATCAGCAACTGGAGGAGAGACCCATTGCTGCATAAAAATCAAATAAAAAAATTGGGGATGGACCAGGAAAATTCCAGATAGATGTGTGTACCTAAAATGAGCTTCATGTTCTCTTTTCTGTTCTTCTGTTTCCCTCTCCACTCCCCCAGACAACGATAGTTCTGTTCAGAAAGTCAGTTTGTTGAGATAATTAGGTTACTTACAAAGAAAGATCATTAAACTGGTCTCCACCATGTTCTACTGACAGAAAAGAAACACTAAATACAAATATCTCCCATTGTATCAGTGGCTTTGAATTTTCCTGTTTAATGCCTACACACTATTGTTATATATTTCTATAACTAAGGTATTCTTACAGGTGATATAAATGATGGGCTGTGTGCAATACTGAGCAAAGCATTTATTTTAGTAGCTCCATTGTGTTGCCCAATTCCTCAAATCTGCATGCAAAATGCCTCCCAACCATTTACATCCAGCAAGAGGCAGAGACAGAAAGCAGTGTTCAGGCACAAACTCTGCTGGACTTAACTCCAGCCTTCCAAAAGTCAATCCAAGGGGATGAACTTTCCTCAGACTCAGAGTGCAAGTTTGAAAAGCTAAACCTCCCAGTAAGGGGAGCTGTGTGAGCCTGGGCCATAGGCAGGGCTTTACAGAGGATTTCAGTGCTGCTCCAGCAAAGCCCATTGCCAAGCAACTCGGAGCCCAAGCCAAAAGCAGCCTGGGAAGATGATCTATTTTTTGCTTCATTGTTTGCTCCCAACAAACTCATCTCGTTCCAGAATCTGGGCATCTCTCTAACCTTCTGCAGTGACTGCATTGAATGGGAACACTCTGCTTGTAGCAGCACAAAAACACCCTGCAAAGACCTGGGATGGCAGCAGGGCTGAGGAACAGAGAGCTGCCTCCTGTCCCCGCATCCCAAAGCCCTTCAGAGAAAAACCCAACACCACAAACAACATTTCAGAGAAAAACCCAATACCACAAACAACACTTCAGAGAAAAACCCAATACCACAAACAACATTTCAGAGAAAAACCCAATACCACAAACAATTTGGAGCTCGTTGCAGAACCGATGAGCAAGTGGTACAGAATCTTCCCGTGCAGAGCCCCCCAAACCTTGGCATCCTTTTGGGCTGGCAAACAGATGGTGGGAAGGAGGCAGTGACACCGAGAGGGCTGTGCAGTATCTCGAGCTGGGGCTTGGTGTGAGCACCAACCCGAGGGCTGTTGGAAGCTCAGGCAGCAGCAATCGCCCCTTGCAGACTCCAAAACACAACCCTGGGAAAGCAAAATGCACAGATGTGTGATACAGAACAACACTGCTCTTTCACTGCTACCAAGGGCAGATTTAATTATGTTCTGCAAAGGATACGAGGGGAAAGACAACACCAAAAAAAAGCTCAGATTTTGCCTGGGAACTTTATTATTTGTTGGGGTTTTTTTCTTAAGCTGTTGTAAATTGGAGCAAAGGAAAGTGAGTAATTACTTTTGCCTTATCCAGTGTATTTCTCCATTACTAATATTTTTGACAGATGGTCCTGTTAAACTCAGAGACAGAAAGGAAAGCATAATATGGGATAAATACCATAGTGAATACAATAACTCTCCATTTTTGGGATCTCTACCCATTCTTCCAAAATAAAAGACTTTAGATTCCTTTACTGATAAAGCCTTCTTAAAAAAACAAGTCTGTTTGTGTTCCTTGTTTCCTCTCTCCCACCTTGCAACAGTCACTGAATATCTCTATGTATTGAGGTGAATTGCCACAAGTTCAGGGCTTAAAATTTTCCCCTTCTGCCTCCGTGACAACCAGAAACTCATCAACCCAGTTCTAGGGTTTTGTCAGACTCAGAAAAGCAGAGGTTACTGTTTCACTGGGCATCCCTTGATGCTGAAAAGGGATCTCTAAGGCTTTCTGAGTTAATCACTGGCAGCAGGGAGCCTGCATTTTAGAAGCTTAGTCAGGAGTTGAATCTGCTTTATCTCAGCAAAGAGCAGCCCAGAGCCTGGCCAGGTCTTGGGTAGGAAACCTGGTACCCCAGTGATAAACACCAGACAAATGATGGACCTTCAAAGCCAACCATGTCAAGAGACTTAAGCTCTGAGTTTTGGAGGGTGGGAGGAGAGCTTTGCCACCAGAGCATTCCCCTCCCAGCACGGTGGTGGAGCCTCTTGCAGCACTGCTACAGTAAAGAGAATCTTGCCACAAATCTACCCAATCTCCCTCAAAAGTTCTGGTGACAAAGGCAACCCTGTTGTGCAGAGATAAACTTGGCTTGAGCATATTTTCATTTGTGGGAATAGAGATGAAAGAGCAAGAGTTCAGAACACAAGAACTATACTTTGTGCAAGCAATAGGAAAGTAAAATAACAAAATAAACTACAAATGAAACCCATTAATTAACAATTATCAAGTCTTGACTATAATATGAGATCAAACATCAGAGGGACATTGCCAACCCCGCTACATAAAATAGCCAAATATAAAGGATAAAACATACCCTCTTCTAGGCAGGTGGGTAGGAGTTGATAGTAGGGCATAACTTAGAAATATAATTACAGTCACAAAGATATGATCAGAAGAGAGAGAGGAGATTTAGGCTCTCCACTGTGGCTGTGAGCCACATGCTTAATGCAGCTTTCAGTGCTCAGCTGAAGCTGCCACAAAAGGTGATGAGAAACCTGTCCCAAAAGTCCTGCAGAACTCTGTTATCATGCAGAGCTCTCACATACATCTTGCAACAAGAATGGAATCACAGGCAAATGGAGAGAACTCCGTGCCAGCTCCACTCTGGGCTGTGATCCTTGCCAGCACCAACAGTGGAAGCCTGCATGGAAATACCCCCCTAAAATGACAGGACACAACCTCAAAGAGAGGCCACCCTCCCTGCTGCCTTGATGCCAGTTCAGGCACCATTTGCTACTAATATTTGAAGACAAATAAAAAGGATGCAATGCTGGCTTTGATTTGGTCTATTGGATATCCTGCTCCACACAGAGATGTGCAGCATTCCAGAGGCATTCCCTGCCTCTTTCCCTTCACCTAAAGCACCCCGTGCAGGAATTGTTTGCCCCAGCCCACATTTCTTCCTGCATTGTTACATTCCTTGCCCCTTTGCTGACCTGAAAACACTCCCAGTGTGCTTTTATTTCTTTCTACCTTCAGCTCAACTTTTGACATTACCATTGCAGTCAGAGCACCAGTGATGAGCAATCAATTTGGATATAAATCAACAAGTAAGACAGAGGGGTGTGAGGAGATGGTGAGGTGATAGGGTGTCAGATGCTCCTCTCTCTGCATGCCACACTCTTGGCTATACCCATTCATGCTCCCCAATGTGAAATAGTTTATTAATATCTGATCTCCCAGTTTACACTCACAGCTACAAGTCACCAGCAGGAAGCCTAAGATGTAACTGTTCCCAAATACTGCGCTGACAAGCTGAGCAAGCACAAGGAACTCGGATTGACAGACAAAATGAGCAAACAGACACACAGGAGTATGGAACAGGGTAATTAATCACCTGGAAAGACTGATAGTAACAATATAACTTCCTGCAAAACCCATTCTGATAAAACCCATGCGACTTTTGGCTGATATGTCTGCACTGTGCACTGAGGAATTATTACATTACTGTAGCAAAACTCCTCAGATGTGCAGAACTACAGTGCAAACCACACACCACATTCAGAGATCCATTGCTGCCAGCCCTTGGCTTGCAGATGTCACTGCTGAAGTTACAGCTCTTATCCTTGTCTAATAGCCCAGCCCTCCCTGTGGAAACCTTTGCCACCCACTTGGCTTCATTGTCCTCACACTGAGGACGGAAAAAATGACAAAGCAGGAGGACTGAAGGATTCAGGCTGTCAGTGTCACCTATTTGTGCATTCTAGTAGGAGCTATTTTGCCCCAGAGAGCCAACACCACACCTGCAGAGAGCACCTGAGGTACTGCAGTCACCAAGTTGAGTGAATTGTGGAATCACAGACTGGTTTGGACTGGGAGGGACCTCAAAGGCTGTTTTGTTCCAACCCTTGCCATGAGCAGGAGTGCCAAGGGCTCACGTTTCACCTGCACTGGTAGTATTTAAATGAAAACCCTTTTATCAATAAAATGTTCAGAAAGGCCAGGAGAAAAGCCCTTTGAAACACAGGGCATTTGAGGCAGAGTTTCCCAATGTTCACGGTCTCCTTATCCCATTTGCCCTAGTTCAGTTCTTGTTTTAGCTGGGAGAAGGTGACTGAAACCTTTTTCTGCTTTGTTGGAACAGGCTCTTCCCAACTGCATTAGCTCTTTAACTAACACATAATCAGAAATTAAGTTTTCACTGCCAGCTGTAGAAATGCAGCTCAGGGAAAAGTGGGAAGTTTTAATTTCCCAGTGCCCCCATCATGCTGCAGCTGGAACAGTCCTGTGGTTTTGTCAAGATCCACAATTTCCTTGTACTTTCTTTTCCATGTTTGATTCCAGGATGTTGTCACAGCAGTGCATCCAGGAGGAGAATTTAGAGGCAACCATTGCAAGAAACACTCACTTTTATGGGTCTCTACTCTCAAAACTTCGCAGAGGAAAAGAAAAAAATATATGTATACATATTTATGTGTCTTTAGACTTCTCTTTATGCTAATATGTATTACTCTGAATTACAAAAAGAAAAACTGTGTTGCATTTATGCTCAAAATAGTCTCAATAAACATAAAAAATGCAGCTATTTAAAGTGACAGCAGTTTTTAAATCTGTAATTTATAAGGGTATCTTTATAATTTTCATATCTGCAGGAAAAGCTGTTCGGGCAGTTTTAAAAGCTCACTGTAACTGCAATTGTAAACATCCTGTTGAAAAGCATAAAGATAAGTTGCTCATTTGCATTTTTATCTGCCTTGTCTTACAGCCATTAATTGTGGAAACGAAACAGAGAAATATGGATTAAACCCCAGGCTACCAGAAATTAATACACATGGAGAATAGAAATATCTGGAAGTTAGGGATGACCTCCGTGTTCCAGGGAAAGATTAATCAAAGCCCAAGTCATAGTTTCCAATTTACTGCGAGCCAACAGATCCTATTTCATAATAACTCTGGGAACAGCGCACCAGTTTTAGCAGCACTTAGATTATCTGGATAACAAATAACTCAAGCCAGCGCTGCTGTTTGCGGGGCATGAATCACTGCACATGAAAGGCAGGAGAGCGCGTGTTTGTTTAATTGCAATGAGCTTTAATCAGAGTGCTGAGTGCCATCCATACCTTCAACCACCCAACCCTCAGCCGAGCTGCCATTTACCCTCATTTTCAAGCCATTCAGGACTCAATAGGGCACATCCAGGCTGATGTAAATTGTCAGAGCTGCGGGAAAGGCAATGAGGCCAATGCAAATTTACACCGACCACAACGGGTGCTTGGCTGGTTGAAGAGGCAGCCCCACAGTCCTTACTCAGCTGATTTCCCTGGCTCTGAGATGTGTCACAGCATCTCGGGGCACAACTGTGACTCCTGGTTGTGTGGCACAGTGGCACCCCCGGCAGGAATGTATTAACTGTAAATGTAATCAGCTTAAACTCATTGAACAAGCACGAGAATTCTCCCCAGCCACACAAAGCTACAGTCCCCACGGAACATAACTTTAATTTAATGTTCTTATGTTAATACCTAGGAAATGTCATGGCATTTAAGCTGCAGGACTGCATTGTAGCCAACTTCTCCAGCGAATTTAAGGCTCCCTATCACCAGCCCAGGGATGTGCCTCAGGTGGGGTGAGCAGAAGGTAAAGAGGGCCAGATGCTCTTGACAATTAAAGCCAAAGCTGCACTTCTGTGCCAACATGGGAATGCTGGGCTATGGTTTGACTGTGGCCTGAAGCCAAATTGGAAAAAATATCGACTGAAAAAGAAATACAACACATTGAATACGTATCTAAGAGTGTGAATCAATACTAAGTCTTCTCAGGTGAGGAGCTGAGATACCTTTCAACACACCTGACATTTTACCTACCATTTGAGAGTCCAAAAATGCTTCCCAAACTCCCATGGAACATTCCAACAACTGCTGAAATGCAAAAATGGGGGAACTGGGATGTGTAAGCAAATAGAGCCACTCATTTGAGCATCCTCATCATTTGTTAACTCCACTGAGGACTCATCAACAATCCTTTTGCACTAGTCATGCAATTATTGTTATTATTATTATTCTTGTGTAGCAGGTGTGTCCTGGTTTTACTTTTCGGGACATAGGAAAGCTTCCAATGCAGCAAATTTACATTCATTAAAAAGTAGAAAAGGCAAAATAATCATTTTTGGTACTCGAGAACAGAGCCAGACCAAGGGAATTAAGAAACTTCCCCAGTAAACTCATTTCCAGCATTTTGTCAAGCCCCCTCCAGGTTCCATCTCCTCACTGTGGTCTAGCAGGTGGCCCCAGACAAGAAGGCACAAAGTCAATGAAATATCCAAAGCCCAAGTCAGCTTGGCAGATCTGACTTCTCTCTGAGTTTCATTAATCCACTTGGAAAATAGGGGACTGCAGCTCCTTTTGCTTCTGATAAGAATTAGACACACAGATAACCAAGAGCCCACCTGCCATCAATTTTCAGTGAGACTGGTCTCTTACTTTCCTGATACAGCTGGTTTGAAACTTTTCCTTCAATCCCCCTTTCCATCTCCACCTGCTCTAAAAGAATTGATTTTCAGGTTCCTGCAGATGATTTAAAACATCTTGCATGTTAAGACCACTTGCAATGGTTTCTTACACACCAGGCTTCAGTTTCAGAATGGTCCAAACGTGTGGTTTTGCATGGAAATATAAATCCTAATAAAAATAAAACGCTCCTACAGCTACAGTGAACCTTTGTAAGTGTTGAAAAGAAATATTTGGTTCACAACTCATTACCTGCCCCGCTCTAATTCCCCATATCCCTTCTCACATCAGGGCATGGGTTTCCAAGTCACCTTGATGAATCTGAAAGCATCTCCCTTATTGCATAAGCAAATATCAGGAACTTTGCCTCCCAGTGTGCAGGATGACTGCCCAGTCCCCAAACAGGGGCTCTGCAAGGCTGGAAACACGAAGCAGATGCTTTACAGTTGCCTTTTTTTTGTGTGTGTCAAAGACCTAAAGCTGGATGCTAATTTAATTTACACTGTTTCACACAGATGTTGAACAACATGAGGAGGACACAGCCTCGTGAGAAGGTGCAGGATGGCCCTTCCCACAGACAGGGCAGCTCCTCCCGGAGAGCTGCTGGGAAGGGAAGATCAGAGCCCTTAGAGGGCACTGAATTTAGTGATCACTCCTTTCCTGCAAAGCACTTCTCATTCCATGCAGGCACAGAGCCCAGCACATCAGCTATTTATGACTGAACACCTGTGTGATACCGCAGAGGAAAGGAGTAATAAGCATATTAATGACACCATTATTAACCAATTAATTAGTTCCTGCCTTCTGCACCAGAATACTTGCACTTTCCCTGGGTAAAGAGCAAAAACACTCCTGTCCACACAGGCTAATATCCCAGTTCACCTTGCTGCCAGGGAAAGTGAGCAAACACAGCTCTCTGCTTGGAAAACCTTGGGATCAGGGGCTTGGATTTATTTGGCAGCTCTTTTGGGTTTGGGTTTTTTTTTTTTTCCCTGAAAGGAACACCAAAAGGAAAGCACTGGTCTGATTCTGAGCTGTGTGCACCTCTGAGCCTGCCTTCCCTACAAACACAGTCCCTTCCCACTCCCATAGATTGCTCCCAACAGAAAGATGAGCAGCAAAAAGGGCTCTATGATGGTCGATGGCATGCACAGACAAATGGCATTTCTTTTATATATAATTGTAGCTCTCCAAGCAGCAGCATCAGAACAGAGCCTTCAGAAACAAACTCTCAGTTCTAGGATCCCACATTAGCAACATCATTAGCCAATTCACTGTTGGATAAAAACCTTCTCATCTTAAACACTCCTACTTATATTGAACTTCACCCATCCATGTTAGTCATTTAATTTTAATGTTTCATTTCACCCAATGTATTTATTTTCTTATTTTTTACTTCAGAATTTTCATCTCAGGCTCATTTTCCTATTAAGTGCAGATGCTGTCTTTAACCTTGCTGTACTTCAGCTCCTTGGCTCAATACAATGGTTAATGCCATTTTCTACTGAGGTTTAAGAACAAGAAAAAAAGTACAATGTTGATGAGGACTGTATTGAATAGCTGGCTCTCATTATACCACAGAGGTTCCATTATAATAGAGTACAGAGATTACCTTTGGGCTAATAAAATGAATGAAAAAAAGGATCTAAATCTGGACTCTTGCTCACATTACTGAGATTACATTTACTGCATGTTTCACCTGAGGCTCTCAGCTCATGTTTACCAAGACTTAAATATCATAATCCCCGTGAGAAGACTGAGGCACAAGGAAATTAAATAACATTTATTCTTTAGAACATAGTTTAGAAATACCAATTTCCTGATCAATCAGATGCCACAAGGCCAGGTGGAGGGGCTGGAATTGCACTGGCATTCCATGGGACACAGCTGGGAATTGCAGTTCTTCCCCTTTTCCTCTCTCCTGTCTTAGCTCAAGCCTGTGCTCACCATCTCCTTCTCCCTCTATGGCAGAAGAATTCCTAACCAAAAAATGCTCAGGCAAGGACACAGATGAAGGTGTGATCACCTCAGCAAGTATTGATTATTAATACCTATTGGCTATATTGGGATAAGCAGGCTATCCCAAGCCAAGAGCCAGCATCCTACTGTGCCAGCCCCTGCAAGCACAGAGGGATAAATGCCCCTCCTCTGAAGATCCCCTGGAATTCTCTGTTCAAAACACCAGAGGGGATCTTGTGGTGCTTCAGCAATAACTGGCCATCACTGTGCTTTTGACAACTTGGGATAAAAGCTCTGCTTAGGTTTGCAATTCCTGTAGCTCCTTTTCAAAAGAAGTGGAGCTAAAGGAACAATCACGGGAGCCCTGCAAGGCCCTGTGCCTCACATTGTTCTCTTTCAGTGCCCTCCAAGGTCTAAAAGAGAAGGTAAAGATCCAGGACGAGGAGCAAGGAGCCAATGTGACCTTTTCTCTAAGCCAGACAATAAACAGTAAAGGGTATTGTTAATGCAGGGCACAGGCATTTAGCCACAGGTCTCATTAACTTTAATGGGAATCTCTCCTAAATATCTGAACATCACTCCAAAACTATACCCTAAAATGTGATGTCTGGGGGAAAAGATGCCCAGATGGAACACATGAGAAAAAAGAAACATAAAAGAGCAAGTCAGATACAAAAGTACACACGTGGGTGGGAATACATGAGGTTATTTGTGTGTTCCCTGGGAAAGGAGGGATAACCTCCCAACCAGACACAAAGGTGCTTCAAAGGATTCAACAGAGGGAGAGCAGAACCAGAAGGGAAAAGGTGTCAAAGGACCAGTTCCATTAGCAGCAGCAGGGATAACTATAGAAAAGCTTAAGGGGAATCCACAGGGAATATCAATCTACAAACCCCAGTGTGACAGGTTTATGTTTCACCATAATTTAATATAATAGAGAGATGTAGGCACTAAAGCATTCAGGTTAAAGTATTCATGAATAATAAAATCATATTCATTTTATCTGGTCACATTCTATTCAAAATTATTTTATTACCTTCCAAAGGGTAAATCTGGCAAGGTTTTTGAACATGTTAAGATAATTTGAAAGTAACTGCTTAAGTTGTTTAAACCTTGAATGGCTTCTTCCATTCTGAAAGCTAAGAATGAAGAGGGAGGAGAGGAAAAATATAATGTTCATCTAGAACAGAAGGGGACAGGCTGTACACACCAGGACTGGAAAAACAAATTTGCTTACAGAGAACTTCACATGTAAACATCAAAATGTTTCCTTCAAAATTAGCTTTGCAACTAAAAATGGCACCACGCACGGGGCTGCTCTTTCACATACACAGAATTATCACAGCTGGCTCTACTGATAAAAGTGAGCATTAAGATCCCTGCTGATAAAGGCATTTAGCATTACAGCCCCCAACTTGTTGCTGTTCTTTCTGAGCTTTTGGGGGGAAGCAGCAGGTTTTGGGTGTTCTGAGCACAGAGCCAGGATCTCTCCGCTGTCCTTGGTGCTGTCCTTGGTGCTGTCCCCCTGGAAAGGGGTGCATGGGAAGCTGGGAGGGGACACAGCCAGGATAGCTGACCCCAACTAACCAAGGGATATTCCAGAGCAAAGGGCATCACACTCAGGATATAAAGCAGGGAGGAGAAGGAAGAAGAGGAGGACAATCCTAGTGATGGCACTTGTCTTCCCAAGTCACCCCTCTGCATGATGGAGCCCTGCCTTGGTGGGAATGGCTGGACACCTGCCTGCCCATGGCAAGATGGGAATGAGTTCCTGACTTTGCTTTGCTTGCATGCACAGCTTTTGCTTTAAACTGTCTTTAGCCTGACCCACACAGTTCTTCTACTTTTACTCTCCTGATTGTCTCCCTCATCCCACTCACAGGGGAGGGAACAAGCAGGTGTGTGGTGCTCAGGGACAGGGGGGTGAGACCATGGCACCACCCATCACAAGGCCACGCTGCCCCATCCCACTGGCACAGCAGCACCTCGTGCCCTCCCTGCACTGAGCAAACACGCTGGAGCTGCTCTCACAAGCCAGCACAGCTTTGCAAAGCTAATGAAGCTGAGCCTTGTGGCTGAAGGCTGAGCTCAGTGCCACACTCAGCAGCACAGGTACCCCAGCCTGGAAGGAACACCACAGCTCCTTCCCAGCAGGGCTGTCCAGAAAAGGCACCAAATTGTACCCCACCCATCCACCCTCACTGTTCTTTTAAGCTTTTGAGTCCTCCAAATCAAAGTATGAATAAGAGATATTTTTATTTCTAGTATTTTATGAGGTTTATTTTCCTGTGAGCCTCAAGCCTGATCCAGAAGAGCTTTTGGGCACATGCTGAAAGCACATGAATAACCCAATGGCTTCAAGCTGCTTGGTGCCTCCCTTACACCCTGGGATTTGGCAAGCTTTCCTAGAGCCAGGCAAAGAAAACTGCAAATCATTAACTAAATAATCTTTGCTCATGACAAAGACATTAATCAAAATGTCTGCATTCATGTTCCAGAGGGGCATTTAAACCATCATCTATTCAGTCGCTCCAATATAGCCCAATGTCACTTCTACTGAATGGCATTCAGATCCCTTTCCAAAAGTATGACAGTCTCTAAACTAATTTTAGCTTTATAAAACAACTTGCATTAAAAAAACATGCTGTATTTATGGGATTGGGCAAAAGAAAAAAAGAATCAGTTGTGAAAGTATTGTGTCAAGTGAACAGAAGGAAATATTCAGCATTTGAGCACATGCAGCCTGTCACCTGGACAAAGCTTTTTAATAAAAAATAGCCAATCTTTTCTCCTCAGCACTGCAAACCCAATTGTTAAATTGCCATGTGCCCCAGCACCCCCTCACTCCCATTTCTCAGCTATTCTAATACCTCAATTTTAAACCCTTCATGAGCAAATATTCAACAGTGCACAAAATGTAAATCCAGCCAGCAAAAATAAAATCCCCCAAACAACCCACATCAAGCCTGTATCACCAAGCATTTATTTCTCCTCACAGCAAAATGTTTTTGTCATGAGCTAAACAAAACACTAGACAATAAATCCAGAAATCCTGTTATATTACACAAATTATCCCACAATTGGAAACAAGGCTGTTTTACCTCTCCAGCGAGAGCAAGAATCAAATGCTAAAAAATAACTTTCCAGGAAATGTTTGGCTTCTTGGTAATTTTGGTTTTTAATAGGAAACTAAGGAGAAGCAAATGGAGCTGATACCTTTTCATATGAATCTCTGCTGTAAAGTAGAATTCTTCTCTGTGAGGGTGGGCAGCCCTGGCACAGGGTGCCCAGAGGAGCTGTGGCTGCCCCTGGATCCCTGGGAGTGTCCAAGGCCAG
>JAWWEE010000021.1:3069682-3085555 GCA_035221455.1 Xenops minutus
GCTGCCCCTGGATCCCTGGGAGTGTCCAAGGCCAGGTTGGACAGGGCTTGGAGCACCCTGGGCTGGTGGAAGGTGTCTCTGCCCATGGCAGGGGTGGCACTGGGTGGGCTTTAAGGTCCCTTCAAACCCAAACTATTCCAGGATTCCATGGTTATTGTAGTACTGAACATGTCTTTTATGTTGGAAAATAATAATCAGTAATTCTGAAGATGTTATATATATTATATAAGACCTTGAAAAAAAACCCAGAAGTAAATGTGGTAAATTATCTAATCATGATAGTTTTTAATGCAGGTCCTGCTGGCTTTGATGAAGTATTTTATCAGCTTGAGTTATTCCTGCAGAGAAGGGGAAATGACTGACAGCATGTTCTGGCAGGGGCTTGGGAGCAGCATATGTCCAGGTATCTTAATATAGGGCTTCAGCCAATGAGAAAAGGCTACCTGAAAGAAAACCTCACAATTCCACATGTAACAGGGGCCTTCTCTTTAAGTAGAAGATGTCCAGTGTATTTAAGCAGTGTCACCGTGTCTCCCATCACAGGGGACAGGACCCTGGAGGTGCTCGTCTCCAGTGGTCAGCTCCTCCCTCAGCAACTCTCCCACAATCATTACTCTCACAGCTGATGAATTCTAACAGGTTTGTGCCTTCCCCACAAGAATGGGCTTAAATGGCAGGATCATGTAAATATTAAAAAAAAATTAATATATTTTTAAACTAATCAGTGCATTGCTGGCTTCTGAGCTACAGCCAGGAAACCTTCCTTATTTCTTAGCCCCAAGCAAGACCTTTGCTTATGGAGCTCTTCTTGACACAACATTCCCATAGCAGAGGATGACCAAGGCACTTGTTCTGATCTCATTTACAGCTTCTGCTGATTGGTTCCTAGATGATGCTTATGGAAGCTGATCAGCAATAACAACAAAGTACTTTGCTGCTCATTTATGAGCAGTTAAAAGCATTTAGAGGAAAACCTTCCAAGCATTTAGGTTGATGTTTGGCTTCCCAGCTATCCTGCACAACCTCTGAAAGTTCCCAGATCTGTGCAACATCTCACAAAATTCAGACAAATGAACCTGTTTCTCAGAAATTTTCATTAATCAGGACCTTGTTCTCCCCCTCCCACAGCTGGATTCATCACTTCCAGCTCCAGAGCTCATCTCTGGATGTGGAATTAGCCTATAAAGGTGTTCATATTCCCCCAGCATTGCCTGTGACCTAAAGCCCCTGACTCTGATACCTCCAATTCCTGCAGCAAACAGATGGGATAACCAGAGAAAAGCAGGGACACCCAGGAAATGAATAATTAGCAGATGAAGATTAAGATTGCTGCAAAATGAAGAAGTGCAGAACCATGAGCACAGGAGGAGAAGAGCCCTCTAACTCTTGTGAAAGTGGATGGAAGTATCCAGGAAGGTCAGATGTATTTTTCCCCATACATTACTGTCAGCTCCACTAAAGTCACCTGTCACAAGCTATTTGTTCCCTCAGAACAGGCACTGTGGCTCATGCTTTCCAGCAGGTACATTGGACAGGACTATAGAACATGAGTTACCTTTATGGCCTGAAGACTCAATTCTGTTAGTGATTTAAATCTTCTATATCATGTGCCACAGCCACAACAGCAGATCGTGCCAGTTCAGAAAGCACCTGCCTCAAACACCAACTTCACAGCTTTATTTCACCCATGAGGTTCAACACATGGATCTAAACAAAGCTGGAACATCCACACTGTGTCAGCCAGCCAGCTTTTGTGATGGTCTCCCTGTGAATCCAAAATTCAACCAAAAAAACAACCCTTGAAAGGACCAGGCTGATTATATTTGACTGGAAAAGGCATATGGATCTCCACCCAGAGGACTAAGGTATCTGTTCTTTTTCTCACATCTAAGTTAAATGTTATTGTTTCAGAGTTAGAGAAGGCTGTGGGCAATTGGGGTGGGTGGGCTTTTTGCTGGAGAACTCACGTACTGAAAAAAGAACCAAAACAACAGTTTTAGGGAAGAAAATCAAAGTATTTGACAGGCAGGTCATGTCTGAGTAATAGCCACTTGACAGAAAGAACACAAGAGTTTGATTCTGATTTCCTTAATTTAGGATATTTCCAGAACTCACAGTGCAGAGTTTGAAAAGGTGTTGGAAACTCAAAAATGAGCAACACGCTTTGGTTTTCAGCAAAGACAATATTTTCGGTTAAAAAGAACACAACTTCACTGTGGGCAGAAAACCAATAAATCATTCCTGCTTTCAACTCTAATTTCTCTGTCAACTTCTCTTTGATTATACACCCAGGAGCTTGATGAGGACTGAACTACAGGCTACCTCATCTGCAGCCTGCAGTCATTCCCTGCTAGAGACATCCATTATGGCCACAGGCACCAGTCCAGTGGAACAAGTCTGTTGGATAGTTATTGCTAGGCTTTAAGCATAAAAAAAATACATTAAAATATCACAGCAATCCCAGCCACCTCGGCCCTACCATGACAGCAGCAGGGATAATGAGGCCTGGCTGGGTCAGTGCTGGCAGCAGAGCAGGGCAGGAGTCACAAATGGAGGGGCTGGGAATGCAAAGCCAGGGGTTTGTAGATTGAGCTGAGAGTTCAGGCAATTTACTGGATGCTCTGCTGGCAGCAAAGCCAAAGGGAAGACTTGCAAATGCATTTGCTGGGCCAGGCAGTTTTGGCTGAGAAATGGGGTGTAATTCCTCCTCTGACCCCACTCTGGAGTGCAGCAGCAGGACCCACTCAAGGCTGCCCTCGGGGGCTCTTTGGGAGGAGAGACAGTGGCCACCTGCCTGCTGGGCTGAACTTTTGGTTCAGAGCACATCCCATTGCTGCTTGGGCAGCCAAAGACAAGGACCTTGGAGTGAGCATAGCCAGGTGCAGAATGGAGAACAGGGTGTAAAAAGGCATCCTGTGTGAGAGGCTCCACTCTGCTGGTCCTCACATCCACCTTTCAACTGCTTCTCCCCAGCAAATTCTTCTCTGGAATGTGTTTCCCCGCTGGTTTTCCCCATAGTTTATTTATTAAGCTTAGCAACACACCAGGGTGGGGAAAAATATAAATTGCAGAAGCCACGGTAAAGAGATAAAACAAGTATTGCTCCTGCAGCAAAACACACTGAGGGGCTGGTAAAAGGAATTAACATATTAGTTGGTTTAGAAAGGAGGTTTTAGCTTGATAGATGTTTCTGCTACATATAGACATTGTTAAATTAAAATGAAGCTAAGCCAAAAAAAATTATCAAAGGTCATCAAATTATTATTGGCTGTGTAATAGCATTGGCATCACTTTGGCTTGCAGCTCCCTGAAATTCTGCTCATTGGTTTGAACAAGGTTGTGTCAGGTAATGTTGCCATAAAACTAAAGGACAGTTCCTGCCCTAAACAGCTTACCTGTACAATAGCATTTATTGCCTTGGCTACTGCCTCTCTATTTTCACTTGTCATAACACAATGGGAACATCACTGATGCTGCTGCAGGAAGAACTGGGATCTCATCTATTGGATCTTGAATTCTTACCTCCTGATCTCTGACTTCCATGGGAAGGTTACATCTGCTTCCCTTCTGGCTTCCTTCCCTCCTCCACACCCTCCCAGCTCCACTCTACGTGCAGAGGATTGGGAAAAATGAAGTTGGGTTTATGTTAGGACAAGGGTGTTCTACTTCAGTTATTTATTGCAGTAATCACCCCATGGAACTGTGCTTCCCTCAAATTGCACATATAAATTACCAGCTATTACTCCCTCCTGCAAAGGTTAATGCAACCTCTTGTTTTACAGGTATAGTGAAATTTAGAGGTTAAAACATGCTTATGACTTGATTTTTCCTCCCTGCTTCACCAGCGACAAGGTAACAGCCAAGGAAGGCAGCACATTACCATGGGAGCAGCTGATATGCTAACTGGAGTTATAGAGAAGTTTTGTGAAGCATTCTGAAATGCTATACATGAGCTCAGAGATCTGGCTTCTCACCGCTATTCATTTTTCAATTTTCAGCTTCAAAGATCTTGGACATTCTCCTCTAGGCTCATCTACAAGCAGGAATCCAAGGTCTAATCACATTGGATGATTTGCTCAGACACAGGATTTGTTGCAGCAGTCTCGAGACAAGCCAGCAGAAGGAAAAAAGGAAGGAAGTTTATGCAATATTAGAGTTGCTTTTATTTTCCCCATATGCCATGACAATCCCATTGTCCTTCAGAGATGCAAGCAAATTTACCTTGTGGATTTGAACTAAGATTATTATGGGTTTTGTACTTTATAATCCGCTTTTTACAAAGTCTTTCATGTAAAACTGTGTTCACTGGGGTTCCATGTCAGGTATTGTTGGAGACACAAGAGCCCTGCTGATTGCTGACAAGCAGCACCACTGGAAGGAGATTGTACTCCAACAAGGGATTTAGGAAGAGGAGCACAGGGAATGCCATGGCCACAGGGTGTAGACAGCAAGAGGTAGAATAAGAGGATGCCCAAAAGCTAATTTCAAGTGCTGTCTGACAAGGGGAAAAGCCTTCCAGTGAGGAAAGTGGTGTCAACAAAAGTTGTGTATGGTTTATCATCACCATCTGAGCAACCTACAGGCATTAAAATGCCTCTGAAATCTGGGGGGAACTATGACTATGGAGAGAAGGTATAAACAATAATCAATAACACCCATGGCATCTCCTATATATAATTTATGAAATAAGTCTAAAACACACAAAATATAATTCAGAGCCCATTGATACAAGGTTCCTCCACAACAAAGAACTACTTAGGTTGGAAAACATCCACACACCTTAGTAGCCAATTCCAGTGCACCTCTGGGTTCTTCTCAACGCACTGGTGGGGGGAATTCTTGCCAGGGAACCAAGACCAGAACCCACAGTACCTGAGCACAACGAGCAGAGCAGGTCCTGGAGCAACCAGGGGCTGAAACAAGCTTGTGATGACAAAGAAGGTCCAAGGTCCTGCCAGAAAGTCCAGCCCCAGGGCAGGGTCCAGGTGAATGAGGGTCACCAACAGGACAGAGACCACAGCCCAGGCCAGAATGAAAACCCAGGGCTGAGCTTAAATAGAGACCCAAGGGTGGGGTGAGGCTGGTCAGGACCAGGTCAGGACCAGCCTCTGAGTTTCCTTGGGCCCCACCCCACCTTTCCCATCTCCTTTCCCCCTATTCCCAGCATTCAAACTCCATAATCAGCATTTAAAAACCATGCAGGAAGGACACAGCCCTGAGATCCAAAGGTGTTTTTTCATTCAGAAAGCTGTGGGGCTGAACCCTGAGCTGCTGCAAATCCCTGGGAGCTGCCTCAGGAACAGCAGAGGGGGATTCAGCACATGATTTTGTTCATATAACCTCTCACATTGACCAGTCCTTTTATTAATCCCGGCATTCAAATGAGTTCTTATTACAAAAAAGTAACTAGAGCTGCAAAAAAGGAACAAGGTAAGGCAAGGACAAATACATAATTATCTTGAATATGAAAAAAAAATGGTGCAGCAGAAGTTCATGTTCCTTTGTGTGGAACACAGCCCAGTTAATGTACAATTTAGATGCAATAGTTTTCTCTGGCTGGGAAACCGGTTTGATTTTTTTTATATATATATATTTTTTTTTTCTTTTAGGTTATGCTTTAAAATTTTTCCTGAAGAACAGACCGATGATGGAATTGAACTGCTGCAGCAGGCTGGACAAATTCATTAATGACATTAGCAAAATAATTGCTTCAGACTTGTGTCAGCACAGGCAGCAGCACCACACTTTTAGTGAGTCTTCCAGCATCCCACTCCTGCCTTAATGGGAACACCCAGCTTTGTCATCCCCCTGCAAGAAATATCAGGTCTTAAAAAAGCTCTATTTGCCACATTCCTGCACATGCTCCCCTCGTAATTTTGGGTATCGTGGCTTGAGTTGGCAATCAACTATTGCCCTGCAGGAGAGGTTTGAAATAGAAACAATCTTCTGGGGTTATTTATTATTCTTTCTTTCAGAAACTGGCCATGGAGAAGAGCAAGACAGATGGTTTTTCCCCCCACTAAAGCAACACTCTGAGTCAGACCCACAGCTCCTCCAAAACATGGGGTGGGGTGAAAGAAGGCTCTGTGTGCCCTGTGCTTCCCTCCTGGTACAGAATGACCTCTAAGGTCCCTTCCAACCCAAACTAGCCTATAATTCTCTGTATCTCCTGTCTGATGCACAGAGTGGTCCAGCACACACTGCTGCTTTCCTCCTCACCTCGCCTGAGAATTTCCATCCCTGTTCTGAAAGCAGCAAAAATGGGTGTTTTTGTGCACACAACTCTGGCCCCGCAGTGGAATTTGGATGGGAAATGCTGCCTGGGTCTAAAATGGAATGTTTATTGCCCACTAACACGCCACAATTTGGAATACCTTTAAAAAGATGTGAAAAGGAACGGCTAAATTGAATCTGGAGAAGGCAGAGTGAAATGGTGTAGCTTGGGGAGGGGCAAGCAGGAGCAGAAAGCAATTTAAGACAGCCCTGCTGCCCTCAGGGCTTGAGTTATTCATCAAACTGGACCTATGCAAAAACTCTGCAGCCTTTGGACTATTTTTTCACCTACACTGGCTGACTGCCTGCAAGAGCCCTCCCCTCCTTTTTGGTTTTGCTTTGGGAGGGGTTAAACCCTGTTGGAGCCACCTCTGAAAGCACTGGGAGATAAACCAAGCATGGAAGAAGGGGCTGTCCTGCAGGATCACTTTGCTCCCTCCTGTCCCAGCCTTGGTGCTGTCCATCCAGTCCATACTGACACCTTCCTGCCACTGCCTCTTGGTTTCATGCTGTGGGTCAGGTCTCTTTTTCAGTTTTACAGTGCCTGACACAACCAGGTCCATGGTTGTATACATGATTTATTTATTATAATTAAGTTAATGATGGAGAATTGCAGTGGAGGAGACACTGGGAGCAAAGGAACCAAACCATGCAAAGGCATCAACCTGCCCACTAATCCTTCAGATAAGACCATGAAATGAGACTTCTATGGCAGGGATAACACTGAAATATTGGATAAATAAATAATAATAATGACTAAAGCTTTGGGTTTAGAGCTTTCATCACAAGTTCTGCTGATGCATTGAGAAAGTTTATAAAGCTCAATGAGAAATTTTAATAAGGGGTAATAACAGCCCTCTCATCCACTAAAAGTACCTGATTCTGACCTATTTTATAATAAGGTTATTCAAAATAACTCCACTGCCATAACAACCCACTGGGGCAAGCAAAAAATAGAACCAGTCCCTTGGTATTCATAAAATAACCTGTCTGGGGTACACAAAAGAAACACGAGGGGAAACCTGAATAAATATCCTTGCAATTAAAAAAATGCTAGAGAAAGGATTTTTTTTTTTTCTAAATTGGAAGCTGTTTTGATAAAATTCAAAATGTTCATAACTGAAAGATCTGGAGCAGCTAAAACACAGCCATGGACTGAAGATGCAGTGATAATCTACATATTTCATTGCAGCATTTATTACCTAAATGAAGAAACAGTGGTGACAAACACAAATTTCTCCTGCAGAAACGTTCTTTTATTGAGGAATTGGGGGGATTGTTATGAAATGGAACAAAACCACCCAGAAACTGGGCATGGCTGTTATCAGCTGAAAGCAGGATTGAATGCCATGCCATGGGTTCCTCAAATTTAAGGCTTCCTCTTCTCAAACACAAAGGCTGTGCCTTCTCTGGAGTCCTGAGAGCTTTATTGCCCCTCAGGAGGCAAGTCCTCCTAGAAGGAGTCTTTGCCTGTTGTCTCTCTCCCTCCCTGAGTGTTACTGTGGGGAAGTGAGTGACATCTCTTGTCCTTCAAACCTTTCCTCTTCCTTGGAGCTGTCAAAGTGCTTTTGTCAACAAACATGAATAGATCCAACCACGACTTTCTGTTGAAAGGCAAACCAAAGTTCACTCCAGGCTCTTAAGAAAGGAGAGGAGACAAAAGAAACCACCTTTTTTAAAAAATAAAATCTCATTTTTGTATTACTATTTGAATTACCTTAACTGTTCTTTCATGTACTAATCTTTAGACTTTTCTACTTCGTGAGCTCCACTTCATTTGTTAAGGTTTTTTCAATCCTCAGTTGTTTGTTTTAAGTTGTTTTCTTTTGGTTTGGTTTTCTAAAAAAGCCATTCTCCTTGTATGTTCCCCGCTCTGCCTACAGTACTTTTGTGAGAAGAAGAAAAGTATGATCTCACTGCTCATGGTTATAACAATTCCATTAGCTGAGCCAAAAATAAACTATAAAAAATACCCCCCCCCCCCATTTTGTGGCATGTTTCAGCAAGTGCTGATGTCCAGCCTGATCTAATAAAGGTTTAAATTGAGGTTTGAAGTTGTAGGAGGTGGTAAAAATGAATGACCTGTCTACAAGGATTTACCTCTGCTCTCTCCTCTGAAAGGAATTGGCTTAAATTCCCCTCTTGCAGCCGTGCCTGGGAGGATCCCACTCTCTGACCTCTGTGTTATGAGTTATCCTCCTTTTCTGCTGTCTCAGTGCCTCAAACTTTTCATCCCACTCCTCTCTGGGGTGGTGGCACCTCTGTTCTCCTCTCCCCCCCTGCTCCTCTCCCTTGGGGGGCAGATGTGATGGGTGACCCCCCCAAACCCCCAGAGGCAGATCCTGCCAGGGCTGCCCTCCCTTTTTGTGGAATGAAGCTGCAATGTGTCTTTGTCAGCTCACACCTGAGCATGAGGGGGTGTTTTATTGGGAATGAGCTCCTTGATTTCCCCCTCCACAAGGAGGAAGGGAAGAACTGTGCACAGAGAAACTTTGGTTTATCCTTGGTACCCAGTCCAAAGCTCTTTTTGGTGTTTCAGAAATGACTCTGAGTGAAGGGCCTTGGAATAAACTCTGTACTTGTCATTCCTTCCCTGCCTGGTGGCTGGGGGGTTTCTCCTCTTGGTGAGGAGGCTGATGGTCCAAATGACCCCAGAATTCCCAAAGAGTGTGTCCTTCCCTATCCAATAGATCTGCTTTGCAAAACCAGCTGGGTAGGTCACTGCACATTCCATGGAAACCAGGAGAAAAGCTGTGGTTTATTTGCATGTTCTATAAGGATATTGTTGGTTCTTTATCAATGGGACTGTGGTCATCAAAAGCTACGGAGGGAAAAGAGATCTTTCATGCTTAATACATATGGACATTTTTAGTATTATTTTATGGATTTATTTATGCATATTTTGAGTATTCAAATTTACTTTTTATAAATTAAAATTGCACACATTGAAGATTACTCCACTGTGTACCTCTTTTGCATCATCCTACTCTGTCCTTTATGAGCCAAAGTGAAACAAAGCAACAACCCAGCAAAGTGAAACCAGCAAAGCCTGTAGAAGGTTTCCCTATCAAACATGGGTTCTTCCAAATAAAGGGAAATATCAAAGTGTTTGCTGTTTCACTTCACAGCTGTAAAATAGAAGTTACATGAAGGACATTGAGTTCCTCTGGTGTAAATGCAAACCAAATCAGAAACACTTCCCCCCACTGTTTTTCTGCCATTTAGTGCTGTACTGAGGAAACAGCCCCCAAAAGAACCCCTACAGAAGATGACAGATGTTCTCCTCTGACTGACCTGGAAGGGAGTCAGTTTAAATTGTGCCAAATCCTGAAGTCCTTATTCAAGCAAAACTGCCCAAACCTGCATTAGTCACGAAATAAATAAGAACAATAATAAATAACAATGCCAGAAGGATGTGATAAAAGTATCCAAATAAAACCCACTCAAGTGCAGCCCTAAATGGTGTGCTGTCCCAGTGCTGATCTGCTCCGAAGTGTTTTGCTGTCAGGACACAGGGCAGGGGCAGTGTTGGGTGAATGGGAGGGACAGAATAACTCACTCTCTGACCATCTCTGCTTCCCTTCAAGGCGAATTAAAGAAGAGGAAACACATTGAATGAAAACTTTCTTTCAAGATGCGCTCTCAAAAGCATCTCTGAGAGGGTGATTTAAGAGGACAATGACACAGAAGTGCATAATGAATCTGGACCTGTGCTGCTGCATTTGTATGGACCTTGCAGCAATAAAGTAGGTTAAAAGACAAATTAATTGTATGCTTCCTCTTCAAGAGAAAGAGCCAGTGGTAGTTACTATGGCAACTACTTGCAATTCATCCTATTAACTTTCTTATTGCAGGAACAATCAATAATGATACAGATCGCTTTAGGATAAAATATACATGAAGGCTTTTAAAAAAATATATTGTTTGCTCTACTTTCAAATAAAATCTGATATGCTCTTGAAAAAGCAAAGACAATGTTAGACAGAAGCAGAACGTGGATCTGTCAGGAGGGGGAAAAAAATCGGTGAGTCAATTTGTACCAAAATCCATCTTCTCCTCTTAGCAACTTCAGCGAGCTGCTCAGACTCGTTTTTTTTCCTGAAATGTTTTGGCATTTGTGTTCGCTCTGATTGTGGAGGTTATACCTTCTTTAAAGGTATAATGCTGAGTGCTGATGTCTCTGCTCCAACCACTCAAGTGCGTTCACACTCTCTCAGAGGAAGAGGTAACTACTCCCAAAGCCTTTTGGACACGCAGTGCTATCACTGAGCGGAGTGACTGATGCTCCACCTTCTTAAAAAGTCACCACAGCTCTCTATTTCGCTTTCTTTTTCAGCTGTGGACCAGCAAGAGGGATCCAGGCAGGCCCCTCCTGCTTCCTGTGGCCCCAGCAGCAATGACAGCCAGCTCAGTGTCCCTGCTGGGGACCTTGGGCTGTAGGACACTGGAAATTTTCAATCTCCCCCTGTTGCATTTTTGGGTTTGGTAGGAGACATCAATACCTCGAGGTTTCCATCTCATCCTTCACCTTGTCCTGGAGACTCCCCTGGCTTTAGGGACACTCAGCCACCAGCAGAAAGCTCCCCCCAATGTGCAGGAATGTGATTTATGACTGTGCTGAAGACATTTGATATTTCCAGCAGAATTTTGGGCTGTGTGATGTGCCAGTGGAAGTTGGCTCTGTCTGGGTGGGCAGCAGATACAAAGTGAACAACAGTGATCGGGGCTCTGTGTTGGGTCTTGAGAAATGGTTATTGCGTAACTCAGCTGAGACTTTCCTGTGAGGTTTTACAGAATAACCTGTTTTGTGTCTTTTTTCCTTGTGTTACCTGGGGATGATCTTGTGCTGTCTTGCAAATATTAAGAAAATGGAGAAGTCACAGCTCTGAGGTGCCTGGATGTGTCAGACTGCTGACCTGAAAGTTGTGCCTTCTCAAGGACATCCCAGAGCATGGCAAATATTACCCTTGGATTGTTTTAAGCAATCCTTTGCTAAGTGTTTCCCTTTCTTTCAGTGATATTTGGCTCACATTAACTGCCTGTAAGCTGTAGAAACAACAAAATTCTATTCCAACCCCCAGTCTTTTCCCATCCCAGTCACTGTTCCAGCTCTCTTGTCAGTGAACCCCTGTGACATCAGGAGTTGGGGGCTCAAGCCCTGTTGCTGTGCCCAGGACTGTAAATATGTAAAACATTAACATTTCCCAGTGTGTGATGCTTGGAAAGCCAGCTGTGGTTTGCTGCTGTTTCATTTGCAGGTGTGACTCGTGATGTCCTACAGAAAATGTAATGCAGCAGCTCTGTGTGGGTTGCTGAGGGCATTGTCTCGTGGATGTGGCCATCTAATAGAGCAGAATATTCTGGATGCACTGCCCAAGACCAGGCACCTGAGTCTGAGCTGCCTGGGGAGGAGGAATGCTGGAACAGGAATATTCAAGTTACAGGGAAGTTTTCACCCCCATCTCTACACATCTGCTGCCATTTCAGAAGGCACCATTCTGCTTGTTTCTTCTGACTTAGAGAAGTTGTTCCTTCCTAGGATAATTCTAAATTCAGTTCATCTTCAAAGGGAGAATGCAAAATAGTTTCAAATAGAAAAGTGGAAGATATTGCACAAGTTAATTTACTGCAAAGTGAAACGTTTGATCTGCTCTTCTTAGATCAGTTCATTACTATAAACACGACCTGAACAGTAACATCATCACTTTCCCTTCCAAATCTCCCCTGCTACTGAGTCATTTCATTTTCTCACGTGTCACTTAATTCTTGAGCTACAAGTCACCTTTGCCTCTTTTCTCTCTTGCTTCAAACTACGTGTGTATTACACATTTCTCCTCCCAAACAACCCCAAAGCACCTTTCCATTGCCATTAAAAATATCCCCCCAACCCTCCACATCTTATCTCATTGTTATTTCTTTCTTACCTCCTTCTAGCCTGTCTTCGGGCCACACAAAAGCTATTTTTGGGTCATGGGGTTACTCAAAGGACCAACTCAGTGTGGCTGCAGATGTAGAGATGTCTCACCAAACTTCTGTTTAGTGCTTTTCCTCAGGCCCAGAAAAATTAAGCTCTACTTAAATGTATATTTATTTACCTGATTGGTCTCTTGCTTTTTGCCCCCTGCTCCACCCCTTTAAAAAAAAATAAGTATATAAAATCAACAAATATCAATATCATTTACCAGCTTCAAACTTTGCCTTCATTTAAAGCCTTGGTGAGAAGAGAATGGAGCTCCTGTACTTACCAAAAGTATATTAAAGCAAAAAACCTGAGTACTTTTGGCTGTTCTTATATGAAAAGAACAATGAAATAACCACTAAAAGAATCAATCTGTCACTTTGGGGGTTTCATAGAAAAAAAATGAACAGCAATTCCCAGAAGATGCTTTTGAAAGCTCTACACAACTGAGCTCTACTTTGAGACTTAGTTTCGCCTGCCCTTTTAGTTTTTCCCCTCCTCTAAAAATCGAAAGGGGAAACTGTCACGGTGCATTTGTAAAGCACACAGTGAAATATGAAGGCTTCTCCAACCCCAAAAACGCTGTGCACACTCAGAGTCCTCCCCCAGGCCGTTTAATTCTGCGATACACCCAATCAAGATGTCGTGAATCAAAAGAGCATCATCATAAATTGGATTTAACGCCTGCTTGGAGCAGGAAAGCAGCGGCTGAGCCTTCCCGAGGAGGATTGTTGAGTTGTTCGAGAAACCTGAGCAGTGTTTCTGGGAAATGCTTCAGTGGGGATCCCTGCAGCAGGAAGCACTCAGGGCTGAGGACGGTGCCAGCAGAGATTAGACAAGAAAACAAGAGCTGGCAAGAAAAGCCAAAGCAACACGATGTCATCAAGGTGTGGTTCTTGCTGCCTCAGCTGCCACAGCCCCTGCTCCTGGCCGAGGGTTGGGACTGAGTGACACGAGAGGAAAGAGAGGAGACCGAGCAGCCACTTGGAAAATAACTGAACATGCTTCAGTGTTTGCAGTAAATAGCTTTTTTTTGTGGAGAAGAACTTATTCCTGAACTCCCAAAAACTGAGGAGCCGTGGTAGATTTGCTAAACTTGCTCTGTTGGAGATCACAAACACAAAAAGTGTCTCTTAAAATCCACATGAGGGTAATTTCCCTGGCTGAAACAGGCAGAGTGGGTGTACACGTGTGAGCAAAGTTTCCACGGGGCAGAGCCAGAGCTGGGAGTCCTGTTGTGTGGGATTCCTCCTCATAAGACATCCAGAAGGATGGTGGAATGAAGCAAAAATACAGAACTGTAACAGCAAGGGGAAAATCAAATACCCTCTGCCTTCTACTTGAGAATTTCAGAATTCACTCCCCTATTGAGTTACGGCTCTCTATGAATCTGATGGCCTCTGACCAGAAGAAATTAAGTTCAGTGATTTTCTGACTTGTTTGAATATTAACCTCACAGGGAACTGAATGGCATGTAAGCTGGGATTTTTAGCATACTAAGGTATATAAAACAGGTGGGTCTTCAAAGGATCATATTTTCAACTATTTTTGAAAAGGCATTATATAGCCAACAAATTAAATGGGGGTTCAAAACCCTTGTACTGAAGGTCATGTTTGCCTGTTATTCATTCAACAGGAATATTTATTTTGCTTTTTGATCAATAGTTGCTGTACCAATTCCCCTCTTGTCTTTAATTCTGTGTCACCATTTTTTTTCAGTTAAAAATGTGAAGAACTGATTAAAAAAACATCCAAAGTGAATATCCGTTTGCTGGTTCAAGATGTGTAATGCCAGTGAAAACCCAGCTCACAATTTCAGCAGATGACCCACACGTTGTGGCATTATCTCAGGTTTGGGCATCTTCCCTCCTCTGTTTCATCTGAGCTGAGTTTTGGTGCCCTTCCTGCTGCTCCTACAGAGAAATTCTGCAGCCACTACGACACCTGAGATGCACCCAATTTCTCCTGCAATTCCTCGAAGTTACTTCTGTGTTTAAATAATGTCAACTTCAATTGGGTTTGAGATGAAGGCAGAGGAAAAGCGAGGGATTGACTCCCTGGCCTCATGGTTAATGCACTCCGATTTGGGATGAGGGGAGGTGTCAAGTTCAATTCTCTGCTTCAAATAAGGAGGATGGATTTGAACTTCAATCTCCTGTATGCCCATGATTAACCCTGGGCAGCCAAGGGGGGGCTGTGTTTCTCCCTTCTTCCTCCTGGTCCTGCTCTGGACAAGAAAACATTCAGATTTGTTCTCCTGTGAGGAAACCCTGAGTTGAGGTTGTCCAGCCTGGGGAAGAGAAGGCTCCAGGGAGACCTCAGAGCACCTTCCAGTGCCTAAAGTGGCTCCAAGAGAGCTGGAGAGGGACTTTGGTCTAGGGAGGGAGTGATAGAAGTAGGGGTAATGGCTTTAAACTGAAAGAGGGCAGGTTTAGATTATTTATTAGGAAGGAATTCCTCCCTGTGAGGTGTGAGCTCAGTGTGCTAGGGATTGTTTTCACAGGGAGCTCGACTCCTTTGCAGATAAAATATTGTGGCTTGAGAAAGAAAACAGAGCACACAAGGGTTAAAAGTGAGGTGGGATAAATAAATAATGTCTGCTAAGATAATGATCTGAGACCAGCTGCTGCTGAACAAACATTTATTATTATAAATCATCAGAGGTCTAATAAAATACACACTTACCAGAACAATACCAAACAAAAATGCTTATGTAACAATTAAACATGCAAAATTCACAGCTCCCTAGAGACCCTTTTCAGGGACAGGCCCAAATCTATTTCACTTGCATGCAAATCACTCATGGACAGCAGTGCTGAAAATCCTATGTGCTTGCTAAGATTTATTTAATCATTTAGAGCATGATTTGTGTTGAGACAATGAAGACATAATTGGGTGATAAACCTGGTTATAACACAGCAGTGGTAGAGAATCCCAAAGAAATGTTCACATTCTGCCCTGCTTTCTGCTAAGGGAAAAATGGGATTACTAAAAATGCAGGATGACAGTCTGTCCTAACAGGTGCTTGGGTAAACCTTAAATTCCCTTGCATGATGGAGCAGCTGGAATATTGCTGGAATTCAGCACTAAGCAGCCACATCTGGAAGAGCACAGAAAGACACACCAAAGGAACCACGCTGGTGAAGAACCTGGGAAAGGACAGAGGTTGGGAAAGATCTTCCATGTGGAAGTGTGTGGATGTGTGGCAGCAGAGGGGAGCTGTGCCCTGCTTTCACAGAGCTCTGACCAGGGTGTATCAGCTCCCCTGGTGTGACATCCTCTAAGAATATGAGGCATAAAAAGGCCTTGCAAAGTTAAGCGATATCAATGCATTCCCCCCCAGGCAGAACGAGATTCAAATAACTCAGGTATTCTGAGAACGGAGGGAAGAGAATAAATCGTTTTAAAGCCCAAACCAAACAATCTCTTTGGATGTTGCCAACAGCTGAGGATGGTGCTGAGGCCATGAACACTCCAGCCTTCCCAGAACAGACTCCTGAGCCTTCCCACCCGGAGCCCCACGAGAATGGCAGCGTTTGACTTTGCAGTTCCCAGTTGCTCTCAGTGATGCTGCTCCCTTCCCTTCCCTTCCCTTCCCTTCCCTTCCCTTCCCTTCCCTTCCCTTCCCTTCCCTTCCCTTC
>JAWWEE010000021.1:3087408-3098602 GCA_035221455.1 Xenops minutus
CCTTCCCTTCCCTTCCCTTCCCTTCCCTTCCCTTCCCTTGGGATGTCTCCAGAGCCCCTGCACGGGTAAGAGTGAGCACTGCCAGCCTGCCAACACTGCGTGGCACTGCAGTGTCACTCCCCAAAGGGATGCTCTGCCAAGGCTTTTGACAGTGGCATCCAAAAGGACAATCCCTGTTCTGCTTGGAAGTTGTTGGTGCCTCTTCCTGACACTCTGGTATTCCATGTGTAGGATGGAAAGCACAGGTGCTGCTGAGCTGCAGAGGGAAATAAGAATTTCCCTTGATTTGGGGACAGGATGTTTGAGTGGCGTGGGGTCAGGCTGAGCAGGTAGGCAATGGCTTTTAAAAGGACCTGAAGATACCACAGATTCATAAAATGACATTTTAATCACGCCTTGAGCAATTTACTAATTACATTCAACTGCACTTAGAGGGAAAACAGGAGTTGTCAGGATTTTGTAGAGACAAGCAGAAAATTGGTTTGGGTACACCAGTGATTATTATGAATACCTCAGTGTCATATTATCCAGAAAAGACACAATGGCAAATCCTAGCAAAAGTCCTATTTGCAGTTCTCTTTCCAATCTTTTTTTAGAGTAAATTTGGTCATCACTTTATTCTTCCTTTTTTTTTTTTTTTTTTTGGCCTTGCAGTACATTTTTTCTATATTTAAGTATGTATAATGGATCTGCTAAAAACCATCAGAGACCATTAAGCCAGAGAAGCATGAAATCAAGTAGAAATTATTATTTTAATTCTATGCACTTGTGCATAACAGTATGAACACGGTGCCAAATAAACATTCATCAGAACTCCAGCTAGTACTCAAGGCAGTAATCTGATTTTCACTCTGGAAGCAGGGAATACAGCCCTGCATACATTCCAGGAGATATTTCGGTGCAAACCCCAGCCTGGCTATATTCTGACAGGCAAAAGAAAATGTTAATTACTCAGTAGTAATTTTATTATTAAAAACCCCTTCGAATGGCAGCACTGGGCCTTGGCAGACAAGGACCAATCTGTGAACTCTGTCAATCATGTTTGTGATACAGAAACTCGAGCTCAGTGTTCATTAACTTTGCATGCTGCTGCTGCTTTGTGAGCAGCTTTAGAGTCTGGATGTCTCTGTGATTTCTGAAGGGAATCTCCCATCTGATATGGTTTCCTTTGTGGCAGAGCTCTCTGGAGTGTTCCAGACACAGGGACATCAATGTCCTGGTCCACACCATGCTCTGGGCAGATGTTCTGCCCTGCATTGGTCCTGTAGGCTTGGCAGAGCTGGGGCACAAACAAGGCAGTTGGAAAGTCTATTTAACTGCTGAAGGACTGGCCAAAGAGGAAGATTTTTCACACCAGAACAGATCAAAACTTGATATTTCTGATTTGGGATGACACAGATGTTATGGGACATGGATGTTATCCTACTAGGAAATGTAATGTTTCTCCTCTGTCCCAGGGTCAATTCTAAACTGCATATTCAACCTGCATGTCATAGTAGAGTTAGGTCAAAATTTTTTGAATGATTCTTTCAATCAACAGTTCTGACTTGCCATTCTCTGATTCTTCTGATAATTAAGACATCATGCTCAGGGTTTAGGCACACCATGAAGTTACCTTGTACCATCTACTTTCCTGCAGGCTTAAGCCAAGGTAAGAAGTAAAGTGGTATCTCCTTCTCCCTCCCCAGGGACCCAGGGAGAGCAGTTTGCTTACAGTATAGACAACCAAGTGATTTTCAAGCTACAGCAGTTTTTCACCAACAGCTGTCTCAATTATCCTAAAAATGTTCAAATGTGATCTGGAAAATGAGTCCTTGCCTCAAAACAGAAACTTGCTGTACACTGAGCTAAGAATAGGTGAACTTGTCTGGGTGCTTTCTTAGGCCTGTCACATTGTGTTTGCCAGACACAGTCGTGAATAATAATCCTCACAGCAGAAATGGAATATATTAATCACAAGCAGCCTTTTTTAAGTGCTGCTTCCTTGTCTCCGTGGCCCATGCTGCCACTCTTGCTTTCCTGTTTGGAGCAGCTTACAGAGAAACATGAATTTCCTTGTGCAAATCCCTGGACTGTAAACGAAGCTGATTTAGCACTCAGGTGGCTGGGGCTGAAGTGCTGATGGAGCAGGATGTGCCAGGCAGTGACTGCAAGGATCACACCGTGCAGCCTGCCTGAGCCACAGAGCAGCTCCCTCCAAAGGGTTTCAGGGAGAGGACCCCCAGCAGGAATGGATTCAGGGCTGCCACTGCCAGGCTTATACTCAATTAATTCAATTGAAAGAAAAAGCTCTTTTACAGGAAGAGAATACAGTGCTTTTAGAGTGATAAGTAGAGCAATGCTCTGTCATAAGCTGAGATAATAATTTCTTATCTGTTAAAGTGTTTGAAAGCTATCACAGCTCAGGGAGAAGAAAATGGACCCATCCTTTCTGAGCAGGGGTTGAAACCCAAGGGAAAAGGGCTCTCCCCAAGGATTTGAAGGGACTCTGCAGAGGAGGGTCGAATCTGGCCTCCCTCAATCCCAAATTGGTATTTGAGGCACTTTGCAATGTTTCTTCTCTAGTCCCACTGCACCTTAAAAGGGCTCTGAGCTCATGGGTGATCCCTGGGTATGTCAGCAACCCACTCACAGCTATTAATAAATTCCGTAGATAAAACATGGCAAAGCAGAGTAGGCCATCACAGCTCAGGTTTATAGAGGAGGAAAATCCCTAGGAGAGGCAATTGAAAAGGAGAAAGTCCTCTCAAGCATTCTGTGACACTGAAGTATGATCTCGATGAGCATCCACAAAGAGGAGAAGCTCCTCTACAGCCCCTTCCTTCCCAGACAAATAATCTGACGTAGCAGATGGCACGTTACAATTGAAAGCTGAATGTTACAACCCCTCTTCTCCTTGCTTTCCAGGGCTAGGTTGGTTTGATGGTCACAGTTTAATACCATCAGACTGGAACTGCACTGGGCCATTCCCCTTCGGTGCTAAGTGGACAGCAGTTCCTGTAGTTCCAGTGTAAAATGCAAAGTACAGCATCTCAGCCCACATGCTGCCTTTCAGCATGGAAATAAGTGGCTGTAAAAAAAAGGATGAAACAATATTTCCCTGCTTCCCTTGCTTTTCTGGCTTCTTGATGTTGTCTGTGCTGCCCTTTGCTCTGTCATCTCTCTCCCTGGCTCTCAGGAGGAGGAGGAGGATCCTGTCGCATACTAAAGAGCTGAAGGCAGTTAATGAATAACAAACTGGAGAGTGGGCACTTGCCCAGACTCTGTAATCTCAAAAAATGCCTTACAGAAGTCTAAAGCACCTGAAATCCCCAAAATTTCTGTGGGGGCAAAGAGGCATCTCTCTTCTCAGACTGCACTGTGTAAGAAGGGCTGTGACATGGAGAGGGTCTTCTGGGGGCAGTGGAGGGGGGACATCTCCCCCAACCCTCAGAGGGACCCCTGCCACCCCTCTTTTCTCTCTCTTCCTCTTCTAATGGCACTTGGGTCCTTCAGGGCAGTTCCAGCCTTGGTACTGCAATCAGTATGGTTCAGTTTCCTGACACTGAGGAGAATCCATAGCCCAGACATGTGCATCCATTTGTGCAAGTCATACAGGAGAGACTCATGATTGCCCCCAAAAACACCAGCTAGGTGATGGAATAGGGATTGCCAGTAGTTTCTTTAAAAATGCTGCCCAATTTGGAGCATAATAAGGAAGAGTTATGCCAAAAGCTTCTTTGGAACAAAATAAGGAAAGAAAAGTATAATCATGCCTTTTATTAATCTCTGGTAAGACTAGTTTTTTTCAGCACCATTCTCCTAAATACCAGGTTGTATCACTCTCAGTGCTGGGTTGAAATCGTTCCACTTGATGCTGCAGGATGTTCTGGGAGATTCTCTTGCCCTGCTCATGGGTGTGGTGGGCAGGAGATCACACCTGCCTTTGCTAACAGAGGCACTTTTGAGCTAAGGGATATTTTGCTGAGCAGGTGAGACCACCCAAATATCAAAAGAACCTGGGCTCGAGCCAGAGAGGTGTATTTGAGTAGATAAACCTGAAAGTAGCTGTGAGAATTAATGTAATACCTTTCACACAGGAAAAGACATTTCCCTGTGGCTTTGGTGGAACAGTCCCCAGTTAAACCACCTGCAGGTTAGTCCTTGCAAACACAGAGCCCCCCAGCCTTGCTTTAAGTGCAAAAGAGGAATAATCTACCATTTTTCAGGCCTCTTCCCTAACAGGTTGCTAGATCAGCAGCCAGCTCCTCTTGCAGCCCAATCCAGACCTCTGGAATACCCTGTGGTCGGTACCTTGGCCTGCACACCTCATCCAGCTGCACATCTGGCACATCTGCACACACATGACAAGGATTTCATAGAATCATGGGATGGTTCGTGTTGGAAGGGACCCCAAAACTCACCTTGTTCCACCCTCTGCCATGAGCAAGAACACCTTCCACTAGAGCAGGTTGCTCAGATTTGCATTTAATCCATCCTTTGGGCTGGTAAAAGGCCAGAAATGCAGCTGATCACTCTGTCCTTTAGCTTTTCCATGTCATATCAGCAAAAGTTTGGAAAAGAACTGAATGAATTAGTGTCTCTGTATTTGTATGCCAGGAATGTATTATCTCCCCAGCATGGCTTGCTGTCTCTTACAGAAGGGGATGGCAGAGACGAGAGCAAAAGCAAAGGAAGGGAGAATTTCAAAGTATCTCATTTATTTGGAGCTTTTCATACAGTTTCAAACAGGAGGAGCAGCCTGTAGTTCCTCCTGGGTTGCCATGGATTAGGAGTGGTTTAGTGCTGCCTCCTTAATCCTGATGTTCATTAACACTTGGTTGGCCAGGGGAAAACAACAGAAGGGATTTTTCAGGGCTGATCATGGGAGTTGAGGTCTTTGGAGCTGCCTGTAAACTTCATTTGAGTCCTGATGTAAGAGAGACATCAAAGTGAAGTATTGACTAGACCGCAATGCAAGGCAGGCTGCAGAACTCGGGGTGAAGGCAGAGCTCTGGCTCTTTTTCACAGCAAACAAGCCCTCCCTGGCAGCTCCCTGGTGCCATCCCAGCCCTTGCTGCAGGAATTCTGGGAGCAGCAGGAGAGCCCATGGCAGGCAGGGACCAGGCTGCCTCCTCTGCTCGGTGCCACCAGTTTAATTACACTCAATGTCTGTGGGTTTTCACATGCTGAGGCTTTTTTTCTTTTTTTTTTTCCCTTTTCTGCTGCTTTGTTTTATCTCTTGCACACTGGTGGCACCAGCTCCACTTCACTTCCAAACGCATTTCCTCTGGATAATTCAGATTGCAGCCTCTTCTGCTGATTGTTTTTGCTGTGACCTCCGAATTTGCTGAATTTCTGATGCATTATTTCTCGTTGACATGCTGGAAAGAATAAAGCCATAGAGAAAATAAGAGAGAATGATGCTGAAACTACATTTGTCTGCTGGGCTTCCTCTTCAGCCCCTTGTGCTCTTTGCAGAGGAAAACAAAATTATTCCCACTTGATGCCTTTCCCCCATCCCAGATTTTCTGTTTGTGTTTCCTTGCTGTGACCTTGGAATTACTCAGCAGGCAGTACTTAGAACAGTAGCCAGAGTAACAAAAACCTCTTCAGCCTAACAATCTGTTAGAGAGGGGCTACACATTGCTGCAAAATAACATTGTAGATTTCAAGTATTTATTTGGCTTAACAGTTGTTGTAATAATTTGTATTATTTTAAAACACAGGAGGGAGCAGAGAGGTTCTGAATTTTCCTTCAAAAAGACCTAATCTCCAATTTTGTAGAATCATAGGATGGTTTGGGTTGGAAGGGACCTTAAGGGTCATCCAGTGTCACCCCTGCCGTGGACAGGGACACATTCCATGAGCACAGGGTGCTCCAAGCCCTGTCCAACCTGGCCTTGGACACTTCCAGGGATCCAGGGCAGCCAGTGCTGGGGCTCACCACCCTCACAGGGGACAATTTCTTCTTAATATCTGATAGAAATCTCCCCTCCTTCAGCTTAAGGCCATTCCCTTTGTCCTGTCCTGCCAAGACCTTACCCAAAGTCCCTCTCCAGCTCTCCTGGAGTCCCTTTAGGTGCTGAAAGGTGCTCCAAGGTCTCCCTGGATCCTCTTCTTCTCCATCCCCAGCTCCTTCAGCCTGATTTCTTTCTCTCTTTTGAACAAAAGTGACTTTAATTCTTCCAAGTGCAGAAGGAGCAGGTTGTGTGAACCTCCAGTGAGGAGCTGGGCACTGAAGTGATGAATTCCAGCAGAGTCCTTTGCAAACCCAACTGCAGAGCTCAGCTCAGCACGATTTGTCTTCACTAGGGCTTTTTAAATGATATAATCTGAAGACACAGGAGTAGATAAGAGGGGTGATTGATTGCAATGTTATTACTAATAATACTTTCTGTTAAATTGCACTTTTTTTTTTAATCCTGCCCTATGTCATTCCATGCTCCTGTTCATAAATTTGAATTCCATCTTTACGTTTCACGGGGAATTTTAAATAGTCTGGTTCAGCAGTAAAATCTATTGGGCAAAATTTAATCTATGGTGATCTTTCAGGTATAAGACACTAAAAATTGTTTAACATTATAACAAGGCTGTGCTGCAAGAAAACTTATTTAGAATATACAGGAGCAGCACAATCTCTGTGAACACTGGCTACATTAATACCTAATTTAATTAGTTCATTAGTAATATAAACATATTTCTGTCTTTACTTTTTTTCCCTTCTGGTATTACAAACAGCACATTCTTATCTTACCTAGTTTTTTCTTATTTATTATGGATTTATTCTTAAGCAGTCCTTCCATGATAACTGATCAACTAATTTCAAATTCTGCTTGAGAGAGGCACATAAACAGACATTAAAAGCCACAGCTAACACTGTGAGAAGGCAGTGAAAATTGTAATGGTGGAGGCATAAATTCAGCCTAATTTTATTGTAATTCCACAGGAATACTTCTTTTGAAAACATTGCATCATTTTCCAAATCCATTTGTTATCCGTTACATCAGAGGATAATGAAACCATTTAATACACTCTAGCCTGTCATATATACTTCTCCTGGTGTTTCATTTTAATTTAGCTTACTTAGTAGACACTTAAC
This sequence comes from Xenops minutus, assembly GCA_035221455.1. Classification (NCBI taxonomy): domain Eukaryota; kingdom Metazoa; phylum Chordata; class Aves; order Passeriformes; family Furnariidae; genus Xenops; species Xenops minutus. The sequence goes on from JAWWEE010000021.1 coordinate 3,094,490, forward strand.
TGATTGTCATTCTTAAATTTAATAGGCAAAATCTATCTTTATCTTGTTCTTTTCTATAGATTAATATCAATCTTATTCTGTGATAAGTTTCTACCATTAAAACAAAAAGGATTTCTTGAAAAAAAAGAAAGGTCTTGTCTTGCAGAATTATCTTGACCATGTGTTTGATTCTTGGACAAGGACTGGAAATGTAATAAATGCTCCAGCCTTGTGGAAGGGTAGAAGGAAAAATGAGATGGCCAAAATTAGCCCTAAAAAATGGGGATACCCAAACCACCCAAAGGCTGAGTGAAAATAAGATACATTAAGATAAGTAATAACTGGCAGAGACTGTGGATGCCCATCCCTGGAAGTGTTTTATGGTTCTGTGAAAAGAGAAGGGGAAATAATGGAATTGAAATCCAGCTTCATGTTTAGGAGCCTTTGTAAAGCCAGGTGTTGACCCCCAGTGCATCCCCAATATCTCAGAGAGCTTTGGCCAAGGATAAGGGGTAAAGAGGGGACATGTCACTATTGTCCCTGTCCCCTCACCTCTTCACCTCTTTTATCTCCCTTCTTTACCATGAAGGAACCATCCAGAACTGCACTTTGGTGATACCAATGACATCAAGGTACCTTTTAAAGCTCCAAGAAAGTCAAGTGCAGATTTGTAGGGACCGACTTGCTTCAGACCCCGATTGCCCAGATTAAAGCAGCTCTGCATGAGGGCTGAGCTGAAACTCTTGACCTGCCTCCAGCAAGTTTTGGGGTTCAAGAAGAGAGAACCAGGGATGAGTGGATTGTCCCCAGGCCTTGCCATGGCCATGTGGCTCCTCCCCTGGGGACAGGGAGCTCATGAGAACACCTCAGCACGGAATATGGACCCTGGGGTTTGCTGGCATCTTCCAGTGGCTGCTAAGAGTGTGCTGTGCTTGAGTTCCTCCAGCTGCTATTGTGAATTTTTAAATGGGTTTGGGAGCTGGGGAGGGAGTTCCAGGAGGCTGGGAAAAGGCAATGTTGTTCCAGTATTTAAAAGAGTGAGATGAGACGACCCTGGTAATTACAGGTTTGTCAGATTGATACCAGTGCTGGCATGGCTGGTGTAGGACTTGGTTAATAAAGGATTAATGGCAGAAATCTAATTAATGCCAATCAAAGTGGGCTTAGGGAAAGAAGATCCTGTCAAAATTGCTTTTTTCTGAATGAGATTACAAATTTTGTTGATAACCATAGTAATGTTCTGTAATAGCCTTCTGCAAAGCATCTGACTCGGTCCTGCATGACTGATTCAAAAATAGAGAGATACAAATAAACAGCTCGCAAAAACCAGGGCAAAAACTGGCTGACAGGGCTCAGAATAACTCCAAGAAGTGATCTTTACCAGCCGTGTGTTTCTTTTGCTGACAGACTCCATGAATTTCTTATTGTCATTTGAGGCATTTTATTTATGATTTCAAAGGGAAAATCTCTGATTTATTGTGGCTGTAAATCCCTTAGTCTGCTCTGCACGATGATGCAAGGCCTTAGAGGAAGAGTGGGCTGCAAGTGTTTTAGCTTTGTATTTGGCCAGTGGAAGCTCCAGAAAAAGAAAGATAGAAAAGAAAATGGAAAAGTTGGGGCCATCACATGAGAAATCATTAAATGTTTTAATCACTCGCTGTGAACATGGAATGCAGGTATCAGAAGCACATTTTTCTAGTCTAAATCACTCAGATTTTAGGTGATTAAATATTGGAGAACAGGCTGGTTCTCTGTCAGGTTCCCCTGGATGATGTGCTCCAGTTCCCTCCAGAATGAATCCAGGAGAGCTCCTGGTCTGGGTCAGGCAGAGCACTGGGAATGCCCTCCAGCCTTGCCATCTGAAAGGGGCTGAAATCAGGTTGCAAGAGAAAATCCACTCCAACCAGAGAACCTTTATTTGGGATGTGGCTCGTTTATTGGTGTCCAGTGGGACTGGAGGATGTTGGGGCTGTGTTTATATTAATATTCTTATCTGCAGGCTTGAGTTCTTGTACCTTCAACATTCAGGTTCAGTAGGAAACAGATCCAGATCTTCTTAACTATCTTCACATTTCCTCCCAAAGATTAATTAGTAAGCTGTATAAAAAAAGATAAAATAAAATAAAAAAAGAAAAAGGCATCAAATGCAGAATTGTCTTTATAAATATCTCCTGAGCCTGAGATAAAAGGGATAAGGCTGGTAGGACACCTCATGTGTAGACCAATTAACTGATACTTTTATATTCAGCTGTTCGAGTAGAACATTCCTTCAGTATTTTAATAATCCTTAGCCATATGTTTGAGGTGGTTATTGCAAGGAGATTAAAGCTGAGGCCCTTAAAACCCCCAACAATCTTTTCCTTTTTATTAGACAGTATTGTGTTCTAATAATGTTAAAACCTTTTAATTCAGTGAAATAAATTTACTCAGAAATTAATACAAGGGAACTGTCATTTATCCTTTACCTGCAAGAGAGGAAATTAAAGCTGACTTTCCAGAGGATCTTACTGTAATGCTGGAGCAATTTTCAAACTTTGGTCAAGAATGTTATAGAGGCAGCTTAACTTTCTCTCAGTGATTTCAATCTCAGTTTATACTGAATTATTCTATACTAAAGTATCAATAAAAAGAAGCACAGGATGAAAATCTGGCCTTGTTATAGTGAACAGCAGCCTCTGTGTGCACCCAGAAAACCCTGGAGCTTGTAGGGCTGTTAGTGGTTATTTTTTGCAGAAATCCTTTACCTGCTGACTTCCCTTCCAAAATTTCCCCTGTCCCAGATTTCCAGCAGGACTCTTCAGCAGCAGATAGACCTCAAGGTTCCTGATACACAATTCGATTCCAAGTTACTTGATATGAACTTTGCAAACAAAACTTAGCAAAGTGTTCGAATAAAAAGGCCATTTTTGATGTTGTGTAAGAGTTTGAGGGATCAACTAGAAAAGCTCCAGCATAAGGTCAGTGAGAGATTATAAAAGAAATGAAAGTTTGGCCATTGCAAGATGACTTTTAAAACATTGTTCCTCTCCTGGGGGTGACCGATATTGAAGGAAGAGAATTTAAAAAAATGTGGTGCAAGTGATAAAATCCAAATACCAAACTGCAAATTATTGCCTGTTTTTATTATTCACATTATGATTCCCAAAACACCATTTTTTTTCTTGGTGCTTTAATTACTTTCTCCATCAAGTCTTCCAAAGGTTCATTTGAGGCTTGTGAACCTAAGAAACTTTTTTAATAAAAAAAATAATCAGTGAACAAGATTGGTTTGCAGGACTGATTCTCCCAGGTATTTCAAACACCAGTGATAAACCTTCCAAGTCCATCTGCAGAAAATGTGAATTTAGTCCAGGATGAGCACTAAACCCATCTGGAATTGGTTATAAAAACTGACAGCTGACTGAATCTGAGGTTGAATTCTCCTCTCCAAACATCCTGTATGGGAGAACCCACACACCTTAAAACAGGATGGGATATGAGGATGGAATCCTTCCCTGGGAGGGTGGGCAGCCCTGGCACAGGGTGGGCAGAGAAGCTGGGGCTGCCCCAGCCCTGGAATGTCCAAGGCCAGGTTGGACGGGGCTTGGAGCACCCTGGGCTGGTAGAAGGTGTCCCTGCCATGGCATGGGTGGCACTGGATCATATTTAAGGTCCTTTCCAAGCCAACCCATGCTGGGAGAGCCGTGCTTGGAACCTGCCAACACTCGCAGAGCTGCAGATCAGAGCGTGGCCATCGCCCCTTCCCGTGGATACCTGCAGATTGGGAAGGGGCAGAGCCATGCAAAGCCCCTTCATTTCAATCCAAGTGGTGTGGTTGAAATTAAAGTCAACAGGGGACATGCACAGGCATCAAGGGGAGTATAGACTTCATAGTGTGCTAATTAAAGAATATTCCTCTATTGTACCTTACCCCACTCTTATAACCAATTTGCTCTGCAGCACTGATTAGCATACTAATGGCATTCCCTCCAGTTCACAGAGAGAACTCCAGTTGAGAATATCCATTAAATGTAAAGTTATATAACCTGGGAGGTGCAATATGGGAAGCAAAACTTGGAAAAGCTTTCTTCAGTCTGAGTTGACTTTGATACCACTTTTTTCAGCTTGATTTTTTTATGCTCACACAACAATAAC
>JAWWEE010000021.1:3102619-3138844 GCA_035221455.1 Xenops minutus
GGGAGGGTGGGCAGGCCCTGGCACAGGGTGCCCAGAGAAGCTGTGGCTGCCCCTGGATCCCTGGGAGTGTCCCAGGCAAGGTTGGATGGGGCTTGGAGCACCCTGGGCTGGTGGAAGGTGTCCCTGCCATGGCATGGGTGACACTGGGTGGGCTTTGAGGTCCCTTCCAACCCAAACCATTCTGGGATTCTGAGTGTATTTCACTTATATGTAACTGTTGCCTATTAGCCCTATAAAGAAATGTCCCGGAAGAAGATGTAAGAAAAAATTAAAGATTTTAAATCTTCTTAATTTTTAGCCCAGTTTCTGATAATTGCTTCAAATATGGGGGTTTTGAATTGAGTTTCCTACTAAGAAAAAAGTTGAGAACACGCAAAAAACATTATTGGTGGTGGGAAATATGGCCACAGACTCTAGAATGAATTGCAGTGTACAGAATGGAGATAAAACCCTAAAAACTGAGGCTGGTACATCATGAGAAGGGAGAGTGGAAGCTCCTAATGCTGTTCTACATAATGATCAAATCTTTGCTGGGGAGCTGTAAAGTCACACCGAGCTCAGTGCTCTGAACATCTTAACTCCTAACCAAGAACCTCATCCAAAATGTTGGAATGTTGTGAAAGGTTTTCCATCAGTGGAACTTCCACTCTAGAATGAAAGACCCAGGATGGGAGTTTGAAATGCAGCCAGTCAGGCTCCCTAATTTGCTGTCATGCCAAGTTAAAACATATTTTTGAAGGGAAAAAAGGCTCAAATGTTGTTTTCAAAACTACTTCATCATTTGTACTTCAAAAACATTCAACTACATGTCCATTATGGCAGCAAACTATGATATTTTATCTGTTGAGAAGTTGAAATATTTCATGTTACCTTTTGCCAATAATCAAATAATGGCACGTATTTTTTTATCACTCAAATATTATTTTAGAAATTACCCTAAAATAATTAGCACTGCTCCTTCCTAGCAAGTGAAACATTTTATGTGCCAAAGTATTTATGATTTGTACTGTAATTAGAGGAGTTTAGACTTGAAGAAGATAAGCAGTCAGTGGTCTAAGAAGAGGAGCAGCTGTTACTAATGTGCTGTGTTTTCAGCTGTTATCAATATTCTACATTATCAGCTGTTATCAATATCCTAAATTTTCAGCTGTTATCATATCCTGCATGTTCAGCTGTTATCAATATCCTGTGTTTTCAGGTAGAGGTGGAAGCACAAAATGCCAGTGACGAAACCACAGTAAATGGTTACAGAAGTGCATAATCCTGTGAGTTTTGTTGGTAAGGAGGGAAAAGTGAATTTTCTGGTTGATTTGCTGCACTTTTGTGAGTATTTATACTCAAATCCTTCCAGGCATGTCCAGGATCCCTGGAGAAGGTAAGGGTTGTTGGTTGGGGAATGCTGTGCCTTGGAGACATCTCCCAGTCCTTGTTTAGGCATTAATAACATTGTGGGATTTTTGCAGGACAAAAAAAACCCAAACCAATGTGGGAGAACTCTCAGTATTGCATTAAACATTTGTGCTGGGTTTGGAATCTGTGTGACTTGTTTGGCAGCAAACAGAGCAACCCAGGACGTGGTTCTTTGCAAATCAGTTGTGAGTCCTGGCTGTGGGTTGGAAATTAAATGATGTCTCAAGGTGTTCTAAGTAGAACTGAATTTAACTCTGGATAGAAATACATTGCTTTAAAGCACATGGTGTATCTGGTGGAAAGGATACACAACCTCTTGGAACATTGTTAGCCTGCAAATCTATGGAAAATGAAAACTGTGCAGTGGTTCTTGTCTGCTTTTACCCAGAGACAGTGATGGATGTGCTCTGGAAAATAATGTGGCTGAGCAAAGCTTGTTCATGGGCAGTGTCTTCTAAGGCAGGGTTTATCTAGCAATAAAAAAAAAGGCAATAATTTAAAATCATGTAGCACAGTGATTTAATTTATGCTAAAAGAATTTCTAGGCCTCCCAAAACACTGTGAAACAAACCAAAGGGGAACTCAAACTGTCCCTCAATAATTATGTCTGTAAAGATGTTCAAAGTTCTGGAATAAGCATAAAAAAAAGAAATCAGCCACAGACTGCTCCATTCATGAATGTAATATCCTGCACCCACGGAGTGCAGTGACTGCTCTGCCCTACTACAAACCTTTCTTTTCTTTACTTTCTAATTCCTAGTGTTGTATTTTCCCCGTTCAGAATCCCAGCCAGCTCGTTTTGTTTCTCACCTTTAGGTTTCAAAAGAGGATTCCTGCACATTTGAACCAACTAATCTTTAGTTCCTCAGTGTTTCTCTTCTCCTCTCTGTCTTCTCCCAGTGTGAATTTGGTTATTAGTGCTCAGACAGGTATAATGACAATGGAGAAGGGAAAAGTTTGGGGGCATTTCCTTAGGGAGTTCCTAATCTTAGAAATGGTTTTGTTTGCTTTTAAGAGCAAAAGGGAGTGAGTTATTTGGGCAGCTGATATGGATGTGGTTTGCTACTGTTCTTTTGCACTTTCAGAATGAATAAACTACTTCTAAAATTCATGGAGGTGAGAGGAAGTCATAATTATTTCAACAGTGGACTGAGCTGATAATAAAGATATCTGTGACTACAATAAGCTGAAGACTTAAAGGAAATACTCCATATAGTCTATCCTGTTGATTATTATTTCAGTTACAGATCCAAAACCCCTCATTTTTTGTCTGTCAAGAGCACTGAGGTGTGTTAGCACAGGTACATGGCACTCCCAGCAGGATGTGGGGTATGAGTGACAAAATCCCATCAACTGATTAATGTCAGAATTCCTCAAACATCTGCCATCGATATGATTGAAACCATCATCTGTGGTAGAGCAGGTGACATTATTTTTCAAGATGTAATTAATGTTTCACTGATTTTTTGGGGGGGTTTTGTCTAGGCATAACAGAGCAGGTTGTATTCCCTCTGTGAAATTTGCTTAATTCTATTTTTCTCTTGTGTCTGTTTCTGTCGGCTTTGGCTGCTTTCATATTTCAGTGTAGAACTTTGAGGCAGACAAAGAGTATAAACTGCATGTGGAAGGAGTGATAAAACCCCAGCCTGATGTTTGCAGAGAATAATCCCTGCTGAATTATCACTGCACACCTTTGATTAGGAAGGCAGGCTCTGCTGGAGTGCAGGCTGTGGGAAGCACTGCGAGGCAGCACGGAGGGCTGGGGACATTTGTGACAGCTTTCAGAGTTGTGGCCCAGTTAAATTTGCTTAAGTGCAAGATGATATCAGTGCACCTCAAAATAGAAAGTCTTTATAGGAAGAACACAAAGTCAGTGGTTAATGATTATTTGGGAATAGACTTGGGATGGATGAAAAAGCAGCAATGACTGAAGCACCTTCTGCTCTTTGCATCCCTCTCCCCCCTCTCCCCTTCTCCTCCTCCCACTCCAAACTCCTGCCTTGGTTCTGTTCCTAATTGTTAACAGCAATAATTAACCCCTCTGTACTTTTGGAAATAGCCAAGCAATTTGTAAGGCATTTCTTTGGGCTGCCTTGATTCTTTTTTTTTGGTACAGCTGCCAAAAGGGAGGGGAAAAATAAAGGTCATTTTGCTTGCTGGCAGTTGGAGAGTTTAACCAAAACCAGGCACCTCTTCAGCAAGGCAAGAAGGGTTTTTCTTTGGTTTTCTTGTTGTTTTTTTCTTTTTTTTTTTAATTCATAAATCTATTCTCCCACTGCATAAGCCCTGAATACAAATTTGTTTTATTGGCCATTTCACAGCTGTTGATTAAAATAGTTCATAACAAAACTGCAAATGTGCTTTATTTGGAGGAGTTTCACTGAAAAGAATGGCCCATTTCTCTCCCGAGTCAAATCCTGACAATAGATAGGGAATTAAATGACTCAGTGGTCAATTAAAATAATACATATGCAAAGTTCTTTCCAGTGTAAAGACAAGGGAAGGAAGCAAATGAAGACAGTGGATAAAAGGTTAATTAAAGGTCAAGTCTTGTCTCATAAAACATCAGGCACAGGGAATAAAAAGCAACAAAAGGCTAACAGAATAAAATCAAAGAATAGCATAAGACTGAGGACAAAAGGAAAAATAGAAAAAAGTAATCTGGCTGGAGATATTAATACAAATAATAAAACATGTTTCAAATGCATATGGAAGGACCTAACAAAGTAGGAAGCCAGGCCTTCAGGAGACAGCCAAACAAATTTATTGACTGAGGAAGCAGCCCTTGATAAATAATTAAAGAAATTATTTGCTTCATTGTTCTCTGGGGAGCTGGAGGGACAGATGCTGGCAGCTGCTATATATCTTCTGGATGCTGAAGGCACATCACAGAGGGCTCCCAGTATCCAGAGGGTAGGAGTGCTGGAGTTGCAGCCAGGCACTGCTCTTTGCACTGCCTGAGTGGGAATGGAAAGACAAAGGAAAAAGGGAAATATATATATATATGTACATAAATTGAGGGGTTTTCCTCCATTGCTGGCTGTGGTGCTCCAATATGGACATTTTCTAAGTACTACAGTCCAAGGCACTAAGTTAGACAAGTCAATTGAAACTTGTGTCTCAGAGAAAAAAAAATCCTCTCTCCATTTGTGTGAGCTAACAAGCAGAAACATGAAAAATAAAATCCTTGAGGGCTGCAGCAGCCAGGAGTTTTTATCTGAATTAATAGCTTGGGGTGAATGCGAGGATCCTTCATAGCCCTTCTTGACCTGCTAACTTTGAATTAAACTGCATTTTGCTGTCACTGTGATTTAACTTTCTGTTCGTTGCCTTATGATTTAAGAATACACCGTTTCCCTGCTGAAAATAGAGCTTGTAAGAGGAACTTGGGTTTCAGCTCACTTGCTTAATATGTTGATAGCCAAGTCTGCACTATACTGGCTTTTCTTACTTTTGGGGGAGTCCTTGTTAAAAAGCATTCTATTATATTCCAGTCTAAAAAGCCTTTGAAAGGACAGGAAATCATGTACTGCTTGCAGAGCTGGGATTTTTGAGATGTATTGCATTTACTGTGTAAATGCACAGCCTTATTAGCTCCAACAGAGAAATAGAAGGAGGGGGATTTGCACTGACAAATGATATCTTGGGTCACAAGTCAAGGATGCCTTTCAGAACATATCTAGCTTGAAGTGCATGAGTTGTTCTTGGGAAGAAATATTAGGCTTTCCTGAAAAGAAACCTCACTGTGTGCCTGTCAGGCTGCACAAAGACATGGAACTGGCACAGGAGGAAGAGTTAAAGTGAGGAAAGGGAAAAGATTCTTCTGCCCCTGTGTGAAAGTGTCACACTCTTCCTTTTGCCCTCCAACCCCATCAGGCTCTTCCTTTGCCATCCAACCCTGTTGCCTCCTGGATCTTCCTACTCTCCAAATCCATTTGCATTTCCTGATGGGAAAAACTACAGTGTTAGCTCAGACAGTCGAGATGAGCTGTGCTAAGACATTACCAGAGAGGACCTAGGATGGTTTGTGTGTCTCCCAGGAGCTCTTCTTGCCTGCTCCCACTCGTGCACAGCCAGAATGCCCAAGTGGCCCCACAAACAGCCCTCCCTGCCAAGGGTGGGAGGCAGCTCTGAGTGCTGGGGCACAGCCCTGGGATGAGCCAGGCACAGGGGAGTGTCTTGGCACTGGGAAATAAATTGGTTTGGAACCTTTCCCTGTGTCTGCTGTGTTTTCCACTTCATCTGCCTGACTGTTTGTATTCCATCTAACAATGGGATGTTCACTGGGGCTGTGCAACAGGCTCCAGGCAAAACAGAGTCACCGTATCCAAACTCATCTGCTGCCTCAGATGTTCCCCCAACCTCAGGAGAGCCCCAGCAGGCTTTGGTTCTCCACTGCACCTGCAAAGGCTGCCCTTGGTGTGAAGTCCTCTGGCCTGTGTCCCTGTCACCACTCCAGGTTGCCCAGGGCTGGGAAGTACAAGTGGCAAGGGAAGTTGGTCCCATTCAAATGTTGTGGTGGGCTGATGTGGGAGATGTTTCTGACTGGTAACATACTTTGCAACCCTGGAAATCTACTGGGTTAGGGCACCAGCTGCACTAGAAATGTAATATGTAGTGTGGAAGAGCCTTCCTGGACTGTGCTGTAATATCAGTGATGCTGAAAATACACCATAAATCTCCCAGAAGACCAACTAGAACACAAGCTGTTCCGCTTTTCAAAGGTGCAATGTTTCACTGGTTGCTTTCATTTCTTCCTGAGACGAAACAAAGATCAATCCAGCTCCTGTGGAAGTGCCCTTTGTCACAGGAACCCCAAGGTACCAGGGCAGAGCACAGAGAGTCAAGCCCTGGGTGTTTTGCCTGGGGCAAACAAGACTGAACAGGACAGAACTCCACCAGGGACACACCAACAAAATGGAAAATATCAGGGTTTTTTTACGTTTTTAAACAAAAAAGAGAAGGTGTAATGGGAATTTTTGGATGCTTGTAGATGTTGCCAGCCTCAGGAGTACCCTGAGGGGGAGAATTTTCCACTCCATGTCTCACCTACCATCAAGGGAACAGGAACTCTCCAGGAGCCTAATGAACCCTGAATAGCCTTTCTCCTTCTCATTGACTTTTCACCAGTGAAACCAGGTGAGTTGAAAATCTCTCCTCCCTCTGCTGTTCTGTTTCATTTTCTTCTCTCTCCAGTCTAATCTAACTCAATACCTACTATTTAATTTCAACAAGGCTGGCTAATGTTTCCTTTAAAAAATGCTGCTTTGTTCCACAGAACTTCATTACAAGATCTGAATGACTCAATCCCTTCCTTTTGTCTCTTTTCCTTGTTCATCTCCTCCTTTCCTCTCCTGTATTGATACTGGACAATAAAAAAACATACAAAGCATACAAATGCCTTTTAAAAAGAGCCTCTTTTGTCCATTTGTGCCTCACCCAAAGCACTGCAGCTTTTCACTTCTGCTCCTGCAAAGTGTCCAGATGTCACCTGAAAAACCAAAAGGATGAAGTTCTACAATTACATTTTAGACTTTTTTTTTAAAAAAAACTGGTGAGCTGTGGGTCGAGAAAAACTGTAAATATCTGTTCTGGAACTTATAATTCACCATTCTGCTACTGCTGGCTTTGCTTTAAAACTGCTGGAAGTCAGAGAGGAGGATTTTTAATTCTTTTTCCCCTGTAGATATTCAGGGGAATTTTCCACTTTGTCACTGAGCTGTTCAGCTACTCCAGTGTGGAGCTCAGTAGGAGAAGAGCTCTGCAGCTGGAGAGATGAGATGGAAATGTTGGCATCATTGCACTGTATTAAACAAGCTCTATGATTACATTTGCTACAGTTCCTCTTTGAATTTAATGGAAAACTTTATATTGATGGAATGCCTGATTAATAGGGATTTATAACAGAAGCTCTGTTAATGTGGAATGCATATAAATCTCCTATATCTGTATCTATTGCTGCTCTTTACTAGATTATTTTCACTTGCTTCAGGATTTAACTCCACTAGGAAACACCTCCTGTGAACAAAAATCCAGTGGCTGTACCAAGAATGCAACACTGTAATTTGCAACTAATTTTTTTTTTTTTTTAAAGCCCTTCAGTTTAATTACAGGAAAAAAAAAAGATTAAAATTAAATGTTTATCCTCAGCTTTGGGAGGCTTCAGATTTAGAAGCTTCACTAATAGGCTATGGTGATAAAAGGTTTTCTGTGACATTAATGCAGTACCTGCCTCAACCTGAGTCTGTCGAGCCAGCTCAGGATGTGACAAGGTGGAAGTTGTTCAAATCCTTAAGTCTTTTTCATGCTTTTCTTCCCCCCACAGCTTTTCCTCTTGCAGAGCCATCCATGGATTTCCACTGGCATAAAACTGCTGTGAGAGGGGAGAAAATCAGGTGAGGTTTTTGGCTTGAGTCCTCCAGTTTTGCCTCTCCCCAGTTTCTCCTGGCCCTGGGAGCAGCACTGGGATGGAGCTGGGACCAGTTTGGGTGTGGGGAGACCTCAGGAGCCCTCAGTGCCCCAGCAAGCCAAGGCTGGGTGGTACCAGCACTTTTCTGGGTAGGTGGGTGTTGGAGGCTTCTGATTCTATTCACCTGCTAACCAGGTATTTGGTATATATGAAGTAAATTCACCAGCCAATATACATGAGCCATTTTATTTTGTATCCATTTCATTTTCCAGCTATTTCTGCCTTCCAGATCTTGGTTTCAACCTGATTTTATAAAACTTACTGGAGCTTCCCTGCTTTGTGCCAGCTGAGGGTCAGAGACACACGTGTCTGAAAATATGGCTGATGGAAAGGGAAAAAAATCCAACTCAAATTAATCAAATTTTCCATTTCCAATTAATTACATATTTTATTGATAGGAACAGAAGGAATCCACATTGCTTTTCGGTCTGGCATATTGGGGTATTGATCAGTGCTGCTGAGAGGAATGGTTGCCTTTGTGGGAGATTGCCTGAATAAAGATTTCAGGACTGGGCTCTCCAGCACTTAAAATATTTCATTACTCAAGATCCTGGAGTATGAAGATTCTTGCAGAGGATGTGTTTTGCACTGAAATGTAATTGAAACATATATCCTGGGCAAGAGATGCCTTAGACTATGCTGAAATGAATACATTGCATGGTAGACAGAGTTCCTATTGAGATAGGTAAATGGCTTGCCTATTAAAACATGACATATTAAATCAGGTACATCACTGTGAAGCCACAGTTCCAGGCAGTGCTTTGCCATAAATTTCTTTCTAGAAGACAATTTTGCACTGCAGAATTTAAAGCCAAAGCCTTGCTTGCTTCAGGTACAACGTTGGGGACTTAGTAAGACAGCACTGTCAAAGTGGAATGCTTTTAAATTCATGTATTTCTTGATTAGGGTTTGGCTTTATGTGCCTTGTTTAGCCAGAGTGGTTTGCATGTGGAGTACATAAGCAGAGTTGCAGCGTAAGAGGAAAAACATGGGACATGGAAAAGAGAGAAAGAAACTAGGAAATGAATTCCTGGCCATGAACTGAGTTTCATTCATGAAAATATCTATAAATTGTAATTTGCCATTTAGGCTCGTTCTTCAAAACCTCCATTTATTCTACTTTTCTGCAGATTTGGGCGTAGCAGGAAAAAAAAAGAAAAGTAGGACAATTATTCCAAATATAAAATGTTTTAGCAATTAGTACAGGCACAAAAAAAAGGTGCTATTTTAAAAATTCAGCTCTCATCTTTATCTCAAATGCTGATGTCTTAAATTCTCCCAGTACAAATCTGCAGTCACTTTTCTTGCTGTGGTTTTAAAAAGTACGTGTGAGTGTCGAAATTAATACCAATTTTTTCTCTTAAGCACTACTTAAGCAAGGTTGAGAGCAGCCTGAGGCAAACACTTGAGTAAAATGGGTGTCTGTCTGTCAGTCAGAGCTGGTGTGTTTGCAAAGCTATGAACAGCATCCTGATTTATTCACTGTATATCAACACAATCTGGGCTTTTTTTCCCCCTTTTCTTTTTCCATTACTAGATATTGGTGCAGTGCAATATTTTGTGTGTCAAAAGAAGAAAATGTTCTATCCACATTCCCTTCCCCAGGGTCTGAGTTTGCCTGTCAAGCAAGTAGAAGACAGAGCTGATAATGGTAACAACGCAGCAGAATTCCCTGCCCTGAAAATAACTCCCTATGAATTCTTCATAGGAACAGTCCTCAAAACGCCCACAGCCTGGGACCCTGGTCCAGCACTGTATTAGCAGCATGTCTTTGACTTCCAGTTCCACCTTCATTTTAGCCTCACCATAAAAAAAAAACAAAAAAAAAATAGTAGTAGTTTTGTTTCTTTCCCAAACCACATTGAAATGCAGCCCCTGGAACATCGAGCCCAGATGATTTTTATCTGTGCTGCTTGGAGAGGTGTTGTTTTTCTTTAGAGCTGCTTTTTTCCCCCCTCTTCCTCTTTGGATTTGGAACACAAATGAAGTCCCAGCTGGATGAGGGAGCCAGGGAGGTCAGGGGGACCACTGATCCCTCTCACCTGCTGCAGCTCCAGCATCGCCACCTCTGGCCCTCCCTCTGTGCCCTGCAGGGTAAGACTTCCTGCTATAGGGCACTCACCACCTCCCTGCAATCACAGACAGCAGCATTTCATTTTAACTTAAGATTTTATTTGCAGAAGAGCTGTAGTTTCTTTGTCTTGAAGGCCCCTGTGAATCCTGAGACAGCTGGCAGACTGATGGAGGGAAGTGTTTGGAGATGCTCTCTGGGAAAGGCAGTGCAGCACTTTGCTGTGCCTTCCCTTGTGACCAGGGAATTACAGCCCTGGGATCTGAATTCCTGAGCAAAGCATTGAGTGTTTGACCCAAAGTTTCATGTTTGGCTTCTCCCAGCTGTTTGCTTGTGACCTGCATGGTAAGACAGATGCCAGTTGTTATGGAGAGACATTCAAGGTACTTGAAGAAGGAACATGAATTAGGAAGCTGCTGTTTGGATTGTTATTTCTGTCCCCCAGTGGGAGCTGTTTTCCTTGGAGTTCTGCAGGTGGGACTCAGTAGCACAGGGAGTTTGGGATGGTGGGATAAGAGGAGCACCTTCCAGCACCTCCCCTGCATTTGGACAGTCCTTTGCCTCCTTTCCTACATGCAGAACACTGCTGGACTCAAAGGCAAGAGGGATTAATTGTGGAGAGATGCCCTGCAACAGATCCAGGGAGGACTCAGGCTCCACCTGAGCAATCACAGAGCTCCCAAAGAGCTGCAATTGAGAAACATGATGAGCCAACACAGATCCTTTATATTTTTGCCCTTCTTCCCACATGCTTGCAAGAATGACATAATGAACCATTAAATAATATCCATACTCCAGGAGAGAGCTGCTGTTGGGATATGTTATCCCAGCCCCACCACATATATTGGCTCAGTGGCAACCAGAGCTTCTTGTGCAGACTCCTCTTTCTCACTCCTGTCTAAGGGCAGGCTCTTTTCAGTGATGAACAAGGAAATTGTGCTGGTAAACAAGTGTTTGATCTAACAGGAAAAAAAATATGTTAAAAAGATTTTGCTGGAGTGAGGCTAATTCAAATTGGAAATGAACATTCTAGTTATTAAAATAATTTATCTTGGAATTTAATGGACTTTCTGTGACATGACGCTCTTGAATCAAGAGCAGTTGGCTTTAAGAAACAACCATAGAGGGTGGGCTTGGTGGGCAAATTACTGAGTGAAGCTGTTCAGCCCTCATTGTCCACCACAGCAGATGGGAGAGATCTGAAGATTAGGGGGTTTACTATTCTCATGTACATTCCTTAGTTTAGAAATCAGTTTGGGACACATTCAGACATTGTGTCCTGAGTAAGTAGCAAGTGGTTATTCCTCTGCTGGAAATGTTAAGGAGGGACTAAGAGCTGGTTTTAACCCCTTTGACAGTTAAGAAGAAAATGGTGATGTAAGTAAGAGAAACTATGGCAGCCTTCTCCTGGGAAGGAGAACAGAGGAAAAAATATTAAAGGAAAATAAAGAAGAAGAATTAAGAGCAAGCTCAATAGCATGAGAGAATATCTTGCATGTTTTAATGATCTTAATTTTTGCTGTCTTTTAATGCCAGAAAAGTCTTGAATGTTTTGTTGCTGAACTCAGTTTTTAGTTTCATCATTAATGCTGAAGGATAATTCCACTTCTTTGCTTTGTAAAGAGGATGAAGGAAAACTCTCCAGCTCCTGCTGGCTGGAAATCAATGACAGTTTTACCATGATTTCACTGGAAGAAGTAGGATCAAAGTTTATAATAATTTTTGTTGCTTTTATGGTTAATAAATATTATTTAATACTGCAGTAGTGCTGCAGTAAGATCCCTAAAACAACCTGGAAGATAGGAAATGTAATATTGCCCTGCTCCCCCTAAGTAGTTGCAATAAGAGGCAGGAGAGACAAGAAGGGATTTTAATGCAGGTAACCATAATGATGTTTATTAGGGACAAAACCCCCACAACAAAGAAGCCTTTGCTTTCCTGTTGCTACCAGTGCCTAATTCCTGAGAGATGTCATTCCAAAAGACCAGGGCCAGCAGTACAAAAATGCAGTGGTTGGAATGCAGTGCTGGGATTGCAGGAGTAAGGCTGAGGAATCTTGGCTCTGCCCCTCCGTTCAAACTTCCTGTCTGCTTTCACTTGCACATGGAATTTTCCCTTCCCCAGGCTTGCTGGAAGCATTAGACATGCAACCCATGGCACTGGGCTGGCTCTGCTCTGCTTTTCCTCCTCCTGCATCGTCTCTCATATTCCAGGGAAGATATTTCGGGTTCCAAAACACAGGACAGAAATCACCTTGTGTTCCCTGCAGTCAGAGTCGGGGCCACCCTCCAGCACTGACACGTAGTCAGTGGTTAAGCTTGGATTTTCCCTCTCCAAACTGGTGCAAATACCTGGGGGAGGTGAAGCAGGTCTGTAATAATCAAGGTTGCTTGGAGACGTAGTGGTCCCACTTCCTTCTGGGATCTGCTGCTCCTGATGTCCCCAGAGAGCAACATCGCTTCCTAAACGCTTCATTTTTGTTATTTGGGGGGCAACTTCTCAGGTACAAACCCGAGAGAGAATGTGCTGTTAGGTTATCACTCATTTTCAGACCCAAATATCTGGGGTTAATCACATATCTGCAAGATCTGTGCATTTCTGTGTGTGTGCCTGCAGATGTTGGACATTTACTGTCTGTAGTGAGCATTTAAAACCCTCTATTAAGTCCATAGCCAGGAGGACAGGCTGTCAATAGCTGAACTAATGGAACTCTCAGCTTTCACTGGAAACTCTCTGAAATTTGGGTCACCTTCAATTTAGATCAGGATTTAACAGTTCGTTCCTAGCCTGAATATGGCTCTGTTTAATTACTAGTTGTGGCTGTTTGAAGTGGCTGGGAAATTATTTATGCCTGATAGCTGGGATTTCCTAAGAAGCCTGAGAAAGTTGGGCATTAAAATCTAATCAGACTTTAATGGAAACCAGGTACTTCAACACAATGAATAGTTCAAACTTACAAAAAATCCTACAGACTACAAACTAGGCTAACAGCTCTGAAATGTGTGCAGGGAGAGCTCTGCCTCCTGCTGCAGATGCCATTGAAAAGATTGAGGTTGTTTTCCAAAATACACAGTGGAGGAAAACAAGCATATAAACATAATAATGGCAGTCCATGAAAAATATAGCAAGGGAAATTTCTTTTCACTTCGTTCCCAGTAAATGGGGAGGGTGTCAGTGGCTCTTTCCTCAACCCTCTAAGATTGAATTTTGCAGGGTGCTTTTATTTTTTCTTTTTTCTCCCTCCCTCCTCCCCCAAATGTTCTGTTCTTTGGACCTAAAGGAATTCTTAATCAAGCAAAAATGACACCTGGATTTACAGCTTCTTCCCTTCCCTCCTGCTTGCTCTTTTTCCTCTTTTTGGATATGTTGAGTTGATTTTGAGAAACCTTAGAAAAAACTATGTCTGGTATTGGGGTTTTTTGTGTTTTTCTTCATCCAGCATCCATTTTCTGAGAGTGTTCAGGAAGTTCTGGCATCCACAGGAAAGACATGTACAGAAATTACCCAAAATGGATATTCTGCTGTTGATGGCAATCATTTTTAATACAAAAACTAAGGTCAGTGAAATAACTCAGAAGAATGGCTGTAATGTTTTATTACTCTCACTGTAAGGTATAATCTTAATTTCAAATGTGAAAGAACATATAGCAGTTAATGGAAAGGGTCTAATTCTTGCTCCATTAGTTTTACCTCACTGAGTTAGCAGAAATCAGCTGATAATTTACCTTGGGATTCAGAGGAAGATATTCCAGACCTATATTAATGGAAATGAGAGGAGAATCAGGCTAAAAGTCTGGGGGGGTTTAAGCAAATTGTTTCTGTAACTATTACATACATTTTCATTAATTGTACTTGGAAGCAGAGCTCGTGTGATAAAATCTTCCCAGGGAGCCTTCCTTACCTGTTCATCTTCTCAGGGTTTGAAAAATCATCCCCTTCTATTTCCAAACAATATGCAGTAGTTCAATGTCACAGACAAATGTGGGCTGCAATATTTAGACATAAATTATAACATCCTGGAGTCCTAAATGGGGAGGAACACGCAGTGTGTTTCCAATTCATTTGAAGTATGATCTGAATGCATCCATGCTGAATTCCTGATGAGCCTGTAGCCCTTCCAGCAGACATGTTTTCACAGGAGGTTGGATTAAGCCTTCAAACAAATTTTGCCTAAAGCTTTGAAGGGGGATTTTGACACCCACTTAGGTGCTCCTGAAGAGAGAATGGAGGCTTTAGAGCAACACACTCTGAAACCAAAGGGAACTGGCAGTACCAAATCTCCATCTGGTGTAAATCTGTCGGGCTGCACAGAGTTGTTGTGATTTGTGCCAGCTCAAGACCCAGCACTTGGGTTTAAAATGAAGGAGAGCGTGGTGTGGTCACAGGGTGCAGACCCTCCATCAACACAGGGAGCAGTGTGACACCCACAGTGACATCTCTGCTGAGCCACAGCCCAGCACAGCGCTGGGAACGGGAGGGACCCAGCCTGAAGGAGTGCCCAGAACAGTCCCATTGCCACTGGAGAGCTCTAAACTGGGAATGGAGAGCTGGGCTCTGGCTGCTCCTGCCCTGGATCCAGTCTCCATCCCAGTGCCCTCCTTGTACTTGTGTCATGTGCTCTGATGAGTCTCCACTTCACACTCAAATCTCTCATTCCTTGGTCGTCTTCTACTTTTAAGCTGACATCTCACTTTCACTTGCTTCCTGAGGATGGGGAGAGTATCCTTTTCCTTCTCTACAAAGCATTGTGTTCTCCCTCACATCCCTTCCTAGAGCACACACTCCAAGGCTGGGCTTCCAAATGCAGCACGGGATGGGGAGAGATGGAAAAGGTATGGAGGAAAATACTGGAAATGAAGAGTTGCCTTTGGGTAGATCTCGCAGGTACAAGCCCTTGGTTTGGGGTTTTTCCCCCTCTTATAGTAAGTCTAATGCCACTATTGCAGAATATAATTAACTTGGCATCTACTAATTTCTCTCTGATGATTATTTTTAAAGACAACACCACTTGTATTGGCTTTGTTGAACCCAAATTCACCGACTCATCAGAAAACTTGGAATTATAAATGTTCTTCGCAGAGCCCTTCGACGCCTGCTCCCCGTTTAACTCCCAATGTGCATCTCTAAGTGCTGTACTCAGCTTACACAGTACAAATATACAATATTGCAAAGTGATGCTTATTTCCGTGGTCCCCCATAGCCTGCAAACACTTACAAATCCGCTCAGCCTCAGATCTATGACGACTCCCACTGGTTTGTAAAATTAAGCACGAGCATAAACGCTCCCAACATCAGAGCCTTAATTTGTGTTCCTTTGAACTGGCAAGGGGCCCATCTGCTGCAGAGCTCTAATTCCACCAGACAGGCTCTGTGCTCAGAGAAACACATTTTAAAAATGGAGTGTCTGTATTAACAAGCACTTCCATGAGCAATGAAGCTAATGAAGCTTGCTTTCTTGTGCTGGTGTCTCTCAGCGTTGGATTCTCCGGTGCCTACTAAAGTGAACTCCAGCTGAAGTTTTTCACACAAAGGAGACATTCATAACATCCTCTTCCTGTATAGGAGGAAAGGGACAGGACAAAGGAAGGTATTTTGCCTCTTCCCCCCCCCTCCCCTGTTTTCAATACAAAAGCAGTATGTGTTATATTCTTATTTTTGAAAAAAATACCTTGTTTTTGAGATGGTTTCACAAGCACTGAAAATTGGTTGGAATTGGTCATGGAGCTCAAAAGCTGTGTGAGGAGGACAGGACAAGAAGAGGAGGGAGATTCAATAGGTTTGGGGGGTTTCAGGCAAACAGGATTATACTTTTTAAATTCTTGTCCAATTTCAAGGTGTATTAGGGTGATAAAGTCGTATTTGAAGAATAGAGCAATTTCCATCACAGTATCAGTAATTTACACTTCTCCCCTAAGAAAGGTGTAAGCATATAATTAACAACCCCCAGTTTCTAAAGTACATAAGTATGGTTTGGGCCATACAAAGCTAAACTCTGATGTCTGTTTTGTGGGCAAGCTGAACTTCTCAGTCCCTTTCCCTGGTTAGTTTTATGGGGAGAATTGTATATTATGACAACCCATAATTACAGGGGGCTGGGAAGGCATTTTTATTGCAGAATGGCCCTATCAGTTGAGATTTCTGTTTCCAAATGCTCAGCAATAAACCAGGACTGTTTGAGTTTGAAAATGCTATTAGGCATATTCAATATTAACATCTCTGGCTCCAGCAGGAAACCTCCAATTGATAAATAGACACTTCATTTGAACTTGGCACAACCTTCAGTCAGCTTTGCATAACTTGGATGATATTACAGATTGGAACAGAGGAGAATACATTAAAGAGGGACCAGGTGACATCAATTCAGCAAGTTGCTAATTTCAACATAAAATATTTCCCCATGAATATGGGAGTATGTTTACTTCAAGGAGAAGTACATGTTCTGTTTGAAGAGGCAATCGAAATGTAACCAAAAGTCTCCCAGAAAAATACTTGGAGCTTGATTCTCCCCTTTCTGTAATATATATTAATGACATGTTTCAAAATCTTTCACCATTTCTTAGCTACCTCTTTACTTTCAAGGATTCAAATGTCCCAGAAAAGTCCTTTCCTTGTATGACTTAATATATATTAAGTATTTTACTGGTATAAATCAATTGGGGCTTAACCCAAAGACCAGAGAAATCTTCCAGGGTGTACTTTGAAATTTATATTATTATTTAATATGCATATTTTAATACTAGTGCAAAGGCATCTGAGAGAAACTAATGGGAATTAATAGCTTAGATGTAATTTCAAACCCCTGGATTGAGATGAGATTCTTAAAACTAAGCTGTCATTTTTTAGCAAGCCCAAGGCTGGTGGCTGCAATGCTCTGCACCCCCTGTATCATGCAGGCATCAGTCTCAGCTCAGCAATTTTTCCTCTTTTTGTGAAAAACTCCCATATCCGGATCACACCTGTTTCTTTATTATTAGGGTATTACCCAGCTGAAAAACTAGATTTCTGTCAAGTCCTGGCATATGGAAAAAGTGAAGGGCAAGGAGGGGAATACACATGCCAGTTCGAGAGGCAGAGAGGAGAGGTTATAGGAGGTGATGTTATCTATTAGAAGAACAAAGGAGGAGTGATATCCCTGAAAAGGCTGATGGAAAATCAATTCCATAACATGCCATTTGTCTCTTAATATCAGACAACTTAAGCCTGGAATCCTCGCTGTGGACATAATGCAGTATTCAACATCTGGAATGTGCCCCGTGCAGAAACCAAATCAGATTCTTCTTCTTTTTCTTTTCCTTTTTTTTAATTTTCCCCTCCAAGGAGAGCAGCTATAGGAATTATTAGGTACTTTTGAGCCCACATATTCCATGCTTTAAACAAGCGAGGGAGCAGTAAAGGGAGGATTTCATAGCAGAAAGATCTGTTGATCTATCAACAGATATTCAAATAAAGCTGGGAGTAGACTTTCTCCTGATATGGGGGATTGTAAATCTCTGAGTATTAGTGAAGAAATTTTTTGGGTGGAAGCAATAAATCCTTCCAGCCCTCCATAAACCATGCAAAGGAGGCTTCTACCACTACACACTTGCTGTTAAATTTACAGTTTTAGCAGGGCTTAATATAATCTATGGATGATGGTGGCTATAACCACAAAATAAGTCAGTGCTTCGAGCAGGCAGGCTCTGCTGTGCCTTCACCACAGGGAAACGGTGCCCTGCACCTTCCTGGGATGGAGAGGAGGACCCCAAACCACTGCAGAGTGACAATTCCTGCACACAGTGACCCCAGAACCCCCAAACCAGGACCTGCAGGTAAACCCAGGCTGGAATCTCACTCCTATTGGCCACAAGGTCTGCACAGACCAGAAGACCCAGCTCCTCCCTGATGGACTTTGCAGTGGGCACATTCCTAACCCCCCCTGTGGCTTTGATTCCATCCCTCACCTCCACCCCCTCCTCTCTGTGCACTGCAGAACCTCTTATTTCTCCATCCTTCCCCACGTCTCCCTGGAAAGGCACTTCATTTCCCAAGGCCAAGGAGTGGCTCTGCCAGCCCCAGCACACACCAGCTGCTTGTAAAAATAGTCAAAATCCTGACAAGTGCCCACCAGAAGGGATGAAAAGTGGTGCATCTTCTTTATGACAGAGGTTAAAGCTCAGTGGATCCCAGAGATGCAGTTTCCCAAAATTTAATGTATGCAGCAGCTCTGTGTGACCCTTTCAAATGCCTTTGCATGGAGCTGGATGGAATGCATGGTTTTTTCCTCGTGGTAAGCAAATTCTACGGATTTCCCAGTAGAGCAGCAAATTCTTCTTAACATATCTTGCTGAGTCCCTGGGAAAAGAAAAAAAAAAAAAAAAGTGGGGAGTTTAAGCTGCTCATTCTTTAGCTGGAATTGTAAATTCCTCATCCAGCAGTTACACCAGCAGATTGGGCCTTACCTGCAAATGTCTCAGGTTTTTTCTGGGGGGGAAGGGAAAAGTAATTATGTCTTAATGGATGAAAGGAATATTTTTTTCAGAGGTATTATAAGTTCATGGAGGTTCTCTGACAGAAGGGGGATAGAGTGCAGGGGAAAGGGCTGCCACAATTCCAAGGGGAGTCCATCAGGGTCTGTTTTTATTAACACCAACTATATTTCTTATGGAGTTATTTTCCTCTCCAAGGATAATTTGTCAGAAGCAGACAGGCTATTCATTTCTCCCCGCTTGTAAATGCCCAGTGTGTGCTCCATCACCAGCACACTCTTTTGAAGTGCAAGGGGGCTCATAAAATCCTAAAAACAACCAAAAGTCTCAATAGTTACTAAAGAATATTCAGCTAGGTTTCCTTCCATACCAATCTTTAGCCATAAAGTTATTGCCACCCTCTTAATTTGCCATTTTAACTCTCAGTGATCCCCTTTGTAGAGCTCAACACCCTAATTCTGGATTATGGAACCAGAATGTTGTGCCCTGTCTGTTCTTCACAGGAACCTCCTCCAGATTCTGCATCCTCAGTGATGCTCTGAGAAAACCCAACACTTGGCTTTCATTTTCTGTATCTGGATGAGTTTTACTTCCCAAGGGGTTTAGGCAACAGATTCTGGGGATGCCAAACATTCCCTGCCCTCCAAGCAGGAATTAATTCGCTCTTTAATTAAACAGATAAATAACATACACATCCACTGCTGTGGCATTTTACGTACCATAGCCATGGCTGTCATATTTCTGTCAGCATCTTGTGTTTAGGAACAAAGAGCTTTCTCTGTTGATGTGAGGCCACTGAGCTCCTCCTTTTACAAACTTCCACCAGCTCAGGTTAGTCCAGGCTGTGGCTAAACAAATCAGTAGGTCCTTACTTGGATGGAAAGCACAAGGTGGAGTGCTGGTGATATGGCTTTTCCAAGGCTTCAATCCTGCAAAATTTTCTCCTTTCCTACCTTTAGATAATGAAGACTTTTCACCAGGAATGAAATCCTTGTCTCTACCAAAAAGAAAAATCCCCTTCTCTTTCTTTGAGACTATTCTTGACTCCAGTCCACAAAGGGGTGGTAAAATGTCTGTGTGAACATCTTCAGGAGATCAGCCTAAACTAAGTGCACACAAGATCTAGATCTGCAGATATTGCTCTTAGGATTAAAACTCCTCAGAAGAACCAGGTGATTATTAATTTGAACTATATCTAATTAACACAATTTAAATGTACAGGGTCAAAGAACTCACATTTTTATCCAAGATACACTTTCAATTTTCCACTGTCTCAAATCAAACAACTGCAGATATTGCAGTGTCAGCACTTCCCCACTGGAAGTAGGGAACAAATTTCCCAGAGAATGTTTTGAAAGTAAAACATCATTTAAAATGCTCTTTACACAGTATCCTTCAAAAATACTGCTGAGTAAAGGAGTGGAAGACAGTTTGGAAGCCAGGAGGTTAATCTGGTTTGTAGACATAGTCATGTGCTGAGATGGCAGGAATAAAGCTGATTAGAGAACCTTAATTGGCTACTATCTTAATTAGGAGAGAGATTTACCATTGATTTGAGTGTCCTTTGAATGCCACCCTAAACTTAGGATAGAACTCTGCCTAGAAAAGACACAAACCCAAAGTGTCAGAATGTGAGTTTGATTTGAGGGCTCCAATCCTTTTGTTTGCCTATAAAGCTCAAGGTAAACTGTAGCACTGAGGAAATAAATAATAAACTATGACAATTAATAATTCATTCCATTTCTTGATCTCACTATTTCACATTCAGTGACCTACCTGGCCTCCTCAAAGACTACAAAGATTAGCCACCAGCAAATGTCTTTTAATGGTTGCTTTTACCTCTTGTTTACCGGGATTGTTGACCCCATTCACTTCCTATAATGTAATTTTAATGGTGACTTTGTAATCAAGGAGTATGTGTCTGAGGGATCTTCAGCTGAGCCTCAGAGCAGCTCTGAAGCCTCCAAAGCTTCCCTCTTCCCTCACAGGAGGGGGACAAGAGGGTTTAATAGCAGCTAAAGCCATTAGCACCTTAAGCATCCAGTCTATTGATTACAGTGGGATTCAGAAATCCAAACACAGAAAAATTCACCCAGAAGTGCCCCAAAGGTGGTTTGGAGGAGCAGGTTCTGCTGCTGGGGTGGCACAAGGAAGGTAAAAGGGCAAGAGTCTGGGATTTATAACCATCAGGTCTGGGTCTGCCCACAAAGCCACACAGACCACAGAATTAGGGAATCCTTGAAGCTGGAAAAGCCCTCTAAGACCACTAAGTCCAGCTGTTCCCAACACCACTGACCCATGTCCCCAAGTGCCACATCCACGTGGCTTTTCAATCCCTCCAGGCATGAGGACTCCACCACTGTGCCAGGGCTGGACAACCCTTTCAGTGAGGACAATTTTCCTCCTATCCAAACTAAACCTCCTCTGGCACAAGGGGTTGTGTTCGTGGTGGGGTTTTTTTGAGGTTGGCTGGGGGTGGATGATGCCTGATGTCACCGTCTCTTAAAAAATTAGGGCTCTGAGTACCAACCTACACATCAGGGTTTGTGTCATTCACAAGTTGGTAAGAATAGCAATGACTGTCTCAACTGTAAATTTAATTATTTCTATTACATCAATAGTTATATACACCTAGGGCAGGCAGTGTTATCTACATGAGAATTTCAGGAAGCTGATAAGTAGTGAAGATTTGAAGAGGAAAACCTTCTGTCCATGTTCTTTTAAGGAGTTTACAGAATTATCTCCAAAGCTGGTGCAGAGCAGCAATAAGCTATTCTGAAATTAAGTGACAGTCACTAAGACAGAAATCCAGAATAAACACTACCCAGGAAGAAATGGATTCAGTATTTGAAAGGAAATTACAGTTATGAATTTATTTTTTGCTGATAAAATCTACTAGGCTTGACAGCTTGCTGAGGTTCTTATAAGAATGCAGTTCAGGGAAATTTTATGGGAAAGCAAATCCTGTACACAATACCAAACTGAAGGAAACTTTCTTTTGAAAGGGTGTGCTCACATATGTGTGTGTCCACACACATTGCTCATGTGACCCAGATCACCCACGCACATCTAATTCTGATTATTTCCACATATATATCCTGAACTTCTGCAGAGCTGGCAACAACCCCCCTCAAATGTGAAAGCCCATGGATTTGAGCATCTTTCAGCACTACTTATTGGATGTTTCTGGTCAGAGAAAATGAGAAATCAGGATGAGGAGGCACCAGGGAGAAAATTACCCAAAGCCATGCAGAAGCATCAAGAAAGGCAGTTAAAAAGCTGGCACAAATTAACAGAATTGGTTTTCAAATCCAACTGGCTTCACAGGCCTTACAGAGCACGGCTCAAATTGATGCACAGAGGTGTTTCCATGACACCATCTGAATATAACCTTCAGCAATGTCCATTCCAACAACTGCCTGGGAAATGGTCTTGGTATTTTTGGCCCTTAGCAGGGTAAAATTGCCTTGTTCTCTTGGCAGTTCAGCTACCAGTAACTTCTAGAGCTTTCTAGCTCAGCCTGCTCAAACCTGATAAAAAAAAGCAGTTTTCCCACCCAGGAGAAAGGTCCAGGAGCTCCTGTAATTCCCAGGGACCATAGCCTGCTTTTGGAGCCTGCTTTGGTCCTTCAGCAACGTGGTCTAGCACACTGTGATAAGCAGTCAGGAGCGCTGTGTGCACCATCTCTGCAATTTAATTACCAGCACATTAGTTATTTAATCAGGATAGCAGCTTGATACAGAAAAAAAAAATAATCTGTTTTTTGCTCTTCCTCCCCACACCTCCAGAAGGCACTGATGAATGTGTAAGGTAGGGAGGTGATAATGGCTGTTAGTTCCTGCTGTGTGCAAAAGCTTCATTAAGCTTTTGCTGAACTCTGTGGGTAAATCCCTTCTCTCCATCCATCAGCAGATGGCTTGAATCTGGTCTAGATATTGATCTGATACTATCTGGTATTCTGATAGCTGAGCTAGTCAAAATCCCATATATTCATTCCCACCATACACCAGCAAAGGAGAGAATTGCTCTTCTACCTTTCCCAGAGCCTAGTTGGCTTCTGAATCCAAACTAGGTCCCTGAATAACACTGGAGATGCAAGTGAAAGCTGTTTTCTAAAGTCACAGTGAAGTTTAGAATGGGGCAGGGGCAAACCCAAAATCTTTCTGGTCCCAGTTTCCACCCTAACCCATGATCTCTTCTTCCCCCTGGCTCACAAGGACAGAGTTTTAGCAGCAACACCAAACAATTCTTTCTTTTTCTCGGTCTCAGGGCCATAAATCACTGAAGCATTTGGGACTGACCCACTAGCCCACACGCTGTATTTTTGATAACTTCATGGCTAAAGCAGCTGTAGAACCAGCTCCCCTTGCCTGGCTCTGCTTCCCTCGCCATTCCCCCAAGGAAAGGCTTCTTCCCTTCCCCACTAATCGCACCTGACGTGCCGCTGCCCAAGCGATCCAGGGGGATCCTGAAGGAGCCTCTCTGCTCCCAGAGCAAAGCAGATGGAGCAGGGAATACCTCGCTGCCCTGGGCTGGGAGTGTGGGCTTTACCTCCAAAACGCTGCCCTTCCGAGGCAGGTGTGAGATCCTACACGGCTCCCACAGGTGTAAAGGAACAAACGAGGTGCAAAGCAAGGGCAGCACGGGCAGCTCCATCACCTCTGCTGGCTGCAGCACAGAGAAAGTTAAGGCAATACTTGTTTTCTGCTTGACTTTCTTACCTAAATTGCTTTATCAGGTGAACTAAAGCACAAAGCAGGGGAAAAAAATCGAACAAGGAAAACTGGTTTGTTGTGTGTTTTTTCTCTTCTTCACTCTTTCTCACCAAAGTGAAGAATTCAGCTACAAGACATGCTTTGGAGGGATGATGTTCACAGTCCTGCTGCAGGAAGAATAACACCCTCCTTTCCTCTCCTACGTCTCTCCTTAAGCAATAATTCAGTAGCTGCTTATGTAGTAAAGAAGAGAAACAATTTTTCAATTTCTTTTCCTCTCTGGAAAAAAATAAAGCCAGTCTCATCTCTGAGAAGATTGTTCCAATCACCATCATCTCTGTGTCTTCAGCTCTCCCTCCCTGACCCTGCTCCTGATGAATAATAAAAGCCAGGTGTTTCTCTTGTACTTAAGAGAGAGTGGCTACCGGATTGTTAGACACTTCCATCTGTCCACTGCTTCATATCTGGGTAAAAGAACATTTTGGGGCATGTTTTGTTGGTTTTGATTTTTTAATTTCATTTATTTAACAATATTTCAGTGAGATGCTGCTCCAGCCTCACCTTCTTCAGTGGCAGCATCCCCAGCTTTGCTTTTTTATTGACAGTGCTCATGACCCACCTTCCTCATCCTGCTCTCAGCTCTCAAACCTCATCCTCCTGGAGTGATGGCTTGGCTCAACACACTGTGTGAGTGGAGGCTGCAGGCAGCAGGATTGCCCAAATGTCCTGGGGTTCAGTTGAACCAAAGGCTGAAGATGTCTGTTTTTAAGGTGAGTGATGGCACTGCTGAGTCCTGGGGCAGACAAATGGGATTCTGGGTGCGTAAGTCCTTGAGGCAGGACAAGGAACTGAGTTAAAGACCCTGCTTTACCTGTTCTGCCTTTGAGGGGGTGGTCAGAGATGCACCTGCATCAGCTCTGACAAAATACAGAGGCACTTATGGAAGTGAGCCTGAAAGCTGCAGGCTGGGTCTGGCATTTGCTGGAGTTTTGGCCCTGTTTCAACAACTGACTGCACTGTGTGCTCCATTGATCCCAGGGACAATTTGCAACCAGATTAAATCTCTGCTAATGTAATTGGTGTAAATGCAGTTTGGCCTGGCACATGCTGCTGGGAGTGTGCTGGGGAGGGCTGTGTGGGGCACCAGGACAAAGTAACATCTGTGCAGCTGTGAGCTGCCTCCAGGCAGGGAGCTGGGAGCTCACACCGTGTCTGACTTCTTCACTCTCCCACTGGAAGCTGAAGGATGTTCTATAGCCTTGATTTAATTTTTTTATATACTGTTTTGCCTTTTCTTCTCATTTTGTGTACCACTCATGCCCCCCTTGACCACGGTAAAAGGTACTGAGCAATGATAGTGCACAGAGGGCTTCCAGAAGCACAGGTGAATGACTTCACTGAGCTGAGGAGAATTTTAATTAGCATTTCTTGATATTTCTGGTACTGCCTATTTAAATCTCTCTGTTGGATCATGCTGAACTTGCTCTATAGTGACAATGAACTCTGATCTTATAAGATGTAAAGAGAGACAAAGCAAAGCAAAAATCAGTTGTTTAGTATCAGATTTCTTTCCCAGCTCTCTAGTAAGGGAAAGATGAGCCTTCCTTTGCTGTGTCATGGTGGGGAGGAAGGAGCAGTCATGGAAAGCAGAAGGAGCTATGCAGTTTCTGTCCCTTGTGTCACCTAGAAGGTGCCACTGGGGAAGAGAGTTAGTCGTGCTCTAAAAAAATAGCTAAAGTTGCATTACCTGATCTTAAAAGAAATAAATATTTAATGTCTACTTGTGTAGTACTCAGTAAATTCCATTGTCCTACCATTGTCCCCTGCCCTCCTCTTTCAGCATCGTTTGCAATGAAGAAATAAAGCTTTGCTCACATCAATCTCCTGTAAAAATAGGACATTTGCAGCGCAGGGATGGCCATCCCAGCTCAGTCCTCCTGTGAACTATCAGAGGTTAAACATCAGCATCTGGTTTAATTGACAAGATTAATCCTCTGCTTCAATTGAGCTTTGTGCTTTATTTAAAAATATGATCCAGGTTTCCATACAATGCAAAAATCCTTCACTTTCCTAAACTAGATTTTATCTATGTATGTTTTTTTTCCAAATACAGTATTTCATATGAACTATTAGTAGCTGCACCAGATCATTTTTCCAGGATAATCTGTAGCAGTGGTGTTTTGCTTGAGTAACAATGTCAGTACAGTGATGGATAAAATCAAACCATTATCAACCATTTGGGAAGCTATTTGGAAAACCTTTGTTGTGGGGATGGGACAATCAGGATATTACACATGTCACAACATGAAGTCCTTCAGGACAGGGCTCTACGTGCTGGCACAAGGCAAATAACAGGTATTGGATGGAGAATTCAAGGCTCGTTGGCCTGATGTCACTAAATCTGTCCTGGATCTAATTCAATGCAGGTCTTCTACTTATTTCAAAGAAATATTTTAGGAATCCTTCTTTTTAGGAAGAAGAATTTTAGGAATTCTCTTTAGCCAAACCAGGAGCCATTCCCTAGGAGTCGAAGCCATTTATGGGTCACATTACCTGGCCATACCATGGACATACAGGTTCTCTATGTGGAATAATGTTCCACAGGAGATTTTTTTAAGGAATATGGATAAGATGTGTGGATGTTCTCCACATGATGGTCACCTGGATGGCAGCTGCCCTACCCAGAGCTTATTCTGTTCCATTACCTCACATGGTACATTAAATATTTGCTGCAGCATATTTGGCATTTTTTTTCAAATTTCCTCATATATCTTAAAATCCAACATTTCCATTGGCTGCATGTTCCCTGTAAACACATTAATCATCCTGCATCTTTCCCAGATCCAGTTGCAGGATATCCACCATTCTGTAGAATTAATGCTTCTTCAGATACGGAAGTGAAAACACGCAAGAACATTTAACTTTGATTAATTAAACTGTATTAATTTAACAGATGGTGTGCTGTGACACCCACCAGGCTGAGGTTTAGATTTGTGATACTTTAAAGAGGGATCACTGCCTCTGTTTTGATATAAATTTTGCATCTCCACAGCCAACAGATGTTCAACTCAGCTTTTTTCCCCCGTTTTGTTTTGTGTTCAACTCATGGTTGGCAAATCCTGGGACTTGCAGGAGTTTGACACCAGTACCTCATAAACTTGAGTCCTTGCTAAGGAACTGTTCCTGTTGTGTGCAAACAGATCTTCATCTCTAAGTATAATTACAGAAGAATTTAGTGGGGAATCTCCTTTCTACTGGTGAAGTATTAATTAGTGTAGTGAACCCCTGTTATACTTTGGTTATTTTGAGAGGAATCTTCTGAGAGTTCAAGTATTTCTTATAACAAAATTAATTTAGAAACACGCAAGAGTTTCCCTTTACAGTTTCTCTAGAGGGACTGTCATAACAAATGTTCTCTCCTTGCTTTGACCCACAGCTTCTTGCTGCTCCCATGCTGAAATACTGTGGGGTAAATCATCTCTTGCACTTCAGTCTGTACTTGGGATTTCCTGTTCCAGAAACAGCTGGTGTGGGGCTTCTCCAGGGTGCACTGATGCACTAATACCTCTTCTTTCTGATGACCTGGGCAACACTATCAAAAATTAGCAGATTTTATCTATTTAAGTCTCTCTCTCTTACTTTTAGAGGTCCATTCCAACCCAAATAATTCTGTGATCTATAATTGTTATTACCCTGAGTCTTCTTGGGAATCCAGGGCTCACAGGATGGCAGCTTTCTTACCCTTTCTTACCCTTTCTTACCCTTGATTTACAGATTCATTAACCAATTTTGTAAATGTGATAGAAAAATAAAGAAATGGTGGCATCACTAAGCAGAAGGCAAGGCTAAAGTAATATATTTGCTTAAAACCTTGGATTTGCAGTGAAGAACAATGCTATACAAACACAAAAATGCATCCTGAGCTGGTACTGAGCCTGTAACCCTTGTCTGGGCTTGCTGAGCCTGCTCTGTGGCACCTTCTGCAGCCCCTGTGCCAGGGTTGGTGTCACCTGTGTGGCTCTGCCTTGTCACCTGCCCTCTGCCTCTCCCCCTGCCCATCCCCTCTGCCCAGGGCACCTGGTGACAGTCTGTGAACACCCTGTGCTCATGGAGAAACACCTGTCATCCCCTTTCCCCAGCCCATTCCTGGTGTCAGGCTTCAGGCTGCTGCTCCTTTATTTTTCCCAGCCTCTTAAAGCTCAGTGGCACCACTCAATGCCTCTCCTGATCTATGAGTTATAAGGAGAACTGGCTTCTTTCAAGATTTATGAGGTTTAGCTTGCTCTGAGCTCTTCACAGAATTTACAAATGACATATAAACACAACAAAAAACCTGATTTGTGAGCTGGGTTGTGCAGTGCTCTAGACATCTACACATCCTTTTTTTTTTCATATTTAGGAGAACCCTCCAGGGCTCCCTTCCATAAGCTGGTCTTACAGGGTTGCAGAGATGCTGCTGCAGGCAGGAAATCTGCTGGAATTTCCACTAACCCTGGCCCCCAGAGTTGCTTAGTAACTATGAGTGGTTTCCCAGGAACAGCTTCCACATACCAACCCCAAAGTCAAGCACAGCTTGTGCATCACCTCAGCTCTTGCCATGCAATGAAGTAGGAAATGTCACTTCTGAATTTCAACCCATATTTCTTCTGCAACTTATGCCCTCAGATGAATTACAGTAGGGCAATGGGCCTTAAGTATATTAATATAGGCTAAATTCCCAAAAGAGTCTAGAGAAAAACAAACCCTAAATGTTCACATCTGAATTTGGTGATTTCTTTCAACCTGCCCAGTCCTTCTATACTTAAATCCCGCTAAGGAAGAAGGGAAAAACCCCAGTGTGGCATCACTGGAGGGAAAAGCTGCAATGGAGGGAAAGCAGAAGAGAAATGGGACAGTGCTGAGCTTGGATCAGAACTGGAATTAGCATCTGAGGCACTGAGAACAGGGTAGCTCTGTAGGATTACTTTAAATCAGGATTAATTTTCTGAAATGAGTAAGAAATTGCTGTGTAATGAAAACTAAGTTATGTACTTAGTGGCTTAAAATTTCAGACAGGTGAGGCAACAATGCTGCTGAAAGCAATGAGTCAGGCAGACCACAACAGAAATAACTTCTTTTTTATGTGCCTTTTTCCTTAAATAAAGACAGAAAACAGGAGCTAATAATTCAGACAACTCTATTGGATAAGCTTGGGAATTGTGTCACTTCTTAACTAAACTCCTCCCCTGCAGACAGCTAAATCAGTGCATCAATGCCAAAATCTCCTGTCTCTGCCTTCAAATGCATCACTCACAGCCTGCCAGAGGGGCAGGGATGCTGTGAGGGCACTGCAAGGGGGGGAAATACAACTATAAAGGCAAAATGCAGCTATATAAACAAAATCCATTTTTTTAACTCTGCTATCTTGCCTTATGTACTTGCTTGAGGTTTAAAAAAGAAAAAAAAAAAAAGATGTTTGAAGCAAAACAGTGTGTTTCTATTTTTACAAGGAGGCATCTAAGAATTTTTACTCTTTCCTTGGTAGGAGTCAAATCACTGCTTCAGTTGGTGTCCTTTGTGCCAAAAGTGACCATTCACCACCAAGTGATGCAGCACAGGACTCAGCAGCCTGTCAGTGCATTCAGTTGTTTTGTTGGTGTTGTTTGTTTTGGGTTCATTTCTGGTTTTTAACCAGCAAAAAGCACATTGAATGCTTCAGTCTCTGCTGTGGCAGCCCAGCTTTAAACTGGGGAGATTTCATCCCTGCACACGACAGCACAGCGATTAATCTGTGCCTGATACTCACATGGCATGGCCATGTAAGCCCATAACACTTCCAAAACACAGATATAAAACCGTCAATTGCTTGGAGCCCAAGCCAAGTTCCAATTTGGGTAATTGCATCCTGTCTATTTAAAACTCACATGTCAATTTTCACTTTGCTGTTGACTGAACTCTTCCTCCCTTCCTTCTCTAAACCATCTGCAGCTTTCAGGCAGTGGCTGCAGTTTGTCTCTCAGGTACTTGTGTTTCAGTCCCTGGCCCAGGGGCTGGATTAGAGGTGTCCAGGCTGCTCCAGGGCCACCAGCAGTTCAAGTGGCTTCTTGACCGCCTCCAGCCACCAGCAGCTGCTCCTCTTCCTCAGCCAGAGGGTCACCTCTGCCTCTGCAGAGCCACCTGATCTCTGCCACTTCCACCCCAGGAAATAGCTGAGATTTATCTCTTTTTATTCTTGGCATCAAATCCCTTTAGAAACACAGCCTGGAAGGAACCTTGTGCATTAAACTAAACTGTTCCCTGCTACCTTGGCAGCCGTAGCTTATAAAATCCTGCTGTCCCATGCCTGGCTCTATTGCTCCCATCATTCCTATGAAAAGCTGTTCCAGACTCTCACTGTTTTAGTGGTGCAAACTGACCTCAGAGCTTTGAGCTGGTGATCAGATTGCTGGCAGTTGGACTGTCTCCACCTCTGGAGTTTAATATTCCAAGGGAATGCTCATAACACGAGTGTGAACTTTGCTGCCAAAACCTTGCAGAGCTGAAAGGTCCCAGACAGCCCTGCAGAAAGGTCTCTGAATGCAGCTGGGTAGGGGAAAAGAAAAGATATATTTTTGCCTTTTATCCTGAACTTTCCAAGTTGAAGCTTTCCACCAGCTCCAGATAATTCATGACATGAAGGAGAAAAGTAAGATGTAACAGCTACTCCTTGCTGAATATATTGCTGGAGAGCCGTGGCTGAGAAGCTCCAATGCACCATTATAGGGAGAGAGTCCTGGAGCCAACTGTAATTAAAGTTCTTCTGACATTACAGTAAATCCTTAGTAGTAGTGTCTTATTCCAGCTTTCTTTGACTTGCATGTCTGTAAAGCCCACTGGGAACGGTGAGAAACCCTCCCTGTCACCTCTCTTGTATACTCTCCTTTTTTGTAATTAGCCTGAGTCAACAACACTCACAAGAATCTGTTCGAGCCACTCACTGGATACTCAACTCTGCTTGTGCTGTTGGCACTTGGAGTCC
The DNA here is from genome assembly GCA_035221455.1 of Xenops minutus. Taxonomy (NCBI): domain Eukaryota; kingdom Metazoa; phylum Chordata; class Aves; order Passeriformes; family Furnariidae; genus Xenops; species Xenops minutus. The sequence continues at coordinate 3,132,747 of JAWWEE010000021.1, forward strand.
TTTTTAAACAGGAGATAATTATCTAGAAAATAAATACAGCTTTCCATCACCCTGCTGTGCCCTTGGGTCCATCTGGGCACCTGAAAGCTGTGTCCTTGTGTCTGAGCATTGAGATAAACCTCCTGTCCCTGTGTTGGACAAGGTGCCCTCACTGGAGGGTGTTCTCCTTTAGCTGCAGAGATAACCAGCCATGTATTCCTTGATTAAAGCCAGCTGAGATGTACAATACAATTAATAAGGATGTAATTCATTATATCTAAGTCTCTCATGCTTAAAATGTGCTGAAAATCTGTATTAGTAGGCTGTGTCCAGCAATACCAGTGCTGTGGTTTTAAAAGCCTTTGGTGTGTGTAATTTACTGAGTTTTAAGCTGCTTTGGGGGTTTTTTTAGGTGTAAATCAAGGAGAGAAAACCATGCACTCCATTCATTCAGCTAAAAAATAGAGAATGCAGTCCAGATAGAACACCACACATATTAATAACAGCTTTGACATTTTCAGTGTTCTCTTCTCTATGATATCTATTTACTTTGCAATAAATCTTGATTCTTAAATATTAACAGTGTAAATACTGAAGATTTGCAGACCTTGGAATATCTCCAAAAGCAAGATATCTGGTGACATTCAGATGTCACTCTCCCTTTTGAGTCAGATATTTGTTTCTCATTTTTATAGCATTTGTAAAAATAAGCCACTGAATACATATGAAAGAAACATGTAGTAAAGTAAAAAAAAAGAAAAAAAGAAATACAGAGAATTCAAAAGCAGAAAGGGAAGAAGGAACAGGAAACAGCTCAGACAAAACTGCTGGTAACAGATTTAGTGTCCCCTTTCCTTCTGAAGGAGGTTCTGAAGCTGTGCTCTCATAAGCAGAGTTCAAAATAAGCATCACACCTTGGGCATGTAGCATAGAAGTTCAGAGTGAGGAATTAGGACTAATTAACTCTGTTCAAGCAATTGAGATGGCATTTCTTTGTGTTGCTTTAAGTCTTGGACTACCCTGATAATGGAGAACTATGAATTTATTCCAAGGTTGCCTGCAGTATCTGGAAGTGGTGGCCCTGATGAACTAGTTTTTTTCTCTAGTTTGTTCTGAACAAATTCAAACTGGGCAGAAAAACACAACAAGCTGGTTTGTTGTTTTTTTTTCCTGGAGGAACATAAAACTGTGCAATATGTCAAATTGACTCTTAGCTTTGGTTTTGTTTAGTTGAGGTACATTAAAAAGAAAAACAAAAATAAGACTCAATTAATGGCTACAGAATAACTCATTTAAGCCCAAACAAGCCAAGAAATCTCCTGATGAAGAGAAAATAAAGGTCGGATCATTGTATGAATGTGGCTTTGCAGGAAGGTAGAAGTGTAGTTAACAATGCCATTGCTAAATATCCACCTGCTCATTTTGTGCCTTTTGCTGGGAACAAAACCCTGGGAAGGCAATTCAAAAGCCTGATGCAGGAGACAATCATGTCCTAATTCCATCGGCAGGCTCAGCTAATGGTGTGTGATGATTGTGTGCGTTGCCAGCATGATGAGGATGCTCATGGAGGAAATGCAGCCATCCCAAATCCCAGGCTGGCTTCCAGAGATTTGGCTGTCTGCTCCACAACTGCAACTTTTATTTGCTGAGTTGGCAAGAGGGATATTATTTACAAGGACTGGCCTGCCTTCAGAAATAGCCTTGTGGCTGATGGGCACTGGCAGGAGCACAGCTCAGGGGAAAAGCCAAACTGAAGTATTTGGTGTCACTGACACAGGGGATGAAATTCTGTAAGGTCTAAATGCTGTTTCCACTTTTTGGTGTGGGTATTTCTCTAGAGAAATACAAATAAAGGGGACAATCTGTAATAGTTAGCCTGCCAAGGAGCTAAGAAAAAGAGGAATGACTTACTGAATCACTAATTTTGGTTATTTCTGAGTGTTCTAAAAACATGCACAAAATTATTAAAAATTAAATCATCAACAAGATGTTGAAAACACATGTTTTCAACATGCTGTGTCTGAAAACTTGTCAGAGGCTGGATGCTTTTGAATAGGTCGGAATCTGTTGAAGACAATCATTCTGAGCTCCTCCATAAAGCAAGGATCATCGACACGGAAAGAGGCCACCAGTAATGAAAGGTTTTCTATATACATTTGGATTGGATTGAAGCAAAAAAGGTTCAGATATGTAAATCATACCAGATGTTTCAGGGTAGCCATGACCTAAGGAGCACGAATAGCTGCACTGGTAGGTGAGCACAAACATGCTTTCAAAAACTTGCCTTTAATTTGTGTGTGCTCATCCCTCACTCTGCATTTCTTTCATTAAAGTGTGGCAGTCTCTTCACAGAGCAGTCAGCTCTTCTCCTCCCTTCTCCTTTTCCACAAAGCTGGTCTTTCAGCTTTGAGTTATTCCCTCTTTCACCAGCAGAGTGAAAAATGTCAAAAAGAAGACTGGAACCCGACAGGTCCTAACAGAAGTTCTTCTGATCCACAACACGCCTCAATTACTGAAGAAACTTTCTTTTTACAAAAAACCCCAACATAATATTTTATTAAGAGGAGGAGTAGAAGATCAGAAATCCCTCGATGTTGTCAGTGCTCAATCCCGCTGGACAAGACCCTACAGGCTCCTCTAATTATTCACAAAACATTTTGAGCAGATGTCCACAAAATAAATTATCTGCTGCCTGCCAAAAACTACTCCTGGCAGGCAGTGTAGCAGGTAAATAAAATGAGAGGTTGAAAACATGAATAAAACATGAGTAGAACAGCTTAGGGCGTTTTGATGCTCATAAATTCAGAAGCCCCAATTGAATCCATGTTGGTGCAGAAGTCAGGGGAGGGACAACGTAGGGAAACATGTTGGAAGGAGGCAGCTTTGGAGGAAACCCTCCTAAGAGGCCCTTGCTGGTGGCAGTGGCAGCATGGCTGTGCCAAGGCACAAACAGCACTGCAGGGCAGCAGTTTGCAGCATCTGCCACGGGCACAGAGAGGCTGGGCTGCCAGCAGCAGTCTGACCCCTGCAAGCCTCATGGGCCACCACCTTGGATCCTCAGATTTAGCCAAAGTCACTTAATCCTGCTGTTCTGACATTGGCAAGGTTGGCTTTATATAATTTAGCCTTAGTTTGGTAATCCAGTGAAAATATTTAATCTCTTCCCCTTCCTACCAGGAATATGCATGACACTTCCCTAATAAAGTCAGGCTGTCCTACACCTTTAATATCATGAAAACATCTCCCTACAACAAGGCTGAACATTGCAATGAGTAAATTTGCAAATAGAAATGCTATTTGAGGCACGAATTTCAGCTTTTAAAACAATCAGCCTGGTGTTGGAACATACAGTTCTGAGATCACATAGTTAAAAACTGTGTGGTATCATTTCAGTGAGGTTAATATAGATTCAAACCAAAGAAAATACCAATTATTTGAAAGAAAGGGGGTTCCCAAAGACTTTGCATTGAGTTAAAGTTTGCTATTCTTACTCTTTCACCGAATAATAAAAAAATTATAGTACTTTAGGAGCAGGTGTTGTCCTTCATCCATGCCAAAGTGTTACCATGCTGGACAAAATGCTCTGGTTTGCTGTTTCTAAGAGAAAGAACATGTAAAGTGGGAACATTAGTGAGGATGGTAAATCTAAACATCAAGAAATATGAATTAATAATTTCGGCTTATGAAAAAAGTTGCCATACAACAGGTAGAGGAAAAGATGGGAGGACAGAGGAATGTGAAAATTGTGATTAAAAGAAATCTGTGGATGGGTAGGTAACTTCATAAATAATGGACCAGATTTATTCATGGTGGTTTCATTAAAAGAAGGGATAAATTAGAGCCAAGCAGAAATCTGCTTTTTTTGCAGTGGTTTTGACCTATTCAGTGGAACCATTGTAGTTACTAATTCATACAGGATGATACATAATTGGGATGCCCAATTATAAGAGTTGAGTTTCAGAAATGACAATGTTCTCTTTCCTTCAGGGATCTGTAATTTATTCCATTACCTTGAACTGGCATTACACAATATGCCAAAATAAAATTTGCAAATGTTCTGTTAAATCCTGCTATTTTTGGTTCATACTGGATATGTGAGGGAAGCATGTTGAGAGGATTAAAAATATGGGAAAGAATTACCATTTTAATACATTTGACTTGTCCACAAAGAGACAATAGAAGGTTTTCAGCCTCAGTAAATCTACTTTTATACATGTTAATAGTTCATAAAAAATTCTCCTACCCCCTTGTCTTCATGAAAGCAATAGCAGCACGGTCTGTGCTAGAAAGGCCAGGATTAGTTTACCAAAGAAATCTGAAGGTTTATTTTGTTTTGCAGGGGCAGCTTCCCTTCCCATGTTTTATTCCACTGAAATATTTCCTCGCTGCATTAATTCAGGTGAAATCTTACGCATAAACTGGCAGCAGAAGCATCAACACCTTCAGAAGTGTGGCTGATGCCCCATTTCCCTGCACTTGGAAATTTCCAACACAGAATTTGGCTAATGGCTTTTCTTTCTGTGTGTTGACTCTTCAACTGCTGAGATATTAGGATAATAAGTGTTTGAAGAAAAGAAGGATCTATTTATATAGAATCAATAAAGTGTTGCCACGGGAAACCTGAGGCTCTCACAAGGAGGTTTCCTGGAATAGAGGGTTTTCCAGGGGAAAGAGTGGTTTGTGCATGTTTGCTTCTTTATCATTGTTGCTGTCATTATTTCATTCACGTGGCGCTCAACCCTGCCTGCTGCAAGAGAGGAAATCTCCTCATGAGGACCACTGAACAGCAGAAACTGGGAAAATTCCTTGCTGGGATGTCCCATGGGTGTTCCAGAGGCTGGATAAGAGAGAGCTGTGTGAGCACCAACTCAGCAGCGCAAGTGATGGGGAAGGAGCTGTGGAGGGGCTGCGTTTGCCTTGGGGGGACCTTTGGGTGTGCTGGAGAACTTTGAGGAGGGTATGAGAGCTCTTGACGAGGCGCCGACCCAGTGACGTTCCACACACAGCACCAAGAACACCCCACGGGCTGAGGGCGAGGAGCAAAAGGCGTTTGTTCAATGGGGGCTCCACCTTTTATAGGGCCCTGAGGGGGGGAAGGTTCTGGAACTTGGACCTGATTGGATAGAACAGGGGGCGGAGAGTGTAACCAGGCAACCAAACAACCAATCGGGGGCAACGGCGGGAAAATGAACCAATCGGGACACAGGATCCAGGGCAAGGGCGGGAAACTGTGAGGGGGACGGAGACAACATGGAGGGGAACTGGGGGTAAAACAACGAGGGATCCGCCATGTTGGGATCAACCTGAGGGCGCACATGGGGAAACAACCACGGGGAAAGCCATAAACGGGGAGGTTCTGCTTTCTATGAACCATTGTACACTCACGAGTTGATCCCTTTATGAACAATCACATGCAGGATCAAGAAATGCCCATAAGCAATTAAAGTTCAGTCCTTCCTTCAAGCCTTCTCCATGAATGTCCGAAACTCCACTGTCTGTGCTCGGTCCTCGGCCTCTCCATCCTCGTAAGTCCACTTTTGGAAGCTTCTTTTCCCCAAGCTCTGGGGTTACAGCTCCCTGAAAGGGCAGGGAAGATGATGAGGAGGAGGATGTTGTGGTCAGCTCGCTGGAGCTCAGGGGAGAAAGGGTTTTTTCTGACAGCTTTTGTGCCCGGACATGCTCCTGGGCACGTGGTGTGCTCACTAGGGCTGTGCTGTGCAGGAGGAGTCGGACTCTGATGACCTCATGGGTCCAGTCCAGCTCAGGATATTCTATGATTCTGTGAAAATAACGTGTGCAGCGTTACACTGACAACAGATCACCCGATCACAGAATATTCTGAGCTGGAAGGGACCCACAAGGGTCATTGAGTACAACTCTTAAGTGAATGGTCCATACCAGTCCATCAAACCCATAACCTCGGTGTTCTATTTGTGTTTGGATGGTGTGAACTATAGAATGTCCATGAAAGAACATTTATACATTTGTCCAGGGTTTGGGAGGGTTTATTATCTGCAATATGTGACACTATTGTCTTCTGTTGCTACAGTGAACAGCTCATCACCAGCCTCTAAAACATAGTGATAAATTGGAGGCTTTCCTAGGGAATCGTGCAGGAT
>JAWWEE010000021.1:3138944-3160743 GCA_035221455.1 Xenops minutus
AGGATTTTTCCTGTGGGGCCAGCAAGCCTTTAAGCACAACAAGTAGGTTTGTTGCAACCCTTTCTGCCTCCCTCCAAAGCCAACACAGCTGGACTGTAAGCCCAGAGCAAGGCCCTGGTCTGTGCTCCTGTGTGTTCAGTGTGATACAATCTGAGGTGCCAGTCCTGATATCACTGCCTTTCTGCTGCCTCTGAACTCAGTTCCCAATGCAATGAATTGCAGCAGAGCCAGAGACATCCCTGAATGTCAGAAATGGGACCTTTGATGTAATTCTGGATGCACAGCCAGCCAGAGAAGTTCAGTCCCTCTTCAAAGCCATGATGCAAGTATTGTAATGCAGATTACATCGATTTGCTACCGGTTACTGACAGCTAGCAGGGATCTTAAAGATTCTCCACAGCACCCATAGAATAAAGAGCTCTCTGCGTGAAAAGGAAACTGTATTCTCATGCAGATGACAGATCATAAAAATAGCATCAATGTTATCATATATGTAAGGCAAAAATCAGTTTTGTACAGGATATTTTATGACCGTGACAGGGTTCAGCTTACAACATAAAGAGTACTTGCATCAGGCACTTGAGCACATGGTTTAGTGGTGAACATGGGGTGATGGTTGGACTTGATGATCTTAAAGGTCATTTCCAACCCTAATGATTCCATGATTCAAACACATCTCTAATGCTGCTGGCTCCAACACCTGCTTAAGTACTCGCTGGTTATGTTTTGGTAACTAATGCCTTGCAGAGAGGCAGTAGAAATGCTGACTTGCAAAGCACCCACAGTAAGTTTGCTGTGGTTCCAGGCTCTCCTTGTGCAGGACTGTGTGCAGGTATGTGATGAATGAGAGTTGACAAGATTCTACAATAAATACTCGAAATACCAAAGCAGTGACTACTGAGGCGTAAAGGAAGTGCTGCACCAGGCCATAATTCAAAGCAGCATTCCATTTACAAATGGAATAAGAGTAATAGAAAAGATTAACTTTCATAGGAAATTACAGTTTGTGTGTGTGTAAGTGCCTGTTTTATGAAGTTCAGTTTCCTACAGGCTTTATGTCTCTGCATCAAAGTTACAAGAATGATGTGGGGTTGCAGCTCCAGTCAGTGATGTTTTGGCACTGTGTATCCAGTGCTCCCAAGGGCTGCTTCCCATGGGGACTAGGTTTTTACAAATATGTCTGTGTGTTTCAAGTATAGCCATAAAACATCTCTCCCAAGCCCTTCCAGGGACACCTTCCACCATCCCAGGTTGCTCCAAGCCCCATCCAACCTGGCCTTGGACACTCCAGGAATGGAAATCCACATCCTCTCTGGGCAAGCTGTGCCAGGGCCTGCCCACCCTTGCAGTAAAGTTTCCTCCTAATATCTAATCTAAACCTGCTCTCCTTCAGTTTAAGGCCATTCCCCCTTATGCTATCACTTCATGCTCTTGTGAAAAGTCCTTCTTTAGCCTGGAAAATAGTCCCTGGACAATACCAGTACTGCAGCCTTGTGGTTTTTCTCCTTCCTGGCGAAACCTCACAGCCCAAAATTCCTGTTTAATACAAACAAATGAAACTCACAAACCTCAGCACAGAGAAACCTGAAACCAAAACATAGGCAGTAAAGAAATCTCATTACTCAAATGATGCTCATCCGAAAAATAAAATAAAAAATAAAATGTGATTATGCAGGGGACAGGAATAAAACTAAAATCTTTGTGCTGCTTCTTCCTTCCTCTTCAGGAACTTCTGCTCAATGTCTGAGTTAGACTGAGTTGTTTGAAACAACTGCCCTTTAAAAGTTGCTGTCACTTCTTTGGCAGCTTTAATTTTTGAATGTGTGTTCAAAGCCTATCAAAGGTAGAGCAAAACACCATGAGAAATCTCCTTTGCTCCCAGTTGCAGCTGGAATTGCTGCCTTGGATTTCAGCCTCCCCTTCCTCGCATTATTCACCTGACAGCTTTATTGCATTTGGAGCCCTGATTATTATCTGTCAGCGGAGCCACAGTGACGAGGAGGAGGAGTGACATCCCCGGAGCTCAACATGGAGCAGCTGTCACCTGGATGGTGATGTCCTTCTCCTGCTCAAATGCCACGGCTGTTTGCGGTGGCACCGTGGTGGCCCCGGCCAAGGGACACCGTGGATGTCACCCAGGGACTGGTGCTGAAGGGCAGGAGAGGGTGGGAGCACTGACAAGGGGAGAGCTGTGTAATCTCTGTGTGGATTTAAAAAGCTGTTGGCAGGAGGAATGTCACAGCTGGGATTTGAGCACATGGAATGAAAGGAAGGCACAGGAGGATGAGCTCGGTGTGCAAACCAGCCTGGGGGGCACTGTCACCCCTTGTCAGGGACGGGGACTATTTTGCCAGTGAGGACCACAAAAATTACCAGTGCTACATGTTGAAATAGCTGGGAGTTTCCTCAAATTTTCAAACTGTTTTGTATAAACCTTCCATCTTACAATTTTTCACATTGCAAGAATCACAGAATCCCAGTATGGTTTGGGTTGGAAGGGACCTTAAAGCCCATCCAGTGCCATGCCCTGCGATGGGCAGGGACAACTTCCACCAGCACAGGTTGCTCCAAGCCCCGTCCAACCTGGCCTTGGACACTTCCAGGGATGGGGCAGCCAAAGCCTCCCTAAGAAAAGATGGCCTTGATAATCCAAACTGTTTGGTTTTGATAAAAGTTAAATTTTTAGTGCACCTACTTTTTTTAAAATTGCATACAAAGCTGATCATTGGGATTTGGCTTAACTCCACTGAAAAGAGTGAGCACAAAAAGACAATTCATGTGGCCAGCTTAAGGTTTTCTTCAATATTTGCTCCTTGTTTGTAATAGGCATTCCCTTTTGTTCCTAAAATAACTAGTGAGATAATGACTTGGAGAACAATTTTCAACTTTCTGAGTGACAAAGACATTACACCATGATTGGATTCTCTAACCTAATTGAAAGAAAGAATTAATTCTCCTCTACATTTTGCTGCCAATTTCATTGTAAATTATCCCGTGTACTCCACGTAAGCTCCATAGAGGCATTTTTATTTTAATTTTTTTTTAAAATACATAAGTCTGAGCTGGTAAAGCTTCTGGCTCTGGAACACTGCAGACTCCAGATGTGCTGCTGTGTGCTGAGCACTTGCATGACTTAAAATCCAAACTGGAGGTCCTTAACATGATGCACCACATCTACAATTCTAATTTAGCTGCTCACTGTAATAGGTTGGGGGAAATGAGGTAAAACGTTCTCACTAATCTTGGTGCTAACTGCATTAACTCTCAGGATATATTTATAAAGGCAAGGGAGGATATTAGCAAAAAGATTTATCCAACAGTGAAGGGTTTTTTCCCCATTAACTAACTTCTTAGTTTCAAAGTTCTTGTAGTTTAATTGGGGATAGTGGAATTTAGGACAAATAATTATAAACATGACTACAGAGGCAATATGCTTCTGTTCAGTACAAAGAACAACAACTGTTTGGGGCTGGTAATTGAACCAAGACAGAGAGAGAAAATTCAGATGAAATTAACTTCCACTGGCAAATGTGAAAAAGACAATAAGGAAATTTTGAACAAGCTATCAAAGGTTTAGTCTGAGTACCATTGAAAAGAGCATAAATAAGTGAAGAAGGAACAGATGGCCAACTGAAAACAAGTGGCTTTATAGAAGGTTAGGGGTTGTTTTTCTCCAGGAAAAGAAAGAATTTAATGTCTGAAGTCAAAGTTAGACTCAATCAATACATTCAGGGCTCTTGAGAAATTTTGAAAATAGTTTCCTACTTGTAGTGATTTAGGGCAGTCAGGCATGTAAAAAGATTGAATCAGTTGTGAGAAATCAATGACCTCCCCTCAACCCCCCCAAGATTCCTGGTGAAATGAAAACTTGCCCATTACAATGGGAGTTTTGATGAGGCCAGCAGGAGAAGGATGTTCCAGACTCAAAGAAACAGCATGTGAAATGGAATATCTATTATTTTGTGTGCCATTAGGTGTGAGACAGAGGCCTGCTGAACGTGTTCTCTTAGAACTGCGCACGCCTCTTGTGGCAGATTAATGGTGATGATGGAAAGCAAATAAGCAGAGCTTACATGTGTGTGTGAGAATCATCCTCCATCCACTGGTGGTGTCTGCAGACACTCAGCCCCCTGCTTCCCAGGTAATTGGGATGCTCCTTCATTGCAGCCTTTCACACCCCTCATGAGATCTCCCTTAGGACATAATATACAAAAAAATACTGCAAAAGGTAAGATAATAGCTAAGAGATTATTTTGCCTCACTATTATATATGAGGATTGCTGGTTTCTTCTTTCACCACACTGGTCTGTCTTTTGCGGTGCCAAGCATTTGGGTACTGGTGGGGACGTGTTCCCACCAGCAGGTAGGAGAGATCCACCTGGAGTCTGCTCTATTCCTGGGGCTTCTGACTGCAAAACAGGGCTGGTCTCATCCTGTGGGCTGAATGTCCATTTCCTCCAGGTGTGCATTAGGTGTGCTCCTGCAGGGACAGCCCTTTTCCAGCCTTCTCCTCCTCTTCCACGCCTGCCTCCTTTCTGGTTTAGACATTTCAGTTTGGGCCAGCATCCTTCCTTGGCCTGCTGCTATGGGACACCTGCCAAAATATCCCTTACAGGGGTCTGAAGAGCAACCAAGCTGTTGTAAGGCTAGGGATGAAACTATGGGACTCCAACATAACCAGAAGTGGAGTGGACTCCAAAATCCCTGATTGCTGTGGCTTTGTGTAAGCACTCAGTGATTCCCCCTAAAGGGAAAGCACATTCCCTCTTTCCCTTGCCTTCCAGGAGCAGTGTTTCAGAGAAAAGCCAAACAGCTGTGCTTACAGGATCTTGCAGAGATTCCTAAAAGCTGATAATAAAGTTTGACAGTCATGTCATAATTGTTAACAATGGGACTGGAGACACGCCAATAACCTCACACTCTCCCGCTGCTTCTCTGGGTGAGAGGAATTGCTCTATGAGTGTAAGTCTGCAAACCAAATTTGACATAAAGGGATGTTTCATACAGAGGAAATATAAAGCAGTGGATTGTGTTGTTGCCAGATTACACAGTAGCCTCAAAGGATGAAGCAATGAAAGAGAAGAGGCTGCAGTGACACCACATTAATATTTGGTATTTCTGCTCTCTGTGCATTCAAACTTATTGTGTCGTTCTAGCCTTCAGGAACCCGATGGAACAGCCTGGTGTACAGATTTGGCAGTGGGTGTTGGGTATGGTCTGCTTATTTACTGCTGGGAAAGCCGGGAGTGATGGATTCAAGTTTGCTGCTGCTATCTCCCCCCATGAAAAGCCATTGCTGTTCTCTGTTACCAGCCCACTAAGCAGAGAAAACTTTCAAAAAGCGCAATTTGGAGCTCCTTGTACTCCTCTCCTGTACAGCCATTTGTCCTGGTTAACATGCACCCAATAATGTACCTGTCAGAATAAATCACAGCAAATGATACTTTTCCGTATGGGTGTCACGAATTTCAGAGCTCAAGGTGCTGGGATTGTTTCAGGCCGATGGAGGGGACTGGCTCCTTCTGAAATTTGTTGACCCTCAGACAGCCATAACTCACAGCAACCTTCGCTGCAAGAGGAATCAAAATACAAATCAACACCATAAAAAGTGACATGTGAGAACTATGTCCTTTTTGCCTGTGTTTGTAATCCCTTTGCAAGGGCTCTATTAGAACTCATACAAGCAAACCCACGCAGATCTCTGCAAGAGCTGCTAATGATTATAGACTGTTGTTTACCTGAAGCTGTCAATAGACCTAGTTAATGAATTCTTTTTTTTCCTGTCATGGGAATTTTAATTAACAGTTTATTAGCTCCCAATTCAGTTCCCTGGAGGTCTCAGCAGAATTCCAGAAGATATATTATGCATATGCTCATGCTTCCTCCTTTATTTAGACAATTTCTGGTCCAGAATTATTGCATCAATTTCCCAGCAGTGCAGATATGACTCTGACCACTCCAATTATCTGCCTGCTCCAGAATATAGCAGCAGTAACTTCAAGCCATCATAAAGAAGTTTATTAATTTAGCTCCACTGAGTGCCAGCCATTTTACTGCAGTGCAACAGAACGTGAGAAACCTTCCCCTATTTTTCTCATGGCCTTTCTAAAAGGACTTTGTAAAATTTGCAAGGATGAAGAGTGTGGCCAGTGCAGGATTTGCATGGAAGCTTCCCTGCATCCCTGCAAGAACAAACAAGTATTTAAGGTGAGAAGCTACTATTTTTGGATCCTCAGAAGTGAAGTTGGCTGGGGACTGCAGCAGTACTGTAGCTCTTTTTTTTTTTGTCATAATTTCCAAGGGCTGGACTTTGTTTGTTTACACTTATTGGTGTGTGCTGTTTCCCCTTGAGCGAGCTTTTGCTGGGAGCTCTGGTAGCAATAGCTGAATATAAACTCCTAACTTCACTCTTAACCATATTCTTCCCAAGATTTCTCGCAGTCTTAACATACAGAGCACTAGATCCACTTGACTTCCAGCCAAAATTTGGTTGAATTTCAACTGAACATTGTGGGCTTGTCCAGTGACCTGGGATGTCCAACAGCCTGGCAGGAAGGACCAGAGGTGCAATAAAAAGAGATGCCCAGAATGGCTAAATGCTGGAATCTAGAGATCTGTGTATTATACAGGAGCTGGGGAGGGGAGAAAAAGCTCCAAAAATGAAGTACCCACCCAGGACAGCAAGTAACAGAGGGAGGGAGAGCTCTTTTGGGACTGCCTGGGGTCATAACACCTGGCTGAGTGTAACCAGACTGATGAACCTCCAGCACAGCCCTCACTTTGCATCCTCCATGTGACAGAAGAATTCACAGGGCAGAAAAACTCCAGCAGAAAGGCTTGGGTTTGAAACGCAAATACCCCTTTTCAACAGGATTGCTTTGCCTGCAGCAACAGTGATATTTGTCTATGCTTGGGACAGAGTCTGTACTTACTGAGGTGCTGAAGCTCAAGCAGATTCCCTGAGATCATGGCAAGTCTGGCTGCCGCAGCAAACGCAGCCACTAAAGCTGAGCAGGCTTTGCAGCTGGGATGGCCACTCGTGGCTCAGATGTTAGGTTCTGATGTGCTCTTTGGAAATGTTGGTTGTCAGGAGCATTAGGGTACAATTATAACGATCACTTGTCATTTCATAGCGCTGCTGGTCAAATAGCTTTAACCCCAAACTCCAAGCCTGTCTTTGAATTAGAGAAGAGAGCTGCCAAAACTGGCAGCTTAAATACCAGAACTTCATCAGCTGGGCATCAGCCTAAGGCAGATGCCAAGGAAATGCCCCCGCAGAGCCAGGCAGGGTCACGACAGCCAGGGGAGCACTTTGGGGCCCTGGGGATCTCCTGAACACATCCTGTTGAGGGTGCAGAGCCCAGTTTAGCAAATGTGGACTCAGTGGGAGAAGGTTTGGTTTCTTTGCTGCTTTGAGAAGTCGCACACAAACCCCCATCAGTGGGACAGGTGACAAAAATCTCTGACTGGATTGTCTGCTGAATGGGAGGAGAAGGAAAAAGAGGGCAATTCCCATGCATGGCTCCCAACATAGCCAAAGCTGACCTGAGAGAGACCTGCCAGTGCCCAGGGCAGAGGCCACCTTCACTCACAGGAATTTCAAATGCTTTTGCACTCAGGTCTTTCTCTGACCTGAGAATGAACTGTTGAAGTGCATGGGTGGTTACTAGAGCAGATGCTCAGGGTTATGAAAGTGTAAAGATAGATTCTTGATCTCTAGACAAAATACTGGTGACAAGGCAAAATGGAAAATGGGGGAAAATAGAGTTTTCTGAAGTGTAAAAAGGAACCAAATGTGAAAGAACTATTTGAAAACTGCTTCAAAGCCACTTAAGTCAACGAGAGCTTTCACTTCCCACTCATTCCAGTAAGCTTTTAATCAGGCCAATAAAGAGGAGACAAAAACAGACTGATGGAAATTAGATAGGTGTAATCAAAGTTGGAAACGGGACAGAAAATGGTCTTTTTCTCTTTACACCATGTTTAATGCTCATACTTCTGAAAATACTTATTTAGAACAACAATCAGACTCTCGTTGGCAGAGAGCACAGTAATCTAATAGGTTTTGCAGACTTGTATGGAATGCTAACTATAAAAGACATCACCTATAAATTAAGGTTCAAAAGGTGAGACAGAAACAGAATATTAAAAAACAGCATCTTTCCCTAAGTTGAGTTAACTGTTCCAGCCAAATTTATTGCCAATCTGGCTACAACATCTGCAGAACTAAAGGACTTGTTAAAGAAAAATGAAACTTGTCTTTCTGCCAAAGTTTGGAGAGGCTTAAACAGAAATTAATATCCATAAGAAATCCTGGAACATTTTTGAAAAATTATCTGTCTGGCAATTCCTGCTGCTTTTCAGAGAAATAAAAGCGTTTTAAAAGGCATCTTTCACAGTGCAGCTAAAACTTGCTCCACAGAAATGATGGTGCTTTGATACAACTGCTTTCACATTTTGTTACTGTGTTAAGGTAAATTTATGCTAATCACACTTATTTCTATCAAAACAAATCTGAGGCATTCTCTGCAGGAACAGACAACAGGCTCTTGTAGTCTCACAAAACGCTGCACATGTTGATGCCAAATATAAGGGATACGGATGATGATGCAAAACCCCATTTGTAGAGCAAGGTCAAGGTGACACTTCAAGAGAGGGCTGTCCTTTGGATCATAAATCCTCTCTGCCGTGTGTTCTGCAGGAAAACTGCCAGAGTAGGAACCCTGCAGCTGAGATGGTCTGCAAATGCCTGAAAACTAATAAACATTTGCCCATTTTTCTCTGTAAAATATCTGTCTGCTTCTGGTTAAACATGCTAATGGCTCTTCTTTTCAAATTCTGCAATCCTCCAGTTTCTTTTAATTACTAGATTATAAGAGATTAGTAATACCAAGAAGTTTAGTCACTTGACATGCTGCTTCTCTTTATATCACTGAAATTTGATGCCTTGATAGTTTCTATTATTTGTGATAATAGGCTATGGAATAGAAAATAATCTATACTGTTACATTTTTAAATCTGAACTCCCTGCTCAAGGCACCTCACAGAGAACTGGGCTCTCTGGGCTGGTTTTCCTTAGTCAGCAGAAGGAATGCATTGGATTACCAAGCAACATCAGACTTGCTAAAGGAGATGCCCAAATTCCTGGCTTGGGGTACAAGGACAGTAGTGCCTGTGCTGTTGGAAAATGAGAGAAGAGGAAGAGAATGGAAGTTATAGGGGAGCAGCCAATGGTGCAAATTTAGATCCCAGCTGGCAATGTTGGGGATGGTTTGGGGCTGAGATGTTGAATTCATGACATAGAAAAATAAAATTTGATTAGTCAGTAGTTGGTGGGAAACCAGAAACCAGGAAAACTGAGCACTTTTCTAATAAGTGAAGCAATCTCCTGGATTGTGAAAGATACAGCATTTAGGTGGCATGAACTTCTCCAACACAGAGGCAGCTCTTTATTCCTGTTCAAACCGTGAGAAATTTACTCATAGCATTTAAGGATCATTAGGACTGTGAACAATGATTTCTGCTCATAATGCTTTGGTTGTTATGACACCTTCTGGCTGTGGGTTTCAGCTAATTAACAGTAATTATTTTATCCAGAGCATCTTTAGCTCTGGTAAAGGTACCACCACGCTATTATCCATAAGCACTTCTTCACAGGGCACGATGGAGTTCCACTGTGCCCACAAGGACCAACATCTCCAGACCTTTTCCTCCTGGCACAGTGACACAGACAGATCCGAGGTGCCTCTTGGTTTTGGGATTTCAAACTTGCACAGTCCTCTTGTTAGTCCCTCATGCATATTTGATTGCTGCCTTGGGTGGCAATATCCCTGCCTTTAATGTATGTGTACACTGTGCAGTTGCTGTGGGAACTGTAACTTTGAGGTTTCACCATTTGAAAAAAGAATGTATTTATAGACTTTATTTATTTGGCTTATGAATCAACATGTTAATATTGATGCAATGGAAGAAGAAAGGAAAACAAACTTCTAAACAGAGAGCACAACATCAAACACTGATCTGTTTATTTTTCTCTTCAGCAAAGTTCCTGTAACAGCAAAATTGCAGCAGCAGAAAGGGAAAGAATTATAAAACAAGGAGACAAAAGAGGGAGAGGGCAAACTGCAGATAGCTCAGTAGCTGAATTAAGTTCTTCGAGATCAAGTTTTGCCAGTCACAGATTCCAACATGGCAGCAGATGCTGTGACACATCACAGGCTTTTGCCACCCCCAGGTGCTTTGAAGCTCACCTGAAGCCCAGGTCAGTGCTACAGGCTGCTCAGGTAATCACTTGGATGGTCACTAAATTGGGGGAGTCAAGGTTTGCTTGTAGGTTTTATGCTCATCTGAGCTCCCTTGAGGGGCATGTGCTCTGAGGAGCTGCCCCAGAGCTCTGTCACACCCAGCACTGCCCTCGCTGACTGTGAGTGTGGCTCACATGGGAGGGGGTGCAATGGCAGCTGCACCACACGAGGGATAAAACCACAGGTATGTTATTAAAGAGGTGAGAAAAGAGGAGTCACCTCATAGGTGGCTCTGTGGGCAGGGAGATGCTGCTGTGGTCAAGCCAGCTGAGTAAACTCTGTGGTTCATCTACTGAGTCAGGTGACTGCAGAGAGGGATCCAGCTTGGTCTTTCTCTACCTCTTAAGACAATAGCAAGGTTTGGCCAAGCCAGTTTAGTGCTTCCCTCTCAGATGTCCTTTATCCACATTTCCACCATGAATAGTGGCCACAGCAAATGTCTGATTTCAATGAAAGGTGGAAGGAAAGGAAATGGCCCTCAAGTTGCACCAGGGGAAGTTAAAACAGACATGATGAAAAATGTTTTAATGGAAAGGGTTTAAAGCATTGAAACAGACTGCCTAGAGCAGTGGTGGAGTCACCATCCCTGGAAGTGTTCAAGAAATGGATGGATATGGCACTCAAGGAGATGGTTTTGTGGTGGTGTTGGGTTGATGGCTGGATTTGATGATCTTGAAGGTCTTTTCCAACCTTAAGGATCCTGTGAAACTCCTTTCCCTGGGCTGGGTGTGCACCTGAGAGAAGGAGCTGGACACAGGAATGGGGAAGCCACTCTTGGAGTGTGGATGAAGTGGCATGAATATGTATGAGACTCTGTTGACTCCCATGGAACCAAGGTGACTAAAGACCTGGGAACCCTGGCTAATTGTTGTAACTAATTAATAAATTGGAGTCCAGTGGCGAAGTCCACACTGCCCCATGCAAGAGGGACTGTCTGGTGTTCCCAGGCTCTGAGATAGTCATGTGATACATACAAAAGTATTCTGCTTTCCACCAATACAGCAAAGACACAAAGTAGATCTTTAACCCAGAATATTAAAGGCTTTCTTTTGGTCCAAAAAAGACTTTGCCATAAAGCTAAACGTGTTTGAAACACATTGCAGTTCAAAGCAATAGGCATGCCTGAGACACTAATATTTACTTCTACAATAACAGTTCTGTCCAGAGAAGCTGGCAGAAAGAATTGTGTTGTAAGCACAAGGCTATCCTCTGCTTTCATGTGTGATTACAGCTCATTTTGGCAGTGCAGTTTTCTCTGACAATGAAGCCCTTAATAGCAGGCTGAGATTTCTGAGGGATGACCCCCTGCTCTCGGTACCCACCTCATTTCCAGATGCACTTACTTACTAATAAAGCCAGTTATAGGGGACATCATAACTTAATTCTGTGATTAATGGTTTAGATTCTGCGGGTAAACAGATTCCTTTTAAGTGCAGAGGGACAGTTCTGGAGCCAAAGGAAGGGGCAAGAGCATGTTGGCCCCTTCCTCAGCTGATTATTAAGTTTTCTGGAAGGTAATCCTCTTTCTTCTTGTCTGATCCATGTAGTCTGGCATCCATTTAATGTGCAGTCTGGAACTACCACCTCTTCTAAAAGGTGAAAAACAAGGAACCTGAGATGTTCCTGAGGGGCTAAAAGGGTGGAGTGCTGGCTGTTCTGCACGTGGATGCTGCAGCTGTTTGAGATCCCAGCATTATTGCCACTGTGCTGAATGGATTTTATATGATGGTATAAATATGTCAATTAGTGTTGCAATTAGCATCCGTGACTAATGCTGCCCACGCTGGGAAGTTGCAGTATGAGAGTTTCTTACCAAAGGGGATGTTTTTGTTTCTTTGTTATTCAAGTTTCATGCCAGTTGATGACTTCAATAGTGGGGGATAGGACAGAAAATTGTAAGTTTTCTTTTAAATGGAAGGTGAGGAATTGCTTAGAAGTGTTTCAGCAGAGGGTGAGGTCTTAATTCTGCTGCATTATAAGAAATTCAATATTCTACATTATGCATCAACTCCTACAGACTTCCTCGTATATGTTGCTCTGAACTTTGTAAAGGATTTTCTCACACAGCTTTGTTCTCCTGCTGCCTACTGATAGCAAATCTCCTTAAAAATCTCATAAAAATGAAATTATTAACAGTGTAAACATATCATCCACACCATCATGTCCATCTATGGCAAGGCCTTTTTATACTCCCTTAACAGTGTAAGTGGACTTTTTATTAAAAAAATAATATCTGTAAGCAATTAATGTGCCTAGATGTAACAATGAAAATAATCCAGTCTTCAAATTTAACAAAAGCAGAATTAAAAAAAACAGAAACAACAACAAAAACTTGATTTTGGCACTCTCTTTTGATACAACATCTGGAAATAAAGTACTGCTTTCTCCTTTTTCATTATTTCCTTCATGCCAGCAGAGGGCACAACTGTTTAAATCACATTTATTTCATACACACTGTGCCATAATAAAGGCAATTTAAAAATTCATAGGAAAAAAACCACATCTATTTCCAATAATGAACATTTCTTGGCATTTGGCTGCATTATCCAGGAACTGCTAATAGAAAAAAGGATGTTATTTAAATGATTTCACATTCCAGAACTGCAGGAGTGTTTGACTGTTTCTGTTGAGTTCACTCTCAGAAAGCAAATTTTGGGCAATGGGATTAAGGGAACAAAAGATAATGAGATGGAAGTGCATGATTGGAATAAAAGCAGTGTAATGTAAACCCCAAACCCCATTAATTAGCTGCTTTTAAATAATAGGAATCGGAAGGTTTGGGACTTTTAATTCAAATTTTATATAAAAACTTTATGTAAAAAAACACCTCTGCAATGGGAAACCAAATCTTGGGGTAATTTTTCAATGTATTATTCCATCTGACATCCATGTAAAGGGAATTAGAGAGGCCTGGCATAAACCATGGGCTTGAAAATGACAAAACAACAGTTCTACTTTTCTTGCATATCTTATGATTCTTTCATCCCAGGCTTTATTTCTGCAAAGGCTTTGAAAAATCCTCAAGTCAATAGATTAATAGCTTACCTGAAATTGTAAAGGAAAAATTAATTAACAGAAAGAGTATCCAGTGGGAAAAAGTTTAACTAAACACAGAAAAAAATAGAAATTTCTTTCCTTCTACTTTCTCACCAACAGCTTAAAATTTCTGAAGGCAGCTACATGCAAGATTCCAGTGAGTGGAAAACCTGATGTTGGATTGATTCTAAGTTAGAGATGTTACCTCTTAGCCAACCAGCACATTGCTGGAAAAAAAAAAGGCAAAATTATTGCAGAATGAGAAAAACTGCCAGCCATGGATAGAATCGGTGCTTGTCAGGAGGTCACAGGAGGGACCAACACAGCTAAAAGTATCAAGACCTCGCCCACCAACCCATCCTGAGGCAGGTTCTGGCTGAATCAGGAACTAAGCCAGAGCTCCTTGGCTCTGCAGGAGCTCAGAAGGGATAATAGGAATAATGTACAGACAAAGGGATTAATGTCTGTACTAGAGAAGAGCTGCTTCGGCACAGAGTGGGCAAACTTTTCAGCCTAATTTTTGAGCTTGGCAACCTTTTCCCTTCACCATGTAAAAAGATTCCTTTTGTCACTCATTTTTGCTGATGAGCTGCAGATGAAGAGGAGATTTTTGTCCCATCCCTGGGACTGTTCAAGTGGTGCTCTGAGCAAACTGGTCTAGTGGAAGGTGTTCCCTGCCCATGGCAACGAGGTGATCCTTGAGGTCCCTTCCAATGCAAAACCCCTCCTTGTGTAGGCAGTTTTTCCTACAACATTCTGTGTATATACTTGAGTGCAAAGTCAGAGTGAGCAAAAACATCCATAGTGTGAGCTCCAGCATCTCCAAATTCCCTCAGTCTTCAGATGTGTTTACAAGATACTGCTACAATGACTATCTAAATGTTGGCTTGCAAACAATAAGAAACAGCCATCTGGGCATCTCTTCCATCCTGAAAATGCTTTTTATCTGTGTGACTGGCTTAAGCAGTGGGATGGTCAGAGTCCTTTTTACTATTCCTTTACCATTCTCAGTAAAGAACTTCTAATTTGAAACTAATGAAACTGCAAAGCATTGAAGGTAAAGCAACTTGAAATGTGAAAAAAAGAAAAAAAAATATTGCGTGCTGATTAAAAAGGGTGACTTCCATTCGGTACTTGGAGGCATGTTAGTTAATGACAATGTCATCCTTAAGGATTTCCAACACAATTCCCATAATTTGGAGGAGATGTTATCAACTTGAATGCTCTTAGAATCTTCCCTTTTTATTTTAAAATTTGCTTTCAGTATGCTGAGGTTCCCAGCTGCCCTCACGCTGAGATGCAGGAACATGGAGGTCACTGACATGCTGTTTTCCTGATTTTTCCTGTTCAAAGGCATTTGCACGGGGTCATTTGTATTTGTTACTGAGGCTGAGTTTTACCATCAGGGTATTTTAGATCTCAAAATTATCAGTACTTGATTTAGGAAAGTATTCTTAACATAGGCAGGAATTAAAGTGTATGTTCTTATGGAGACAAACATAAATACTGGCTGAAATACTTCACCAAACCAAAGCTCTTGGGGCCCTTTTTTGCCTTGTTTATCTCTCAGGTGTGCTGTTTTCTATTTTGTTTCTTCACAGGTCACTGTTATTTATTCTCTTTGTCTTATCTGGCTGCATCTGAACCTGCTGACAAAGTTTAGGCTTAAATGCACTTACCTTTTCTTCCCCTCAGACATGTTTGGAATGCCTGAGCTAACTCATGAATGAAACTGCATAATACTACACCCTGAACGTCCCTTATTCTTTTAAAATTTAAAGTGTCAGATGATGGTTGGAATTCTCCATCCAGAGCTATGTTGGTGGAGCAGCACTCCAGGGAAGCAGGGAGGGTGCTCTGTAAGGACAGCTGATGGCTGATAGGATGAAGACAGTTCCTCATGTTTATGTGTTGACTGACAGGAATTTCCCAGATAGAACTAAAAGCTTTGGAGAAGACTGAAACCCAGCATCACATTTGCAAGCAAATATTACAGAAATCACTTGAAAAATATGGATTAAGTTCTTTTGAGTAGAATAGAAAAACCCTGTCACACTAAGAAGAAGGGAAGGAGGAGTAGCTTGCTGTTTTTTGACCTCCTCCTTGACATGATATTGACAGTGATCCCATTCCAGGGAGCAAACACAAATCAGTGTTTGTTTCCTGGTGAAAGATTTACTAACCACATCTTTACTCACAATGGTTGCTTTGGTTCCTTAACCCTTAAAAGCAAACTCACAGATATGTTTTGGATTCATTTTTGCTCTGTGTGTTCAGCTCCTCAAAAGTCAGTTTGAGCCCAGGAGAGGAGACATTTCCTATCCAGAGAGAGCCCTCCTGCCCTGTGAGAGCTCCTCAATACCCTAAACAAAATATCTCATTTCTTTAATAAACTAAGCTGAGTTTTTGGTAGAATTACAATCTCCCATCTAGAAAATGTTCCATATTTAGTAAACTTGAATAGTACATCAGGCAGTTTGTTGGAACAAAGATACCATGGGTGGTGAGAATATAATTTTGTATTTAATTGTATTCGATTAGGAAAGTTAGCCAGCCCATCATTCAGCTTTCAGGACAGCCATAAAATGCCTTTGCTTTGCACTGAATTGTGAGCCAGGCCTCCAGGCATCAGACTGGTTTCTGCTTAACACTTCAGCTCAAGGTTGCCAATTAATAGGTAATGATCAGAACTGATCCGTTGCATTTTAATAGACATGACAAAATCAGGAAGAAGTACTGCGAAAATAACTTGAAATATAGGAGAGTAATTGTGCTTTAATGCCTGGGAGCTGCAGATGTTCAAATTACTGTAATGCTATTAAAATGAGTATCTATTAATACACAAATATTTCAGTGGCACACAAAAGCAGAGTCAAACAAAACCCGAAATAATGGCAAAACTAAAATTGCCTGTTTATTGGAAATAGCCTTCAACCACTTATTTCTAATAGGCAAAAGGCTCTACCTCTGACAGTACCACTCTCACTCTGCTCTCCCCTCCAGAGTTCATAGATTGCTTTTATGCCTCCATCTACCTATATATGAAATCATTTCACCATTTTAATTTTCGTTCTCTGTGATTTCAAGATATTGTGTATCAGTTTCCACTTGCTGGGCACTTAACCTTCCTATTATCATTTTCTTTCTGTGCCGTGCTCTCCAGCACAATTGCACATAATTCACTTTCTTTCCTTGGTTTTGGATTAGTCCCTGTGGGCTGCTCTAGGTGCTGCCTGCATTAAGGCCATCTGCATCCATCCACCACCACCGCTGTGGTTATTACACCGGTGTAAACCCTTAATGCACATACTCCATGGCAGGGCAAAGCGAGGCTTCCAGAGCTGCAGTTTAATCCAGGCACAGAATTAATTTCCTTAACACAGGCAGGGCCTCTCATTAGCCTCCCCCTCCTGGTCCTTCCCTCCCACTGCTCCAAACACCAGCCACACTCCCCATTTATTAGCACGAGCGGGAGCTCTTGGAGACAGCAAAATGGGAATTTTAAAATACTGGTGATTTAATCGATTGGATTTGATGCCAAAAGCAGTGTTACCATTGCCTTCATTGAAATTGGACAAGTTGCTGGACGCTCCTGAGAACACCATTCTTTTTAACATAGTGCCTCCCAAGCCTGTGGAGAAGAGGATTATCCAAAATGGGACATAATACAGCATGAGGAGCACGTCTCATATTGGTGTAAGGGGTGGGAACATCGACGATGTGACCATGGAGCAGGCACAAGGGGGAATGCAGCTTGTTCTGTGACACCCCCACAGCAAGGCATCTGCTTGTGCTCCAGGAACTGGAGTGCTGTCTTGTGATACAGATAGTCAAGAAAAAAACCCATCTAGTTACTACGGCTGACCTCGATCTTGAAAGAAATGCATAATCTATTAACTGTGCCTGAAGATCAAGCCTCAGATTAGTTGATATCGATATTGGCTTAAGGAAAGAAGCATTTCTTAAAAATTAGAAAGATTAAATTTACATTAAACACTTATCTTTAAATAAGATTCCCATAAGTATAACTGGGAAAAGTCGATTTTCTACTCATTTAACTGCACCCCAAGCATCACATATTTTGTCCATATATTTTCATCATTATGCCTGAAAGTGTGATTGGAAAAGGTGGGATGCTAAAACCTTTACACACAGAAAAACAGAAAACTAAATTTTCAACTGTTTTTGAATTTATTTTTAATATTCTACTTTCTAGTGGCTGTTTCAGATTAAGTTCCTTGATTTATCTACCTGCAAAAAACCCGATAGGAGTGATTGTCAGTGGCCAAACCAGACTGATGGTCCACTGAGTGCCATTGACTAGAACCCATTTTGACAACGTCCTAGAGGTGTTTTACAGAACAAGTTTAACTTGAGCTTGAGGTGAGTTACTTGGTGTTTCTGCCAGTGGTACAAGAAAGTCTTGGAAAGCTAAAGCAGCTGAGAGACAATTGATGATCGATTTTTTCTGGAGGAATTTATGGTGTATCTGAGTCAACTTGTGGGTGGCTAAATTCCCATTTCAAATTCGAAAAACAAGGCTCATCAAAGCAGAACACAAAACAGTTACACGGGAAATCCATGTGCTGAAAACATGAACATGGCAAAAGGAATATCATTTGAAAATAGACACAGCAACTATGGCAGAGAGCAGAGAAGGGGGTGCAGTCAATAGGAGCAAGAGCTCAGTTGAGTTTAGGTCTACACCAGCAGCCATCAGGATAGACAGGGTTAAATTGGGTCTTCAAAACAAATTATTCATTGGCAAGTTTAAATATGATATTAGTGAACCTGATTACACCTGTGCTCATAAATTAGAGTGCTTTTTTCCCACTTTAATTCTTAGGAAGCATTAATTACACAACACTAGACTAGAAGCATCCCTGTTCTTCACGTATAATTTCAGAGACATGTCGACAGTGATGTCTGAATGACAAGTAGAAATGAAAAAAAACCCAGTAGCTGGAAATAGCATGAGACTGGCAATTAAGCTGTTATTATTGGACATGGATATTGCAGTCAGTCCAGAAGCCCCAGCTGGCAGAAGGGCAGCACAGTATCAGGTACTGTGTGAAAACATGCCAGGGAACCTCAGAGAATTTACTGTCTATGAACTGCTTACCTTCAGTAAGTATATGGTGATGCTGCAGGTTTGCTGTGCTTTCTGAAATGAGTACAGGAAAAACACTTACAAACCCACTATTTCTACATGCCTGAGTTGCTAGAAAATAAGTAAGGGAAAGAGTGGGTTTTGTCCTTTTTAACTTGTCATCTCAAAGATTAGAGTCATCTTTCCAACCTCACAATCTCATAAAGTGCCTCTCTGACAAACTTAAAATAAAAGCATCTCTTACATGGTGTAATTTGACACCTATGATAGGAATTTGAAGTCCTTGACTTAAACTGAAATTGAAAAAAATATATTAGTTGGGCAAAGTAGTCTGACTGTGGGTCTGGGCTGGAGGTGACAAAGGACACCGGGGAAGGCAAACTGCAGAATGCATTTTCAAAATTTTAACAGCCTTGTGGTCGGTCAAGCATAAAAATACAGGCTATCGTTCTCACGCTGGCCTTGCACAGCCAGAGCTGATATTTCCACGTGGACAGCTGTGCCACAGGTCCGTGACCTTGTCAGCTCTCATAAGCCCAAGTGTGTCGGGTGTCGGGGATACGTGAGCGGCAGAACTCCGAGGAAGCCAAATCTGCACTCGGGTTTTGCTCCTGGGGCTGTGCTGTCACTGCCCCACAGAGGGGTCTACAGCCACCACACTTCCACCTGAGCCAGAGTTTGCTGTGAAACTAAGGCTAGAGCCTAGTCCTATCATGACACTTTGTGCAACAATAACCAACAGTTAATATTATCTTCTAGGCAAAAGCCCAAAGTGGAGTTTTCGAGATGTGCTGGAGCTATCAGAGTGTAATACAGCAGCTGAGCTACACAAACAGGCTGAGTGCATATTCCTGCTCTGTGCCAAGACTGAGCTGGACCATATTGGTACAAATCTCAGTGCTCAGCTCCTGTACAGTAACTCGTTAAACCACCGTAATTCCATCATCTCTATGAGTCCAGTGGGATCGCGCTCTGCCAATTAAAAATGCATCCTGTTTTTCAGAGATAATTTATTTTTTGACATCCTTTCCTCAGATCAGTGCCACATTTCATTACAGAAGCGGCTACAGTTCAGTGCTGGACATTCCTTAATTATAGACTGGCACATGCATAGAAAAGTAAGGACATCTCTTCAGGTCAGGGCTCCTGCACTAAGTCTGGGTCAGCAGATGCTGTGTCGAGTTTCTCCAAGTCCCCAGAGGAGATGTCACCATCTCCCAGCCAGCACATTTCAATAATTCACAACAAAAACACACAGAAAGAGAAACAGAGGTGGCAGTGACTTAAATCTTACTCCTTGAAGAAGAAAACTTTCTCTCATGTCCTTCCGCCACCAAATTGATTAGAGGGATGGAGCAGCTCTCCTACAGGGAAAGGCTGAGAGAACTGGAATTGTTCAGCCCAGAGAAGAGAAACTTTGGGGTGACTTCATTGTGGCCTTCCAATATCTGAAGGGAGTGACGGGAAAGATGGAGAGGGACTATTTCCAAGGGCCTGGAGTGACAGAACAGATGGGAATGACTTCAAACTGGAAGGCAGTAGGTTTAGATCGGATATTGGGAAGAAATTCTTCCCTGGGTAGATAGTGAGGCTCTGGCACAGGGTGCCCAAAGAAGCTGTGGCTGCCCCATCCCTGGAAATGTCCAAGGCCAGGCTGGAGCACCCTGGGCTAGTGGAAGGTGTCCCTGCCCATAGCAGGGGATGGAATGGGATAGTCTTTAAGATCTCTCCCAATCCTCCCAAACATTCAGTGGTTCTGTGATCACATCACTGTGGCTGCGAAGCCAAAGCCATCCTTGGTGTAACTTGGCTTCCACTGAGGCACAGCAGGCTAATGGACACTTTATTATAATGTACACTTCACTGTGCTTTGGGAGGCTGAGAGATAGCAGGGGTTTCAGGAAACTTAGTACTATTTGGTATATAACCTGCTGAAAAAAAGCAGGGGGACTTAAAGGAATTCTGCTCAGCCTTAATTAGAGCAGCACAGCTCTAATACCGAGATGAGCTGGAGCCAGACTCAATAAAACCTCCATCCGGCTCCTGCACAGTGACCTTCATGAACCCGATTCTTTCCCTGGGCTTCCAGCCCAGAAATTAGATGGAGTTTTTATTTAAGCCTGTAACACCTCAACTTTCCCCGTCACTCCCAGCTCGCTGCAGGAGCACATTTACCCTCCCCAGGTGGGTTCCACGGGGGGCTCTGGGGGGACCCGACACCTCCAGCCGGAGCATCCTCGGGGTGGACACGGGGGGACCTGCCCGGCTGGGCTGGGCTGGGCTGGGCTGGGCTGGGTTTTACTGGGCTGGACTGGACTGGGCTGTGTTTTGCTGTGCTGGGCTGTGCTGTGCTGTGCTGGACTGGGTTTCACTGGACTGGACTGGACTGGGCTATGTTTTGCTGTGCTGGGTTGTTCTGGGCTGGGCTGGGCTGGGCTGGGCTGGGCTGGGCTGGGCTGGGCTGGGCTGGGCTGTGCTGGACTGGGCTGTGCCGTGCTGGGTTTTACTGGGCTGGACTGGACGGGGCTGTGTTTTGCTGTGCTGGGCTGGACTGTGTTTCACTGGGCTGGACTGAACTGGGCTGTGTTTTGCTGTGCTGAGTTGTTCTGTGCTGGGCTGGGTTTTACTGGGCTGGGCTGGACTGGGCTGGGCTGTGTTTTGCTGTGCTGGGTTTTACTGGGCTGGACTGGACTGGGCTGTGTTTTGCTGGGCTGGGCTGTGCTAGACTGGGTTTTGCCGGGCTGTGCCGTGCCCTACCGAGCCACGCCGTGCCGTACCGCGCCGCCCCGGGGCGGGTTTGGGGCGGGGATCGATGCGGGCCCGCCCCGAGCGCGGTGAGCGGCGCTCGGGCAGAGGCGGCGGGAGCGGAGCGGGGAAGGGCTGCGGGCACGGCGGGCTCGGCTGCAGGTGGGCACCGGGGTTGGGGTGCGGGTGCCTGGGGTGGGGGGCGAGCTGAGCCCGCCGCGTCCCTCGGGAGCGCAGCAGCTCCGGCACCGGGACCGGGGATGCTCCGAGCGCTGCCGGGGATGCGGAGCCGGCTCCGTGCGGGATGCGGGAGGGTCCGCGCTGTGCCCGGGGCTGGGGGGCTCCTGTGCCCGGGGCTGGGGTGCTCCTGTGCCCGGGGCTGGGGTGCTCCTGTGCCCGGGGCTGGGGGGCTCCTGTGCCCGGGGCTGGGGGGCTCCTGTGCCCGGGGGTCCCGCTCGGTCCGTGCGCCGAAGCCCTTGGGTGGTCTCTGCTGAGCGCACTGAGCGGCACCTCGCCTTGCTGCGGGAGCTGCGGGGGGGGGGGGGGGGGGGGGGGGGGGGGGGGGGGGGGGGGGGGGGGGGGGGGGGGGGGGGGGGGGGGGGGG
>JAWWEE010000021.1:3160843-3177053 GCA_035221455.1 Xenops minutus
CCCCCTGTCCCCCCGGTGTCCCCCCCTGCCGAGCCCCCCCGACCCCCGGGGGGGTCCCGGGGCTGGGACAGCACCGAGGGCTGCGCTGCTGCCGCCCGGGATGCGGACACGGGCTATTGGGGTTTGGTTTTTTTTTTCCACCCCCCCCCGAGGGTTAAATTGTTCAATTGTTCGAAGTGAGTCTGGAGTTGCTCAAGTTGCGAAGCTGCGCTGCTCGGGCTTTGCTGTTAATTAGGCGCTAATTGTCTGCGATGGAGAAGGGGCGTGCGGGATCTTCTCGCCCCCAGCCCCGGTACCGGCGGGGATCTGGCGCCTTGGCTTGGAACAGCTCCCACACCGCTCCACAGAAGGCTTTTTGGAAAGCTTTTTATGTTTCCTCGTGAATAATGATCTCCTCTTTCTGCCCGTCCCCCGGCGCGTTCGGTTCCTATTGAATTTTGACAAAACCATCCCTTCCCCTCGGACACGGGCGAGGATGGGGCTGGACACGAAGTTTCTGTGCTATCTCGGTGGCTCCGCTTCCCTCTGTTCCCTAAGCAGCATCTCTGCAGGGTTTGCCGGCTCCGCTCCCTCGTTCACTAGCGATTTGCCTTCTCTTTCGGAACTTTTTGTGATTTTTGTGACTCATACCTTACCCGGGTGCGAGCTGCCGATGTCCACAGCATCACTGTGTGACCTCGTTGCCAATTAAGCGTGGCGCCTGGCTGTGATGAGCCAAAATCCAAGCACCATTTTGTCGGATGTGTCGGGGAGAGATCAGTCCATTTCTGGTGTGGAATGATCCAGCAATAGCCTTGAGTGCAAACTGGTTAGTCGTGATTACCTTACTGGTGGCACTGACACGTGTACAAAATCCCTGCCCTAGTGATTTTTAGCTGTCCCCAAAGTGCTTGTTTTACACAGGGGGAAATAATGTCAGTATTTTTATTATCAGTGTAAAAATAACATTCAAGTCCTTATGGAGGTCGTGCAAACTCTGCAAAGTATTGACTGTGGTTTTCTACAAGAGAAATTTAGCTTAAGCTGCATGCCAGGTTTGTTCACTGATGTATTTTAATGTATATGGAAAGTTACGGACAAATTATTAGAATCGGGAATGGAAATGCTGAACTAACTTTGTGAGCATTAAAAGGGTATTGCTGCTCCATGTGGAATTGTTCCAGAAAGTTATTTATTATGCAAGAGACTTTCCATACTAATCTGGCAAATAAACTTGTGAAAGCCTTTGAGGGGAAATGGTTTGGTGGAGGTGAAGGGTTTTTGCTAAAATGCTGCTGACTTGATAGCAGAACTGAAGTGAAGGCACATCCCTGTGCTGGGAGCCCTCTGTCCTGCCACGCTGGCACTTCCCTTGAGCATCCCTTGTCCATTGGGGCTCCCACAGCCTGGACAGTGGTTCTGCTTCTCTCTGTCGCTCTCAGCACTGCAGGGAATGAGCTGCAGGCTGGGAGCTGGCAGCGTTGGTGTTTCCTGGGAATGGAAAGCAGTGGGAGGTGCCACTCGGGTCTGTGCTGTTGGAACAGGGCACCTGCGAATTGCTGCTGGCGTTTGTGATGGGGTTTTTCCAAAGCTGGTTGGTTGCTCAGTGAATAGAACATCAGGTAGGGATTGCCTAATTGATATGAAACTTGGTACATTTTATGTGATGGAAGCAAACCCGCGAGATCTTTTGAGAAAGCCTGCAGGGTTCAGATCCGCTATGGAGTGGTGGCAAGCTGTGGCCCTGCAGGTGACTCCTGTAGCCCCAGCACTCCATCAGCCCTGATGCTGGTGACCTGAGTTGGGGTCTGGTGCCGAAATCCAGCTGGCTGCGTGCTCTGCAGATCCCTGGGCTCGTGGATATGTGAGTGACAGACCCACAAAAACAACCTCCTCTTTAAATTCCTAAAGGTCTCATCACCGTAGCCAAGGAGTGATGTCATATTTTCATGTCACTTTTCTATAGTGCTTCTCTTGGAGTTTCCACCCACAAAGGCTTCCAACAGCTCTGCAGGGGCGGTGGTTTTGGTTGTTTGTTTTTTCTGAGCACGACTCGCTGTCTTTGATGTTGTTTATGTTTATGTTCTTGTGGTGTTTCTTGTGGGAATTTTCCCCTTGCAATACCACAAGAACATCTTAATGTAATTGTGATACTGCAGCGGGAGATTTCTGCAAACAGAGTCAATCTTTTTACTATTCTTCCTGGAAGAGGCTGATTCTTGCAAGTGACATAAGCCAATAGTTTTATATGTATATAAGTGATTATCGGGGTTTACTTTGATACCAGAAGACACAGATTAACTGCTGTCTGCAAACAAGATTTTTCATGCATTTCCAATGGTGTGGGGCTGTCTGAGCAAGCCTGCAGGGAGAGGGAACTTATTAGGGATGAGGAATGACTCTGGCCAGAGGTGAGTATCCCCCCGAGTATAAGAAAGGCTTGCAATGACTTGAGAAATAACTACAAAATGGGTCTTGATTTACAAGAACATCAAGGAGAAGGGTAAGTTTGTTTATCTGTAAAGTTACTTTTTGTGTGTATTAGTTTTTGCCTGTCTTGGTGCTCAACTTGGCAGTGAGGTCTGTCTTGTTCTCATAGCAAATACATAACCTTCTAGTTCCTATCTGGAAAGCAGTGGACACTGGATTATAGTCCCCTGGGATGCATGCAGTCATTACAGTGGAACACTGCTGAAGGTAGAGGCAATAACAAATGATTTATTCAAGGGACTTCTGTGATGAAAGCACTGCTTAAGCCCATGTTGTGCATGAGTGATGTTGAGGCGGATTAAATGGCAGGATAATGTGAAATCAGCTTTTGTTTGAAGAAGTTTAGGAACTTACTGGTTTGGTTCTTCAGGACTGAATCTGTCACAGAAAGAGTCTGGAAATGGAGTTGCCTTGGTGCTCGTGCTCTGTTGCTGCTGCCCTTAATAAAATGTATCTGTAGTGACAGCAATTCTTTTCCCAGGTCTTTCTGTTGTTTGGTGGTTTGCAGCTCTCCAGATTAAGTTTCCTTCAGAAGCAGCTTCTCTTGCCCACACCAGGGAAAGATCAGTCAGTGATTATCCCATTAAAAAAAACAACTAAATGCAGAAAAATGGAGTTACTAGAGCTGCAGTCCTCTCTGGTGCTAACATCTCTACCTTTGGTTTAGTGAAACGATTCAGAGGCATAGCCTGAACTTCCCAGTGTAGACTGGAATATCCACATTTTATAGCATGTGATGTAGAAGAAAGAATTAGAGGGGAAAAAAATTAAGGAATCATCAGTGATACCTTGTAATGTGCCTTAACTAGGAAAGGATTAGCTAAAGGCTGCAGGTTTGCATAAAATGAGAAGTACTTTGCTGTTTACAAGTGCTGATTTGGTTGTTCTTGTGTCCACTGAGGCAGGAAAAGCAGATCAAAGCTGATGGCCTTTAACACAAAAGTGTGTCCAGGAGAGCCCTGTTTGGGTAACAAAAGTGGGAAGGGGGAAAAAGCTTTGACTGCAGTCAACTAAATTTACTATACATTATGTTTTATCATGCTCTTTGTATAAAGGAAAGAGCTAATACAGAGAGAAGGGAAGTGTCAGGAGTTCAAAACTCTTCTGGATTCTCAGTCTTGTATTTGGTTGAATGAAGAGGGAAGGTGGTGGGCAGCTGGTGGAATAATGCAGGTAGCTGGTATTTTTTTCTGTAAATCTAATGTTTGCATGTTGAAACTCGGTCTGAGGAAAGATCAAAATAGAGCTCAGAATGTCTATAGCATTGGCTTTCTTTTGAAAGAGCAGTTGGTTTTATACTCCTAAAGTTTCACTTTTTAGATAAAGTATAATATTCCTTAAAATCAGCGAAATTTTCATTTGGCGTAGCTGACGTGGGATTTTTTCCCAACCTATGACTTCTAAGTATTTTTCTCTTGGAAAATGTATCTGTTAATCAATGTAAAGAACAATTAACTGGCCAAGTTACTGCATTTCCACCTGAGGGAAACAGCAGTGGGAGCTCCTGAGGTTGTGCTCAGCTCTGAACAGCCACACCTGCAACTTGCTTGTGCTCACCTGGAGAAACCTTTTTAGTGAGAACAGACAGTATTTGTAACTGGATGTGTATTTGAGTGTTTCGTTAATCTGGATTGTACACAGGAGAAGCTTTGTCTGTGTTTGGCTGTGCATCATGAAGCATTTACAATTCCAGGGCTACCATTGTGGAGGGCCTCAGAAAATGAGACTCTGCAATATGGGCTGTGAAAGGATTTTGAGTAAGTGATCAGGGAATAGGGAGAGAACAGCAGGAATGACCAGACTTGCATGGGAGGTTCTTGTCAGTCATTTTTGGGGTGCTGGAAAATACGAATAATGCACTTTTGACCTGCAGACTGAGATGGCTTAAAAAACTTTTTGCCAATGAAATCTGATTTACAGGACAGTGCCACCAACCTGCCTGTCCCCCTGGAAACTCTGTGCTCCCTAATGTGGTGCAATTGCAGCAGCTGAGGATGGAGCAAGGGCTCCTGTGCTGCCCCTGCCCCAGGTGTGTGTCTGGTGAGGACAGGTGTTTCTGCTTTGGGATTGCAGCTTATTTGCACAAGTGCAGATTGGTTAAACAGGTTCAACTGTTACAAATTAGTCCCTCCACACCGGGTTTCAATGAAGGACACTAAATAAGGCACTTTTTTTTACCATACTAAGTCATTTGGGTAGTGCAGAGCCAGGGAGGCTGTGGAGTTCAGACCTGTTCAGCTTGAGTGAGGGTCACGCAAGAGACAGCAGAGGCACCAGGTATGGCCAGGTTTTCCGCCTTTATTATTATTAATCTATTCCTATATGCTGTTACTTGGATTTTGAGATGTATAATTGAGTGTAGACATGCTTGTGCATTCAATTATAATGTAGAAGTGAGAAATCTTGAATTTTACTGTAGTTTCAAAACAGGTTGAGCTTCATTGAAATTTTGTGGTGAAATTCAGTTTATTTTCCCATCAGTACTTCAATCCAAGTGTAATGGGCTATCCTGAAATTAACTATTTTAAACCTGTTCTTCTCTCTATTCCTGGTTTCTATGTACTGGTTCATTCTAAAAAAATACCATCCTATCTTCCTAGCACTGCTGAAATCACAGTGCCATGGGAAGTGTATTTCAGTTCAACAGGCCTTGACAATCCTAAGGAGTATTATTGCTCAACATGTTTAGGTCTTTTATGAAATTTAAAATATAATGAATTACAGCTGTTTGTAGCTGTAAACCTCTCCTTGGAGCAAACTGATGGGGAAAATCAACTGGTTTTCCACAATCTGACTTAATGTAAAGCATGGCCAGCTTCCCTTGTGCTTGTGCTGAGGTCAGGACAGTAATTTCCAGCGTGCTGCAGTATTTGACTACATAAGGAGCAATCCTGTCTAATCCAATCCCGAGGGTCAGTAAATGATAAATTCTGTTTAGCTTGCAAGCATGCTGATTTTCATAGTTCATTTACAGAAATCATGCATCTCTGGGTTTGTAGACACTCCCTGTGTTTTAGTTGGGATCTCTTGGCATTCCCAGTAAAACCTGCAAGATGAAAAATGCTGTTTTAATGACATGTTATTGTGGGGATATTTTATGTGGAGAATTTGGTTGGTGTGGCTGACGCAAAAAACATCACTTATTTTCCTGAATATAGTGAAATTCTTTGGTTTCCTGCTGGCTTCTTAAGGCTAATTGCAGTCACCTGGATGTGTCTGTCCTTCCTGTCCATCTGTCCTGCTGGTACAGGGCAGTTTGTTTCTAAAACCATGAAAACAGGGTCCTTCTTTGCTCCTACCCAATTTACTGTTGCCCTCAATGAGGAAAGAACAAGGTGGGCTTTATGGTTATGAGGTGCTGGAGCAGGTAGTAACCCCTGGTGGTCCTGGATGGTGGGACTGTGTTGGCAGAACATACATGTGCGGGATCACCTGCAATTTTTACATCAAAAGCTCCTGACTGAAATATCAGCATTTTCTCTGATGGCTTTTTCTCTTTATTTAAATGAAAACTTTTTAAGTGCTTGCTGCTGCAAGTGTAGTGCAGGTTGTTGTGTGGGCAGAGCTGAGTGGGAGGAAAGTTCTCTGCAGCATCCTGGGTTATTTAACATCTCAGCCAAGTGTGTTGATGTAGGTAGTAAATGACAATAAAAAGAAAGGGCTGTATATGCATGTATGTGTTATTAGGGCAATTTATAAAGCAGACAATAGGCTGGTAGCATTTCTGCTAGGTCACTGCTTGACCACCAGTACCTCTTCACCTCTGAAGTGTCTTATGCTGTAGGAACAGGCTGCTGGAAAATTAAATAATAGTGAAATGTTTGTTGTACTTCTTAAAAACAAATGCTCTAAAAAAAACCCCTGGTGATGAAGAGCTGTTAGCACACAGCCTGTCACATACGTGCATTTCCCTTCTGTTACTAACTTCAGCACAAGACCCCCATTCCTGTGGTTTGCAGTCCTCCAGCTGTGCAGTTCCAGATCAGTTTGAGCATTGAAATGTATGTTTTTAGAAACGTCTTGATGCTGCAGAGCTTTTCTGGGCACTCACTAGGTTTGTGTGCTTGTCAGTGGCATATTAAAAGCATCTGTTTGCACACTGAACTCTTTACACCAGAGAAAATACGTTTTCTTGTCTTAGACTAAAGATCCTATAAGAAGGAAGAGGTGTGTGTTTACATGACCAAACATCTCCCTGCTAAACCTGGTAGGAGGTGGCTGGTTAAATTCCTGCTGGAAACTCTGTTTTAGTTCCATTACCATTGGGCTGGGTGCCACTTTACCTGGAGCTGTGCTGAGCCCAGAGCTCTGTTGCCACCCCTGCCCAGATGCAGTGGAAATGCACTTAAATGGGTTTTTTTCTTGTCAGGATAAAGGGCAGCAGCTGCTCAAGTGTGACCCTTCTCCCCTTCCTGGGCACTTACTTGTTTGTCTATTTTCTCCTCTTGACTAAGCAAGAGTTAGCTTTTGTCCCAGAAGTAGCTAAATTAATGTAAACCAGACTTATTTTCCTCTTCTCCCCCGTTTTTGAGGGTCTGCCTCCTCACACGGTGCTGTTCCTCTCTCTCCTTGATTGTCTCACATCTTTCCTGTTGAAATGATAGTGGAAAAAGCCATGAAGCCGTACAGAGAACTGGCAGACAATTCCTGGAATCAAACACAATTGCTGAAGTGGTTGCATATATATGGTAGTTTTCCTTTTAGATGTTTACCTTAATCTGTTTATAGATCTTGCAGTTTTTCAATTTCTCGCTATATTTTTTTGTAACTATTGGATTTTGAATCTTACATTGACTGTTTTCACTATTGTGTTGCTAAAGAAAATAAAAATTGCTATGGCTCTGTAAAAGAGCTGTGTTTATAATACTTTAAAAGCTGTAGTTTAGTCTCCTTGAGCACCTTTTTTCCCTTGATAAGCTTAAAATGTAAACAGAAGAGGTGTTATATCTAACAGTGCTGTTCTTCTCTGACTGGTAAATGAAGAATAAGTGGAGTTTTCTC
Source organism: Xenops minutus (assembly GCA_035221455.1). Classification (NCBI taxonomy): domain Eukaryota; kingdom Metazoa; phylum Chordata; class Aves; order Passeriformes; family Furnariidae; genus Xenops; species Xenops minutus. The sequence continues at coordinate 3,168,314 of JAWWEE010000021.1, forward strand.
CCCTCTTCTTCAAGAATTACAGAAGATTGGGGGTTTTGCTTGGCACTAACTGTAGCAAGTTCTTCCCTGCCACAGAACTGGTTCACACACTGAAATCCAGATACTGGAAAGTTCCAGTATTTCATTGAGTGCACTTGGAGACTTTAAAACCTGTTCTGCAGATCTGTCCTTTTCCAAAACAGCTGAAATAAGTTGAACCTTCATAAAAAACTGCTCCATCCTCTTCAAACCCCATCCCTCAGGAGCCTCTGGTGGGAGAGGTGAGTGATCCCCCTGGGATGTGACACCACTGGGGTGTCTCTGGAGGTGATGGTGGCATTTGCTGCCTCTCCATAAGGCATTAAGGTCCAGGAAAGGATTATGGGCTTTCCTCCACCTTTTTTCATGTTTTCTTCAACAACTTCCAGGAGGACTGTAGAGTCACTTTGCTGTTCATTATCCATTCAGTACCCTGCTTTCATGGAACTTAATCAAGACTGTTGTAACATTTTAAGGCTTTGAACTTCTCCCTCTCCTGTCCCATGAATACTCTTGACTAGATCCATGGTGGGCTGAATGGTTTATTTTCAGGTAAAAATTCCAAACAACTTTCCATAAGTCTGTCTGGTGACTAAAATGCCAACACTGTTTATACTCCTTTCTGCAAGTACTTCTAAATGATCACAAAGCAGCTTCTTCATAGTCAGACTCCACTTAGAAATGTGCAATAATCTCTTGCTCAGAAGCTGAGCTTACCATGTCATGCAAGGCAAACCTCCTCTATTAAAGCACCCCTGACTTGAATGGGCAGGTGGTTTTTTTGGGGGAAATTGGATTTTTTTCCCCTCTCTCATTGTTAAGAGGGCAGAATGGCAGTACTCATGAAGTATCTGTCCCAAGTGTAACTTGAACAGTTTTGATATCACTTGCTGAATGTTCTTCAGAGTTAAGAAAGTTGCATAAGCTCCTTATCTAAAACTAAGCAGCTTAAGGAAGTTGCAAAGCCCCACCACCTCGTGCTTCTTGCTGTTGAGCTCTTTTAACATACAATCTTCTCTTCCCCAGCATCAGAATATCCTGATGTTACAGATTTTGATAACCTGCCTAGGCACCTGCTCATGCCTGTGTGGTACCCTGAAAGAACGAAAAGCTGCCTTTGCATGGCTGTGAATATAAAATAAAAACGCAAAAGTAAAGTGTATGAAACTGATGAAAAACAGTGATAAGTTTTGGGATTAAACGTGAAGTTTCCTCCTGTCTGCTCTTGTTCTTAGATGGAGTCTTGATTACTTAATGCAGAGTAGGCATGAGTTCTGATTTGGGTCCCTGAGGGGTGTTTAAGTGTGAAAAGAATTACATGTAAGTCTCAAACATAAATCCCTCATGACATAGGCATGTTCCCCCTTAGTGTCCAAGGATGCTCTCTTTCCAGTGTGTAATAGTTTAAAGTGACTTTTTTAGGAGAACCAGGCTTGGAATTGTTGGCTGGTGCATACAACATAGACTGGAAGGGGAAAGTCGTGTTTTATTCTCTGCAGGTAACTTAGGAAAATAAGCAGAAGAAAAATAGTCCCCTCTATCCTTCTGCCTCTTTACAATGTTGTAACAAAGGTGATTTTCTCCCAGCCCTTGGCTTCCTGCAGCAGGGAGAGAAGAATCTGCATTTCCTCTCTATTTTTAAAAAAATTTCCAGTGCCTCAGTCTGGGAAACAAGCACTGCAGACAGTGAACTGCCTGTAATTCAAATTGAAATTTCTTCTAGTTCTACATTTGTAAGGATCCACATTTTTCCTTTCCAAAAGACTCAGCAGCTTGTCCAATAAGCCAAATTAAAGGTGGCAATGGACACACCGTTCTGGGATTGATCTATTCCTTTGCTTCCTGGGAAGTAATATTGCAGAGGGATTTGGAGTAGTGAAATGGCACATGTGAAAAGAAGTTGAGATGCAAACAAGGATTGCAGCAGGGAGCTGATGTAGGTGTTTTATTTGCACAAAAGGATTGCTAATGTCGCAGTGATGAAAAACTCATTGGCACTTTACATTTGTCGAGTTTAACTTGTAATGAACTTGAGGAAATAGAAAATTATTGAATGGTTTGGGTTGGAAGGGGCATTGAAGACCATCTCATTCCACCCCTGCCATGGGCAGGGACACCTTCCACTTTCCAAGCCCTGTCCAACCTGGCTTTGGAAAACCTCTGGGGATTTCTGGAAAACCTGTGCCAGGGCCTCCCCACCCTCCCAGGGAAGAATTCCTTCTGAATATCCAATCTAACCCTGCCCTTCTCCGGCTTAAGGCCTTTCCCCTTTGTCCCCTCTCTACTTTATAGATTCAGCCAACTGTAATTCTGGGCACACTTGTTATTTATCTTGTTCCTTTGCAAATCCTCCTGAGTGATGTATTATTCTCATAAATTCCATGGGTTTTCTCTGCATTCTGTGGAGGACTTCTAAACAATACAGCCCTCTGTTTCACTGGGATGCGTTTTACATACTTTAGACTTTTCTAACTAAAGGACGCTGGTACTTCTAGAACAAAAATCCCAGCAAGGCTTTATCATTAATTGACAAAGCTTTATTATGATGTTTTTCCTCTCCATGATGTCAAATATATGTATATTCCATTAATGTTACAGGAAAGTGAAAGAAGTCTTGAACCCCCTTTAATACTAGGCTTTGAAAAATCCTGCTTCCTAGATTCATTGTGGTCAGACGAATTCAATGGTCTGGTTAATCAAAAAAAGGCTCCAAAAGACTTTGTAGAATTAAAATTGCTTTTTGTGACTTAAAAACATGTATTCTAGGCACAGCTTCAAGTGCTCTTGTCCAAGGGTTTTTTTCATAATGAGTTCATACTTTGTTTTTGCTGTAATGGTACCACTTCAAACCAGGCATAATATGTTCTTTAAGGCTCTTTCTCAGCATAAATCCTGATTTTTCACCTTCCCTCTCCTGTATTGTGAAGGATGTAGAGATGTCCCAAATATTTTAGCAGCTGCAGCACCTTCCATGCCATGTGTCATAGCTGTGACTATTAAAATTTCATATTTAACTCAGAATAAGTTCTTCCTGTGAGAACCCATCTAATATGTGTCTTGCCACACACATATACCCATTCTTCAGAGAGCATCTTTTCTCTTCATGAGGATAACTCCAGAAAAGTGTAATGCAGGAATCTTGATTTCCATAGGAACATCTGGAAAGTGCTAAGGGATGCTGCCTTGTGTCTGAGAGGTTTAGGAAGCAGTATTAGGACTGCTCAGCAGCCTTTGCTGCTTTGGTTAATTTAGCACAGCAAAATAGAACTTTAGTGATGGATTAAATTTCTGTGGCTTGTCTCCAGTGTAAAGCCAAGTTCTTCCTAAAGGATTCCTGGTGTCTTGTGACCCCTTCCTTCCTTCCCTGGCCCCAAACACAGGGATAGTGTTAAATTGTACAGACACTCCCCACTCTGTGCTTTAAATCCAGGGCAGCAGGGAGTGTTGCTAAAGGGACTAAGGCAGCTTGTGTGCCTGGAGCCCACTGCACAAGGGCTGAGCTTTCTGCTTCAGCAGCTTTATTGGTTTTTAAAGAATTATGAATTTAGTTTGAGGTCATTTCTGGAAAAGCACTTTCTCTTGGTCTGCAGGACACGATTAATGGTGAGAGCAACGCCAAGTGCATTAAGACAAGAAGTGAACCTTGGAGCTCCAAAAGAAAAACAGCATCGTCTGGGGCCTGGGGCTTGTTGCTCCTTTCCTGTTAGACATGTGGAAAAGAATTGTTACCCTCTGAAGAGTAGGTGAAGTGGTAGTTGGGAAGTGGAGTTTCTTTGTTAGCAAAGCTCCAAGTGTAGGTTTTCTGGAGCTGTACTTCAGACTTGCTCTGGTGCCATGAGTTACCTCAGAACAATAATAATAATTATTATTGGAATGAATTAAAACTCCTGAACCTCAACAATTAAATTTCTGTTTAGTTCTCCATCCCCCTCCATGGGTTCTGTGTCACCCTTCTGCAGATTTGTTTTCCTGCCAGGACATTTTGTATCTTAGTACTCTTAATGCTTTACAAACCAATTAACCTCTCTCCTCATCTTCTTTTCCTTCTGTGTTTTTCAAACCTTGACCAGACAGAGATTTCCTAATTTGAATGTAGCCCCTAAGTCAAAAAATTGATTTTTTTTTTTTTTTTTTTTTTAGTGCTTTAGATATTCTCAGGTTCATCACCACTGAATGTTATCTGTGGAACTCTGCTCTTTACAGTTTTGTTTGGTTTTTTTTTTCCTCTTTTTTAAACCAGAGCTGTCAAACTTACCCAGCCAATACTGTTTTTATCACATCTAACCTTGTGCTGAGATCTTGCTAAGTCATTTAAACACTAGGCTGGTTTTTTTTAACTCCCTGAAAGTGAGGCCTCATTACAGGGGAGGGTAAAAGTTGTTTGGCAAACAAATCTGGTTCTTTCTTGGCTGCTTTTGGTGGATCACCTGTGTGTGCACACATTAATCTGGGGATAGACCCAAGTATTGCCCTTTTAGTGTCAATGGAAGAGAACTCAGTGGAAATGTAGCCTCTGGTATTCTGCTTTTTCCAGATTATGAAGACATGAGGAACAAAGATGCCTAAGTAACAATTATAATGTCTAAATTATGCAAAAATGAGATGAACTGCTCTCATTTCATTGTCCATCATGTTTTCTCCTTCTTCCCCTTTCCATCACAGGGGTCTGGGAACTCTCCTTTTCCAGCAGGGAGTTAACAAAGCAAGTGTGTATCTAAACTAATGCTGGAATTAATTTTGAATTAGTGAAAGGGAGCTGGAATGGGGAGGGCAAAACAGAGAGAAAGTGAGGAGTGGGTAAGGCTAGCAATAAAATAAAAATAATTAAAATAATACCATAATCTATGGTCTTAATAATAACTGTAAAATGGTTTGATGCTGTTACTGTGCAGACAAATCAGCCACACTGGTCAACTGAACATCTGTAATGGTTTTGGCAGGGTCTCCAAAGGGTATTATCCTTCTTTCTGGTCTGGTGTGTTTCTTCTGTTATAATCTTACTTTTGGGTTAATATCTGTGCTACTCCCTTGAAATTTGGCTGAAATGCAGTATTTGAGTTTTCAGGCAATGTCTCATAGTTTCTCTTTTAAAAAAAAAGAAAAGAAAAAACTTTGCATAGAAATATTTGAGCATTTTATTTCTGTTCATGAGAGAGAAAACTCTCTTGGGCTGGAAAACTTTTTGAGTGAAACTTCATAGACATCAATGCAGATTAAGCTGCCTTGGTCTCAAGTAAGAAGTAGAAGGGGAAAATAAAGTGCTGAAATGGGTTCAGCTATAGCTGTTCAGCTGTGACTCTGAGCTTCTCTTTCCTTTCATATCAGTGCCCTGTGCTGCAGGGGATTATTTTCCTGCATGTGACTTGGAGTGAGATAATCACAGACAGGGTAGATTAAGGGTACCTGTGGCCATATCTCCTGAAGCTCAGTTCCTTGCTGAAATTGGTGAATTCTTCTATCTAGCTCCTCCATTCCCAGGATATAGATATTTCAAAAGAAGAAGAAAATGCTGGGAAAACTGTATATAAAATGTAAAATTCACATTTTTACCTTTATTCCCCTTGTTTGCTTGTACACTTTAAGCATTTATGCCATTTTTCCCTCTTGGTATCTTAGTTTTGGGAAATTAATTGTACTGTCATGATTAAACAGAGACAGTACATCTCCTTACCTGTTGCATCTCAGGTTGTAAATGAATATTGTGAGGCAGTGGGACTGGCCCTTCAGCTTTGGATGGGAGGAATTTCCCCCTGGAAAGGGTGGTCAGGCCTTGGAAGGGGCTGTCCAGGGAGGTTTGGAGTGCCCAAGGTGGGCGTGGGGCACAGGGTGGGCTCCCTGGGCTGGGAGGGCTTTTCCAGCCTCAGGGATCCTGGGATTCTTGCAGTGGTGCATTCCCCCCGTGCTGCCTTTGTCCCCTTAGCCATGGGAGGTGGTTTGGTGTGAGTTATTCCCAGGGATTCCCTTGGCACAGAGCTCTGGCATGGCCCAGCATCCCTGGAGGTGGTTTGAAGGGTGCTTTGACCTTTGGAGAAGACTCTCCAGAGCATCCTGTTGCCCTTGGCTTGCCCACCCAAACTACCCCCTGTTTCACAGCGTTGTTTTCCATGAAATCTTTGCAGTGTTTAAAGGCTGTTGTGCTCAAGCATCTGTGCTGACCTTGAACCCAAAATCTGCTGCCAGGTCAGTGATAGGTGTGACACCCTTGCCTGCTGTGGCAAAAGCTGTAGATGTCCAACAGCTGAAGAAGGGCCAGCAAAGGAGCCCTTCTTTTCACCTGGCCGTGAGGCAGAGGCAAAATTGTGGGGTCTCAGCTCGGTTTGCCTGCAGGTTGTCTCTTCCTCTTGGCTTGTTTCTGTTTGGAGGGAGAAAAGAATTTTGTGAGGCTTGGGGAAAGAAGAGAAATGTTACTGTGCAGTGACATGTCTCACCAGCAGGTCTGCACCAGTTCTAGGTCAGTTTTGGTCTGGGGAATTTCATTTATGTTAGTCCACAAGAAACAAATATACAGTGTAATAATAAAACAGCAAATCCCACCCATGTGTACAGCTGTGCCTGAAGACCCATGTAGAGGGTAATCAAATCCTTTAGAGTTATGTAATACATTTATTTGTTTAGGGTTTGATGTATTAGCCTGTATAATGGCTCTCTGTTATGTACAAAGCTGGATTAGTGGTTAAAAAACCCAAACCAAAACCAATGCAGCAGGATTTGCCATCAGACCTCTGAAAGGCTGTCCTGTCCTGCTCTGAGTAAATTGGCCAGAAAAGTCAGCATGAAAATGCATTATTAAAGAGTTCAAAATCTGGAATCTTGGAGCCTTTTTCCATTTACGGGCAGAGGCCAGAACTTTATGGGAAGCCACAAGGCTCGTGGTGGCATTTGAATGGGAGAGGTGGAGCCCTTAAAGGTTCTCATCCTCGCTTCTGGTAGGAATTTGTTTTTCCATTGAAAACACAGAAGTAGCTGTGCTGCTTTTCCAGGAAAATGCCCGGTTAATGCAATGCACAGGCCACGTTTGCAGTTTGCATTGGGCATTTTAAGGACATGGAGGTGCATTGAGGGTTTCCTCCTGTGTTGAGTTGGGCACAGGACAAAAATGCCATTAAAATGGAATAAATTTTCTTGTAGGCACTTGAGCATTAATGAGATTTGAGAGGAAAGAGTGGGAGAAACAAGGGATTTTTCTGCAGTTGTCTGTTTCATTTGTGTTATTAGATTGCTGCATATATTTTTTCTATATATCTAGCTGTAGATACCTGTGTATATATCTGCGTATACAGGCACACAGCTGGCAACATTTTACTATTCTACTTGCAAAATCTCTAAGGTTTTTCAAGCCCAAAGTGTACCGACTATTTAATTTGTCAGCTGTAAAGGTATTCAACACAGAATGATTTTTCTCATATGTTGCAGTTTAAATTGTCAGTGTAAGAGAAGTTTAGTGGGTTGGAAATGTTTCTGTCTGGTCTGATTGAGTTTCTGAGTTTCTCCTGCAGTGAGAAAGATCAGAAAGGCTGGAGTGTGCATTTTGATGAGCATTTTTGAGACTGAGAGCAGAAATATTTGTTAGAGGGAGCTCTGTAAATCAAAATAACTACTTCTTTATGAAGTAAAGTTAAACACAGGACCCTCCTGCTGTAGAAGTTGGTGCGTTTGGTTGTTGGGAGTATTTCCCTGTTGTTTTAATATTCTTTTGAGTTGCAGAGTAATATATTGTCAACACTTTTTAAGTGGGTTGACTGGGTTGCTGGTTTATCTGGTGTCATTTATTGGGATGTCTATGGGTGGTTTTTTGTAGCTTCATTTTAACTTATTTTTAAAGTCTTTGTGTTGGGAGGGAGCTTAGGAAAGGCTTCAGGTTTGTGTTGGATTTTTTTTGTTGCTTTCTTCAGTGCTTGAAGATGGTCTGTTATTACTCTGTGGCACTTTGCTCCCTGGATGCCTCAGTTCAGGTAAATGGAACTGCCTGAATTTCATCTAATGGGATTTGAAGCCCATCTCAAGGGCAGGATATGTCTTGCTTGTCCTATACCATGATTTCAAGCAGACATTGCTGTTGTGTATGGGAGTGAGATGAGGGAGAATGGCACATTCTGTTAAAAAACCACCAAATTGAAGTATGTGGTGTTACTGTGGGCAGGAGGATCATGGGGAATTCAGCAGGGTCTACATGTTTGATGAAGAGGGAACTCCTGACAAATAGCTGTGGGTGACCCCTGGAGCTGGGGTGGCTCCGATCGGCGTTCCTGAGGCACGTGCAGGATGTGGATGTTCATTGCCCCTGGGACACTGTGGGATGCACAGATGAACTTTGTTCTGGCCAAGGAATATCAAAGGGACATTATGTATGTGATGGAAAGTGATGAGTTTTATTGGGGCAACTGTGCAGCATTAAAAAAGCTTTTGAAGTTGTGATTTGTAGGAGAAGGAACCAAAGGTGCTTTGAAAGAAATACTGTGTTATTTGTGCCTCACCAGAGACCACTCTCCACGTGTTAATAGAAAGACTCCTTTTGTGGGAATGAGGAATGGGTAATAAAGGTATCCTGGGCTGATCCCATGGCATGGGCAGCAGGGCAGGGGGGATTCTGCCCCTCTGCCCCCCAGGTGAGACCCCACCTGCAGAGCTGCTCCAGCCCTGGGGACCAGCACAGGGAGGACATGGAGCTGCTGGAGAGTCCAGAGGAGGCACCAGGATGGTCAGAGGGATGGAGCAGCTCTGC
>JAWWEE010000021.1:3177153-3190810 GCA_035221455.1 Xenops minutus
CCCCTGGATCCCTGGAAGTGTCCAAGGCCAGGTTGGACGGGGCTTGGAGCAACCTGGGCTGGTGGAAGGTGTCCCTGGCAGGGCTTACGAGAGATGGCCTTTAATTTTCCTTCCAACCCAAACCATTCTGATTCTAATGGTCATCCCTCTTTCCAGGGACTGTGTTGAGTCCTCAGCAGCACCTCTTGCCATCCCAAGGCTCCCTGTGCTAATGGGCAGTGAGTCCATTAGGGAACTTGTAACCCAAATGCAGACAGTGTAGTCATTCCTGTTATGGAAATATAAATTTGGTCTCACCCTTTTCCCCGAGTGCAGCTACACAAGGCATAGTTCATCCAACTTCATACATGATTTTTTTGGTCCCCTGTAGCTCTATTTATTTATCATAATTCTAGAGGCTTAGATTATTTAGTAGTGATTTGTGACATGCTGTCATCTGTGTTCAAAGAATCTGACCTCTGGAAGTACCTGTCTTGGAATGCCTGGTTGAAGGTGATGGACCCATATGTGTTAGCAGAAGGGTGTCTGAAATTGGTACGTTCCAGGGGGAAAGCCTCAGACATACAAATTATAAGAACAGGGGCCTGAAAATAACAGAGGAAATACTTTATTTGTGACAAGTTGTTCTTCTGAAAAAAAAATAAAATAAGGATTTTTGAAGTCGGTTATGGGTGGGAAATGCAGTTATTCCAAGAAAGGAAGAACTAATGGACAGGGCAGAGGTTGTGTCAGCAAGGGTGCATCGCAATTTTAACATAATGGTACATTAATCACCGGGGCTTTAAAGGCAGGAGGTTGTTGCACTGACTTGTAACATGGCTTGGGAAGGCATTTAATCATCTACTGAAATATAGAGAAATTTGTTTGTACAAGGTAGTAAATGGAGATATTTAAAGTAGCAGCAGCAGTTGTCTTTTGGAGGTGACTGGTGAATATAAATAGATATTTTAAAATTTTGTTAATACTTGTAGGGAATCTCAAACTTTTCATTGTGTTAAGTAGACAAGATTCAGGGTCACCGTAGGGAAAGAATTCTTCCTAAGACCTTGCAGCCTGAAAGTACTTGGGTTTTAACATCCTTTCCTCAGGTATGTCTGGGAAGTACAATTTTGGCACTGAGTGAAGATTTTACTTGGGGACTGGAGGTGAGTTTGGTGGTAAGTGGAGCATGCAGAGTCTGTCTGTGGGTGAACACTGCAGCAAAGCTGCTCCCCAGGGCAGCGAGGATGGAAGCTCTGTGCATCCATACGGGACCATCCTGCCAGCAGGAACCACCTGCCTTAGGCTGCTGCCTGAGCTGGTCATATTGTCAGAGCAGGTGCTTTGGCTAATAGCTTTTGTAATTCAATTTATTCTATGACTAAAGGTCTGGTTTGGTTTTTTAATACAAGGAGCTTGTGTAATTAGAACTCTTCAAAAGATTGGTTTTGTTTGTTTCTGATAAACTGGTTGATGACAAGTCGTGACTGGCTACACAGAAAAAACGGTGTCAAGATAAGTTTGAAGTCCTCCAGAATGAAATTCTGTGGAAATCTGCTTTGTCTCATCAACTTTTTTGTGTTTATCAACGTGTGGGTGTTTCATTAAGTAATGTTGAAAAGGGCCATGTCATTCAGATTTAATTTAATATCTGTATTTTGAATTTGAAAAATTAACCTCCCCTATGGGTGTAACACCTTCACTGTACCCACACCAAAAATAGGCATGAGGTAGTTTTTAATGACAGCAATCAAACATATGATGAGGCTTGAGAAACTGTGTTAGGAGCTTGTTTTCAGTGTGTGTTGGGTCCGGGGTTGCTGTTGCTTCACAGACTTCCTAATTTCAAATTGTATCACGTAATTGATTAAGTTGCAGGAGTTTAAAGAGAGCCTGCTAAACATTTCCCCGTAAACTTAGGGAAGAATGCAAAGCTGGTTCTTTTGTTAAGTGTTCCCATGGGCATCCCAAAATTGATTGAGGTGGGCTGTCCCTGCAGGTGATGCAAAGTACAGACCTCTGGCAAGATGTAAAGAGGCTCCTGAGTTGAGGAAGGTGATGGTCTCAAAACAGTAGTGTTCCTGAGGACTTAAAGATAAATGTCATCTTCATTATTTTCTTTTTGCAACTTCACTGCTTTTGCTGAGGTGGAGTAACTCCCTGTGGTAAAGGCTCAGCTGAGCCAAGGCTTTTTCAGTGCTGTCAGCTGTGCAGTGGAAGAGCTGCAGGCACTGAGGTCCCAGGGAGAGCCCTGCTGGGGCTCCCAGGGCTGTGCTGGTGTGAGGAATGGATGGGGTGAAGCAGGGATGGATGGGGTGTGACACCCGGTGTGGTAGGGTGAGGGTGTGGGGACAGCAGGCGTTCAGTCACTACAAATGCTCTTTGCTGCAGTGGGAAAAGGAGGGACTGAAATGAGCACAGGGCTGGGGAGGATGCTCTGTAGACCAGAACCACCTGTGTGATCCATGTACTGGGGAGATTGGGATGCAGTGCTAGAGATGGATGGGCTGTGGCTGAGAGCATCTGTAAATGCAGCAAGACGAGAGAAGTTGTAATAAAACTCCACACAACAGCTGCTGGTTCTTCTGTATTAAGCTGTTGTAAATTAATTTTGTATAAAACAATGCTTTTAACTAGGTCTCTGCTAATGCCGCACTGGAGAGACATTTAATCCTGCTTAGTGCTTGGGAATGGGGAAGTTTCTGTGGAAGTTTGTTCCTCCTTTCTATGCTTGCAGCCCAAGTGGCTCAGGATGATTTGTGTGTAGGGGATGCCCCTGCAGGGACAGGGAGGCTGAGGAAGAGCCACAGGCACCTCACAGTGGCTACCTGGGAAGCAGCTTCCTAATGAGTGGAGCTGCTGTGCAGACATGGAACAAAGAGCTAATGAGCCCCCAAAGGAGTTGGAGCAGCCACAGTTTTCCTTGGAGCACAGTTTGAAACTTTTCTTAGGAACAAGCTGCAGTATTGCTTAGTGGGTTTTTAACTCTGTTCTTTGTCATGCTGCTTTGGCTTTTAACTGGTCAATTCTTTTTTTATTTACAGCCTTTCAGGTGCATTAGGTGCGTTTGTATTTCTTTCACAAGAATGCTGCCACTGCTGGCTCTGTGACATTCAATATTTCCTCTGTGTTTTGTTTTTTTCAAAGCCTTCTCAATCTCAACACGAAATTAGTCTGATATCTCATTCTCCAGATTTGCCAGTTGGATGATGTCAGAGTTAACTATTTCCTTCAAGTGACAAAAATCCCTTCGCAGTTCCTATATTAAGTTGGCACCATATCTATGTCAATGGAACTAATAGATATAAACTTGATTTTAAGAAAGAATTTGTGGTCAGCTCTGGCATTGGACTGGTCTACCCTTACCTTGCTTATGCCTTTAGCACTTTGGAGTTGGATTCATCTCAACAGATTGAAGTGAACTGGGCTGTCTCAGTATTGAAGCAAAGTCTGGAGATTACCTGCTATGAGGGAAAGATTGGCTTGAGAAATTCCGTGCAAAATGGTTTTGTTCTTGTTCTTTTGGATTTTGGAAAACCTGTGGTTGTAGCATTTTTCTAATTATTTTTGTTGATTAAACGTGGACAGGTAGGTGTGTAGTTACCATGCAAAGCTGGAATATTTTCATCATGACACTAGTTTCTGTCAGGCTTAGAGGAGGGACTGTAAGAGGCAGAGCTTGATTGTCTGATGTGGAAGATTAACAGTCCACCATAGAGGTATTCCTCATTGAAACCACTATATTGGGTGCTTTTTGACAGCCACTAATTCTATTTTGAGGGAAGTTAGAAATTGGTATCACTCCCCCCCAAAAGTAAAAGTCTTAAAAAGGGGTACTTGAAGTTGCTATGGGGTATTCCACACTAATCAGCACATCTTTTTATTCTGCCCTTTGGAGATGACAACCTGGGCTAGTGGAAAGTGTCGCAGCCCATTGCAGGGGGTGGCACTGGGTGAGTTTTAAGGTCCCTTAAACCCAAACCATGCAATGATTTTATGATTCTGTGAAACTCTCATAACTCCCTCCCTTAGCAAAGGTACACTGACCTCTAGTGTCAGCACATCACTTGATTTTTCTGTGCTGTGGTTTGGGATCGATACTGAAAAATAGGTTCCAGGTCTCTGTAGCTCTCTGAGTTCCAGGAATTCCTGATTAATTTAGTCTCAGGGACTCTACAGATTCTTCCAGCTCAAACTCCAAGTTTAATATGAACTTGTCAGGCAGATCTGACAAGTTCCAGTTCTATATATAGAAATAAAAATTCCTTCTTTGGGGAATTACTGCTTTTTACACTTGACTCTGGGTAGTAAAAATTAAGGTCACTGAATAAAATTACTCACTCTTGAACCTTTCCCAAACTTTCTATTCCTTTCATACATTCTTGTGCATCACTTGCTATATTATATGGTCTGTAAGTGCATAGGTTTTGGAAGGCTAATTTTGAAGGAAGAAAAATCAAGTTGAATTTTTTTATATATGTTTGCTCCCATACTAATTAATTTGTTTGGCTGGTGGATTGTTTTGTGTTTTGGTTTTTTCCTTGATATTCAGTTCTTTTCTTCCATGGACTTCTTGGAGGAGCTCATGAGAATTTACTTATCTCTGAAAGTTAAAGAAATGGAATTATGTTTTTTCCTTTGCATCACTTCACAGGTTTGCTTTCTTACTGCTTTGAAATACCTTTGGCTTCTGAAACCAGAGCACTATCTAATACTGGGAAGCTTTCTAATATTAAAAAATATATTTTCTTTTATTTATATTTCCCGTGGGTGTTATTCTCATTGTTTCTTTCCTATCTCTTCCAACCACAGCAGGTGCTGCTTGTCTCTGTTCTCTCTGGCCTTTATGTACGAAGTGCTGGAGTTCAGTGGAGCCAATTTCAGTTATTTCCAAAAGCATCAAAGTGATGCTGTGGATCTGCCCTTTTGCTTCTGTAAAGGGGGAAGCAAAATTATTCTTTGCTGTTCATATTAAATTACTCTTAATTTGCAAGATGTGACATTTTGGAAGCAAAATCCAGAGGCAAGGGGCTGGGGCTTTTTTTGTTATTTATTTTGTGCTTTTCCTCTTCTCTTTGTGAATGTGGATGACCTGAAAAACGACTTGGGTTATGTAGGAGCTTTGAAGGGGGTGAAATGTTGTCACGAGATGCTGAATCTCTGCCTTGGCAGTGTATTTCTTTGATGCAGGTTATTTCCACGTGCTGGATAATGGGAATATGTATATTATGCAAAGTAACTTGCTGCAGCCTTTCTAATAGGATGGATTTTTGTCTCCTTACCTCTGATGGGGATCAAGTTTTTAGATGAATATAGTAAGAAGGAACAGGTAACAGTGAAGCTGAGCTGTTGTGCTGTTCAATATTTGATTTTTTTTTGAGCAATTTCCAAGCCAGTCCTTTCTCCAGGGCCAAAAAATTGACCGAGCCTCTAGAAATAACTTGCCTTGGTGCTGAATGAGGCAGAAAACCTTCTTTGGGTTTCTTTTCTTTCTAGAAGGGCTCTTGCTCGTCAGTGAACTGAGAGAGAAACTTCACAAAGTTTGTACTTTGCTGCTCAATGGGTGTGCATGTGGATTTGCATCTTTTTAAACAACCAGGGTGTTACTGAGCATAAAGATACATTTATCTGGCTTAAAGCTGTGAATTTGAACACTGCTAAGTGTCATGCTTTTAAAATGAAGTATTGGTATTCAGGAATAGATCCTAGATTAGCAAAAATCTTACAGAACAGAGTGAGAATGAAGTATTTAAAGTCATTTAAATCCTACAAGGTTAGCTGGTAACTACCATTCTCTCTTTTAGATATTAAAATTTATTAAAATATAATGCAGCCAGAGGTTGGGATGTATTTTTATGATTTTATACCCACAAATCTCTTCAATATTATTTTTTTTTTTAGCTTCTACCAAAGCAATTTTTTTCTGGCCTGAAGTGGATCTATCATGTTCTGCTTTGCCCAGAGCACTTAAAGAACAAAATGAAATTAATTTAGCTTCTCCATATTTTTTTTCCCTTTCCTTGCAAGAAAGCTGACACATAACAATGACCTACTTTAGTATTCCTGCTTCACCTCCTCCCTTTTTCCTTTGCTGCCCTTCTGCCTTGTCCTCGCTGCTCAGTACAAACTCTGCAGCTGTCCAATCTCAGTTCCAGGGGCTGGGATGGTGATGCTCCTGCAGGATTTAGCACATTTTGGGATGCTCCTGTGCCAGGGTTGAGTGTGGATGGGTGTTTGGATGGTGCTGCCTTTGGCTTTTAGATACTAAAGTCTATTAAAATACAATGCAGACAGAGGTTGGGATGTATGTCCATGGATAACTGTCCTGCAGGGAAGGCTTTGCAGGTGGCCCTTGGAAACACAGGGCAGGGAATGGGCAGCTCCCAAGTTTGTAGTTTGAACAAGAAGTTTCTGGTGTTTTTGTTTATTTTTTTGTATTGTTTTGGTTTCCTTTTGGGCTTTTCTGTAGGTTTGGTTTGCTAAGGAAAAAAAACTCAAAATAAAACAAAAGCCAAACAAAAAAATGAAAAATTTAAGTCTTAACCAGCAGATCTGCCACAGAACAGGTTTCTGCCTTTTTTTTTTGTGTGCATTTGATGTCATGGGTTTTGTTTTTTGTTGGTTTTTTTTTTTGCTTAAAGAAAAGTTTGGACAAGCCTCTCAGGCACAGGGTGTGATTTTGGGGATGTCCTGTGCTTTGCTAAGGGTTGGATTCCATGGTGGGTCCCTTCCAGCAGACCCTCTGTATGAACTCTCTTTCTAGAGTGTTTTGCTTAAAATTCAAACACTTGATTTACAGCAATATTAAAAACTGTAATGTAAAATACAGTTCACATGGAAACATTGAGTTCAGGCATCTCAGACTTGGCTCCTCAGAGTTAATAGTTGCTCTCTTGACCTTAATATTTCTGTGCACTGATCTGTAGACTAATTCCAGAAGGAATCATTTAGTGTGCTCCGTGTGCTGCCCATCTCCCCTCCCTCTGAAGAGGGACATGCAAAGAATACAAAGGCCACAGTTGTCATACAACTGAAGAAAAATGACTGTAAAGCTTTTCTAGGAAAAAAAAAATACAAGTAAAATAACAATGTCATACCCAGGCTAGTAGATCTTGGCAAAGAGTTAATCACCTGGCCAGTGACAAAGCTAGAAGTGGCAGCAAATGAGTTCATTGCACTTGATCTTGAAGTCTGAAGAGGAGTTAAAAAAACCCATCAGTGAGCACATCACACCCAAGTGCATGAAAAAAAAGGATGGGTTAGACATGGCTTTAATTAAATCAGATCCTGCACATACTGTATTATTGCCAGCACAGTGTGTACAAGGCAAGTGCAGCACAAGCTGCTCCTGTAACAATGTGTGAAGCTGCTGAACTGTGGCTCTCACTGCACCTCATGTGCTCTCCATGCCTCTAAACCCACTGTATCTCACAAATAAATAAGTGCTGGGGCCTGGTGGGAAGCAGGAACTGCAAAATGAACTTCCCTGTCAGCTCTGCTCCTGCTGGAATATATAACTTCTACCACCTTGTATACCTCCCTAAATGTGATATATCTGTGTATTCTTCTGCTGGGCATTAAGTCAGAGGGAAAAAGGAGGAATGTGTATTTAAAAGCATTAACAAGGAAGCCATTCTTGAAGATCATCCAGGGATTCAGTTCTGTGTTTGTTCTTTTAACAGGTTAAACCTTGCCACCTGAAAGACTAAATGTGCCGTTCCCCTGAGAGACCCGGAGTTAGTGAATTAGGAGACTGAAGATGCTGCTGCTGTGGAAACAGCTGTTCCTGCTATCATTTGCTGGCTGCCTTGGAGGTAACAACAATCTTTAACTTCTCTTTTACAACTGGGCATAAGTTTCCAGATTTGAACTGCACTTGAGGAGTAGAATCACAGAGGCTTTGAAATGCAAATGTTATGTAGAGTTTCGAAACCAAGCATGCAATGGGTATCTTAAATAATACAAAATATTAAAAGTGAGTGAACTAAAGTAACCTTTTTGCTCTGAAGTTCCTTCAGGGATGTGCTTTAAAAGCAAGCAGAAGATATTCAAATGCATTAAGGATGTTGTTGGTAGTGCTGATTTAAGAGCTGCAATATGTTTGTCTTTAGGGGGAAACTTCCCATCCTTGCTGTAGCTGGGATGATTCCTGCAGCTTTTGTCAAAACTTGCTTTGCTCTGGGATGGGGTTTATTCCTGAGGAGCAGCACTGCATTACTGCTGCAGCAACTCAGCAGTTCAGAGCTTTGCTTTCCTTGCTGTGCCAGGCAATGCTCAGTGTTTGGCACTTGGGCTGCTGGTCAGCTCTCCTTTCTCGTGCCACAGGAGCTCTCCAGAGTCCTTTTGCTGTGCTTACCAAGGTCAGTGCTTGCTCACAGGAGCACAAGTCCCAGGCTGTTCCTGGTGATCTCTTTGCTCAGTGTGTTCTGCTTCAGCATCCCCAGAAATGCCAAGGTGTGTGTGAGGAGAGAGGAGAGGCTCCTCTTCTGTCCTCAGGGTTTGAGTCTTGGTGATCTGTGTGCCTGTTGGCACTGCCAGCCCTGCCAAGAGCAGGATAGTGCCCAAATCCTCCATTTCCATCCCCTTCAGGATGGTTGGTGTGGCTCTGCAAGGGAGGATGGGACATCTGCAGGTACTTTATAGAAACATGTGAATCACATGGTTTATTCCCAAGCTCTGCTGTGAATTGGTGTGTTTTCTTTGCAAGGACTCTTTGACTGGAATGGATAGGAAGAGATGCTGTGCCTGGGCTGTGATTATGTACTGATAACTGTGCTGTGTCCTGTGCCAGCCTCTTCCTTCATCCCCTCTCCCCCTGTAACCCACTCTGGCTGCCCTCAGAGGGTCGCTTTCCTGCAGGAGCAGCACAGGAGCATAGCTGGGAGCAAGGTGTGTGGATTTGGCTTTACATGGAGACTCAGAAGGCTGGGATTTGCTTTTGGCTCAGTCAGGAACTTTGAAGAAAGGGAAAGGAGGTTGTTAAACCAGTCTGTAAAGTGAAAGGTGCTAATACTGTCATTATCAAATCCAAATGTTTCTCTACAGAAAACGGAAAATCCCAAGAGTTTATTTTTTTTCTCCTTCAGCAGTAGTTTATGCATTGCTTTCTGAAAGAAGTCATGGGCATTTCTGCCACTGAG
This sequence comes from Xenops minutus, assembly GCA_035221455.1. Lineage (NCBI taxonomy): Eukaryota > Metazoa > Chordata > Aves > Passeriformes > Furnariidae > Xenops > Xenops minutus. Next base: position 3,186,273 of record JAWWEE010000021.1, read on the forward strand.
ACAATCATACGAGATTTGCACAGAATTATGAGTTGAAATAGAGGAGCTTTGCTTTTCTCTCCTTTAAACTGCCTTTTTAGTACTTCTTTTGGTATGGACTGTCTTGCTACTGGGGCTGTGCTTTCCCTGTGTCAGTGTGGCCCTCCTGGCATCAACCCCACAGTGGGTGTGACTCCATTTGAGCCTGGGAAAGTCCCTGAATAACAAGAGAGGATTAGAGGCTGTGTTCCATGGCATCCTCAGTGCCAGTCCCGTGCTGGCAGCTCTCTGGGCAGCAGGAATGGGTGGCACTGATGCTCTGTGGGCATCCAGGAGGGGCCAGTTGTGAGCCCCCTATGTTAGCTGGGAACTGGAGCCATCCCAGCAGGGCTGTGCCTGGGAAAACCTCAAGTTGGAAATGGTCTTGAAATACTTGAAATAGGGAAATCCACTCTCTGATGTCTTCTGCTGCGTCTCTGTTATCACTGGGGAATTATTTATAATGCCAGCTAACCTCTGCCATGTCTGAACTTGGCAAAATTTGATGCTACAAACATCAGCAAAACAATTTGTTGTTGCAGAATGTGTGCATGCACTTCTCTCATACATAACTTCAGGTAAAATCCAAACCTTGAAAATCATTGTCTACCTAAATTTGTTATTTTTTTTTTTTTAAATTTTGGGCTGGATTTGCTGGATATTTTTGTTATATTTACATTGCAATGCTTAACTAAGATGTATGAGTAGTTTTCATGCAATAAATCACTTCTATTGGTGACTGGCATTCCGCACATTAGTTGTAGGAGAATGATTTCATTATATTCATGGTTATGTGAGTGTTAGATGAGTATTGATGCTAAAAAAGGCTTGATTTTTAATCTGTTAAGAATAGGTTTTTCAGTTGCTACAAGATAAGGAAGATAAGGACTAATAATTTTATTTTGCTGTAAGTTTTAGTTTGATTTGTGCCATTTAATAGCTACCCTTTGAATCACAAAAAAATCTGAGCTACAGGTGGTAGAGAAGGGGAGGCTAAAACCCCAATATTTCATTCTTAGGGAATATACATTCAAATGTTCTTTTGAAAAACAACAGTCACTCTACCCTTATTAAAGTTGTATCTTTTTAAATTGCAAAGCATAGAAATCTGGCTTGATGAATTGAATTTAAATCTGCTCTTTATTTAAATGGGAAATTTTTTGAAGTACTACATGAGGTAACATCCAGACCCAGGAGTTCTCCTTGTCTCCCGGGCACTGCTGGTGTGTTGTGAGCTTAACAGGGACAAATCTGTGAACATCACCCACTGGAGGGTTGCAAACCAGCATTTAGAGTGTGAGCAGGAACATCTGCACAACTCTGGGTCTGACACCCTCAAAGCTCTGCTCCCATCACTAAGACCTTGGCAGTGGTTTGTGGGGACATTAATTCCTCCTTCAAGGGTGAAATATTTTTAACTCATCTCTTGAAGGACTTCTTTTTTTTATCCTTTCATCTTGCCTATATTTTTATTTCCTGTCATCTGAGTTCTTTTGAGTTATATTTAAAAGCGACTTAGATGAAAGCAGGTTTTGTTTTTGCTGCCTATGAAGAAGCCTTAAGGATCCAGGATGATGGGGAGGTTTCTTATGTTAAACTACATGAACTCCAAGTGTACCAGATGTCTTCCTGAAAAAATACCTAGTCAGAAATGTGTAGTTCCATGCAAACATAACTCTAAAAAAAGAAGAGATAGTATGAAAGGGATGATTTGGCTGCAAGTTCACTAATTCACTTGTCTGAGCTCAATATTTTCAATAGCAATGCTGGCATTGACTGTCATTGAGTTGGCTAATAGAGAAAGGCTTGTTATTCAGCTAATTACTCTACTAGTAGAATACTTAATTTCCAATGACCAGTGCAGTAACAGGGAAAACACTGCTAATATTTTGAAGTGGAAATGATTCTGGTCTTGGTAAGACTCATCTCCATGTATTCATCCTCCCAGCCCTTCTTTGCATCCCTTTCAGGTTATCTCTCTGCAGGTGGGTACCTCCCAAATGTTAGTGTAGTAGCCCTGGGGAGTTGGTAGATTGGAGGACCAGCAAAAAGTCACCCAAAAAGCCATTTTTCATGTTTCCAAAAGCCAGATGGCTTGTTGGAGCAGCACTGCTTGGAAGCCTTGAGCACCCACAATGGATATATAGTCCTGGTCTGAGATGAGTTGGAGCAACAGGCACCTTGGTGAACAGTGTGGATTGAGCATTTCCAGCTGCCTAACCCATCTCACTCCAAACTCTGGGAGGTCTCAATCCTGACCCAGGAATCTGCTCATGGTTGGAGACTGGGCATGTGTTCAGTGTTAACATCACCTGTTTGCTTCTTGTGCATGACTATTCCTAGTGGAACTTTGGAACAGCAGGCTTCGAAAATCCACTTGGGAATCCCATACTGGAATTGATTTCAAGACAGATTTTATTAAGAGCACATTGTAGGTGTAAAAACAAGTTGTTAAACAGTTTGGAGAATATTATTTTAACCTGTTATTAAGATAGATCAGCAGGTATTGTGATTCCCTATAGAAAACAATTTTTCTTACTCTCTGCTTATAAGCAAAAAGACAGTTCTTTTAAGACCTGTCTGCAGCTCAGTGTTATGAAATAACATCATCACTGCAGAAATGGAGATGATGCTGATCTTGGCTTATAAACCTTGACACTCCCTGTCTTTGCAGATAATGTATTTCAAACTAGTTCCCCTATTGCAGTGTCCTATATTGAATTGCTTTTCGTTTATCTGATGTGAATCTTCATAGTTCATCAAAGGGGGGATGTGAGAGCATCTAATGAAAAAAAAACAATGGCCCTGGGGCTTTTGTTTATTGATGTGTGATTATATCTGTAGGACTAATGATCCTGTGGTCTTCTTGGCCATTTACCTTGGGGAGCAAAAAGGTGATTACTTAGCATTAAATATATATATGTGGAGTTTCAAAACATCTGCCTTGTTAGGAAAGGAATTTAAAAACACATGCTTTAGCATTATTGTGTTTAAATCACTCTGAAGAGCAACTTCAAAGATAAAAAGTAATAAAATATGCAAACCAGTATGGACAAAGTGCAAAACTAAGCTGTGAGCTGGGATGAAGTCATGAATTAATTCCAGGTGTAACTTCTTGCAACTTCTTCTGATTCCTTGAGCTACTCTTGCTAATTTTGGCTCTATTTTGCTGCTTAGTGGAGAGAAGGAGAGAGCTCTTGGGGAGCTCACCCAGCCTTGCCCAGCAGCCCCGCTGAGGGCACAGACAGAGGTTTATTCTGCTTTCCCATGATTTCCTAGTCCTAAAACTGACTGCCCTGTTCTCCCTTGGAAAGGTATGTTTTTAAAGTCTCTCCGGAGAATTTAGAGGAAAAACAACTTTTGAAGGATGGTTGAAGGGGAAAGAAAGCTGTGACTAAAGAGAAAGTTCAAAGAAATGAAACAAGGAGAGCTGTGTGTGTAAATGCATAAAATTTTTCTCCTTCAGGAGATGAAAGGGCACATTTCAAACAGGGTGTCCAGGGCAAGACTTGTAGGCACCACTTGGATTAACTTTCTCTTCCAAGCTTCTAGTTCACTTCCACCATAAAGAGTTTATCTTTCCTGCACTAATTTAAATAGAGAAAACTAAGACAAATTATCATTAAACTTTTTCCTTCAGCCATTGCAAACCTTGGCAAACCCCTCCATCCCCCCAAAAAAACCCCAACAAACCAGAAATAACCAAAACCCCCAGCCAAAGCACTATTATAACATGTAGAAATTGTTTAGGGCTTGTTCTTAGTCTGTCCCTTTACGCTAAAATGTGTAACCAGGGAGGTTTTCTTTATAATTCCTTATTCAACAGTCCATTTGAGTTTAAAACTAGATCATATGAAATGTATTTCTTTATGTCAATTCAGGTGTTTTTATTGTTTTCATTTTCATTTTGTTTTCTCAGTCTGATACAGAAATAAACTGTTAAAGCCTCAGGCTCAGCAATGTCATGTGGAAGATTCACACTTCTCTTTATTAGTATTAAGTTTAGGAGACTTACGAAATTGGAAAGCATGATTCTTTCTTTATTTTCCAAAAGAGCATGAAAACAAACCTTCTGTGTTCTTACAGATCTGTTGTTGTGATTAAATCTTGCCACAGGGAAAGCAGAAATATCCTCTTCAGAGGGAGGTCTTGGATCTCTGCTCCTGCAATGCCATTTTATGAGGGGACAGGGACTTGTGCACTTGCAAAGGGTCATGGTCAGGTTCTTGCTTTGCCCTTGTATCTCATGTACCATTTTGATTTGAAGTAAAAAGGGAATCCAGCTGGAAACAGTGTGATAGGATGCTCTTTTCACTCATTGCACTTTCCCTGCATCTCAAATATCAGGGTCTGCTAAGGAATGATATTGCTGTTCATTCTGGTGTCCAGTGTAACTGGAGCCAGGCTTGGCTCTTTCATGAACTCACAAAGTAGTGTGGATTAGGAGGGACCTCAAAGCCCACCCAGTGCCACCCCTGCCATGGCAGGGACACCTTCCACCAGCCCAGGGTGCTCCAAGC